>UESW01004721.1:0-67181 GCA_900491605.1 Calamus simplicifolius
CCAAAAGCCATGAGTATATTAAAAGATGCAATGAGTTTATTTACATGAGCAATGAATTTATTTAGAACAATCAATGAGTATGTTAAGTATGACTTTAATCAATTTGAAAGTAACTTCAAGCTCCATGTTTAAGCTTTCAAAAAGAAATTTTTATACTTCATATTTCAATCAATGAGTTTTTGGAACATTCTTGAATTGATTCCTAATGACAATTTTATTGTATTCAAGTCAAAAATTGATTTAAAATGAATCTGGAACGAATTTCAAAGTCAATCAGAAAATTCTCTGATTTTTGATACGTTCCGGAGCCGACTCTAGAGTTTCAGAGTCGACTCCACTCAGTATACAGAGATCTGTTTGTCTCGAGTCGACCCCTGTGATTTCTCGAGTCGACCCCCGATTTTGTCGAGCCGACTCCATGACTGTGTGAGTCGACTCCGCTCAGACACCAGAGAATTATTTTTCTGAGCACTTCTCGAGTCGACCCCTTGCTTTTCATGAGTCGACCCCCGACTGTCAGGAGTCGACACCTTATTTTTTGAGTCGACCCTTTAACTTTCTGAATATTTCTATTTTTGGTATCGCGTCTTCGAGCCGACTCGCCTAAAGCTGGAGTCGACTCCAACAAATCTGGGCGTGATTTTTCTGAATGCCAACTCAGCGTCAACGGTAAGATTTTTCAATAACGGCTATATTTCTTTGTTTCTAACGGCTATATTTTTGCAGAATCTATAAATAGAGAAGCCGTTTTCAAATCAAAGATATAGATACAAATCAAGAGAGAAAAAGAAAAATCTTTCAGAAAAAGAGAAAAACAGAGCGTCATTTGAAAAAATCCGAGATTCAAAAATAGAGTGAAAGAAAAGTGTGAAATCAAAGGAGACTTCATCTGTGCTCAAGTTCATCAATCCAAGAAAGTCTAGAAGAAAATCCAAGAGCTATTCAAGAGCAAATCAAGAGATTTTCAACATTCAAAGAAAGGAGAAAAAGCTCAAATCAACTCCAACATTCAATCCGTGAAGAATCTGAGCTGAGGCCCGATTCCACACTTCAAAGGAGTTGAGGAAAGAAGAAAAGAAGAAAAGCCTCACTCAAATCAAATCTAAACAGGCTTTTCTAAACTTGCTTTTATTTTGAAATATCTGCTCATTAAAGGAGCTGTTTTGTATTAAACACATTTTATCTTGTGTTTCTAATTCAATCAGGGGATTGAACTAGTGGAGGTAGTTACCTCGGTACAAGCTAAGGTTAGCTTGTGTGTTGGGTTTTGTGCTGGTGAGCCCGTGTAAAACCGGCTGGGTTCGTTGTGATCCCGGGAAAACAACAAGTTTGAGTTGTGAGCTTGTAAAACAACTCGCTGTAATCAAGGAAGATTATAGTGTGGACCCAAGTGAATCTTGGGAGTGGACGTAGGTGTTGGATACACCGAACCACTATAAAATCTTTGTGTTTGCCGTGCTTATTTATCTCTCTCTCTTGCTATCTGCTTTAACTTGAATTAATTGTTTCATCCTTCATCAAAGTTTAAATTATTTTAAAAGGCTTAATTTTTAAAGAACCCAATTCACCCCCCCCTCTTGGGTTGTCATCTGGGCCAACAATTGGTATCAGAGCTAGTGCTCATTAGATTTTGATCACACGATCAAGAGCTAAAGATCCAAATGGCAACACAAGTTGGATCATTTGCTGAAGGTCATTCTACGAATAGACCTCCCTTGTTTAATGGTTCAAATTATTCATATTGGAAAGCAAGAATGAGGATATTCATTCAAGCTTCTGATTATGAATTATGGGGTGTTATAATTAATGGACCTAGTACACCCACACATGTTATTGATGGCACTATTGTTCCTAAGCCCGAAAGGGATTGGAATGATAATGATAGGAAGATGGCACAGCTTAATGCTAAAGCCATGAATGTTTTATATTGTTCTCTTAGATGCTAATGAATTTAATAGAATCTCCACATGTAATTCCGCAAAGAGATTTGGGATAGATTAGAGGTTACCCATGAGGGTACCAACCAAGTAAAAGAATCTAAAATTAATATTCTTGTTCATAAATATGAATTGTTTAGCATGGAACAATCTGAAACCATGCATGCATGTATACTAGATTTACTGATATTGTAAATGGTTTGAAAGTCTTGGAAAAACATATACTAACTCTGAACTTGTTCGAAAAATTCTTAGGTCATTACCAAGATCATGGGAAGCCAAAATGACAGCAATCCAAGAAGCCAAAGGACCTCAACACTCTACCTTAGAGGAGCTTCTAGGATCTCTTATGACCCATGAATTGAATGAAGCAGCATGTAGAGGAGGACAAAAAAAGAAAAGTAATTGCCCTCAAAGCTGCAAAAGTTGAAGATAGCAGCAGCGATGATGAGATGATGATGATGAAGAGACTGCTCTTCTAGCAAGAAAATTTAAAAGATTCATGAGGAGAAAGAAACCCTTCCACAAAAGAAATTTGGAAATAAGTGGGAAGGAGAAAAGGAAAAAGACAAGGACAAGGACAAAGAGAAAGACCCCTTGATTGCTATGAGTGTAAGAAACCGGGGCACTTTAGGAATGAATGTCCTAAATTGAAAAAGACCTACAAAAAGAAAAAGAAGGCTTATGTTGCAACTTGGAGTGACAGCGATGAATCTTCTTCCGAAGAAGAACAAAAAGAAGTTGCCAACATTGTTTTATGGCGACGACGACGATGAGGTAAGTTCCGAAAACCCTTGCGATGATTTGCTTTTGATGAATTATTTGATGCTTTTAATGAACTTGTAGATGATTTCAAATTTTGAAAAAGAAATATAAATTTGAAAACTGAAAAATAAACTTAATTAAAGAAAAATGAAGTGATGCTTGCAATTAAAGATTAAAAGAAAAGGAAAATTTCTTAAAGAAAAGAATGTTAATGAAATTAATAACTAAAATCTGAAAATAAAATTTAAAGAGAAAAAGCAAATCAAACTCTATCAATGAAAAATTGAGAAAATGAACTAAAGAAAGAAGTTAAAAATATAAAGATATTGTTGATAATTACCTTAAGTTCACTAAACTAAACATGTTTTAATAGTCAAAAAGCAGTTTTTGACAAAGCTGGATTAGGATATAACACTTTAAGAAAACAAAAATCTTTGAAAAATATTTTTGTACGTGCTGGCCAAAGTAACATCATGCTTTAAATGTAATTTAAAAGGACATAAATCTTTGAATGTAATTTCAAAAACCTAATAAAACTTAAATTTTAAAGGAAAGAAAATATGGGTTCCGAAAGGAACAATATTTGTTGCTACTAACCATGAAGGACCCAAGAAAGCTTGGGTACCTAAACATAAAGTTTGATTTCATTGCAGGAATGTCTTGTGGCCAAGAGATCAAAGAGAAAGTGGTATCTTGATAGTGGCTGCTCAAGACATATGACGGGTGACAAAGAAGAATTCATCACCCTTGAAGAAAAGAAAGGAGGAGTTGTTACATTTGGCGATAATGGCAAAGGCCAAATCTTGGGTTTGGTAACATTCAAATAACTCCTCCACTTTATTGAAATGTACTTTATGTTGATGGTTTAAAGCATAACTTAATTAGTATAAGCCAATATGTGACAAAGGTTTTAAAGTATCATTTGAATCTTCTTTATGCACAGTAGCTAATTCCATTGATAATAGCATTGTATTTATTGGTTATAGAAATGGCAATGTATACTTGATTGATTAGACAAATTGTCTACTAATAATCATTGCTTAGTTGCTAATAATGCTAATATGAATGAGATTGGTTGGTTGTGGCATCGAAGATTAGGTCATGCAAGCACACACCTAATTTCAAAACTAATTAGAATGGATTTAGTAAAAGGGCTACCTAAAATAGATTTTGAAAATAACAAAATATGTGATGCATGTCAATTTGGAAAACAAACAAGAAGTTCTTTCAAATCTAAAAATGTTGTTTCAACTTCTAGGCCATTAGAGCTACTTCACATGGACCTTTTTGGACCAACTAGAACCACAAGTCTAGGAGGAAAGAAATATGGTCTTGTGATTGTAGATGATTACTCTAGATTCACTTGGGTAATGTTTTTAGCTCACAAAGATGAGACTTTCTCGATATTCCTGAAATTCTTCAAGAAAGTCACAAATGAGAAAAACACTACCATAGTGTCTCTAAGAAGTGATCATGGAACTGAATTTGAAAATCACTTATTTGAAAGTTTTTGCAATGAAAATGGTATTAATCATAATTTTTCTGCACCTAGGACCCCACAACAAAATGGTGTAGTTGAAAGGAAAAATAGGACTTTAGAAGACATGGCCCGTACCATGCTATGTGAAAGTAAACTCCCGAAATACTTTTGGGCGGAAGCTATAAACACAGCATGTTACATCCTAAATAGAGCCTTAATAAGACCTTTTAAAGAAAACACCTTATGAATTATGGCATGATAGAAAACCCAACATTAAATATTTTCATGCATTTGGTTGTAAATGTTTTGTTCACAATAATGGTAAAAATAATTTAGGCAAATTTGATGCTAAATCTGATGAAGGAATATTCTTAGGATATTCAACAACTAGTAAAGCATATAGAGTATTTAACAAGAAAACTTTAGTTGTTGAAGAATCCATTCATGTAGTTTTTGATGAATCTTTAGCAACTCGTTCCGAAAAATTTGATGATGAAGAAGATACAAACATAATTGAGAAAGATCTTGAAAAATTAAATATTGATGTATCTTCAGATCATGAGCAAGACGCTAAAGATAATGATTCACCTAAGGATGATGATACTAACACTAATCATAATGATATGGATCTTCCTAGGGATTGGAGATATGCTTATAGTCACCCTAAGGAATTGATTATAGGTGATCCATCTCAAGGAATAAGAACTAGATCATCTATGAGAAATATTAGTAATCATCTTGCATTTGTATCACAAATTGAACCTAAAACTATTGAAGAAGCTGAAAAAGATAATAATTGGATGTTAGCAATGCAAGAAGAATTAAATCAATTCACTAGAAATAATGTATGGACATTAGTAGAAAGACCTAAAATCATTCTGTTATAGGATCAAAATGGATATTTAGAAATAAACTAGATGAAAATGGCATAGTAATTAGAAACAAAGCTAGATTAGTTGCAAAAGGATATAATCAAGAAGAAGGTATTGATTTTGATGAAACCTTTGCACCAGTAGCTAGATTAGAAGCCATTAGACTATTACTTGCATTTGCATGTCACATGAATTTTAACTTATTTCAAATGGATGTAAAAAGTGCTTTTTAAATGGATTTATAAATGAAGAAGTATATGTAGAACAACCACCAGGTTTTGAAGATCATGAATTTTCAAATCACGTTTTTAAATTGCACAAAGCATTATATGGTTTGAAACAAGCACCTAGAGCTTGGTATGATAGATTAAGTAAATTCTTAATTGAAAATGATTTTATAAGAGGAAATGTAGATAAAACATTATTTTTGAAAAGAAAAGTAAAGATTTATTAGTAGTTCAAATATATGTTGATGATATATTTTTGGTGCTACTAACAATCTTCTATGTCAAGAATTTGCTAAGTTGATGCAGGGTGAGTTTGAAATGAGCATGATGGGAGAACTCAACTTCTTCCTTGGACTCCAAATCAAACAAAGCAAAGAGGGAATCTTTATCAACCAAACAAAGTACACAAAGAAATTCTAAAGAAGTTTGGTATGGAATCAATCAAACCCCTCGGAACACCAATGAGTCCTTCATGCAAGCTGGACAAAGATGAAGAAGGTAAGAAGGTTGATCAAAAATATTATCGAGGTATAATCGGATCCCTACTTTACTTAACTGCAAGTAGACCAGACATAATGTTTGCTGTTTGTTATGTGCTAGATTTCAGTCTGAACCTAAAGAATCACACTTAATTGCTGTTAAAAGAATACTAAGATACTTAAGTGGAACAAAAAATGTAGGTTTATGGTATTCTAGAGACTCAACATTGAACTTAATTGCATATACTGATTCTGATTATGCTGGATGTAAGTTAGATAGAAAAAGCACAAGTGGTGCATGCCAATTCTTAGGAAGTAACTTAATCTCATGGTTTAGCAAAAAGCAAAATTCAGTTGCATTATCAACTACTGAAGCTGAATATGCAGCTGGAAGTTGCTGTGCTCAAATCCTATGGATTAAGCGACAACTTGAAGACTATGGTATCACACTTGATAAAACACCTATAAAATGTGATAACACAAGTGCAATTAATCTAACAAAAAATCCAATTCAACATTCTAGAACAAAACACATAGAAATTAGATATCATTTTATAAGAGAACATGTTAATAATGAAATATGTCTTGATTATGTTAATACTGAAGATCAATTAGCTGATATATTTACAAAACCCTTGAGTGAAGAAAGATTCTGTTATCTTAGAGGAGAGTTAGGGATTTGTGATCCATTAGAATGAATTTGAAACCCCTAAGGAAATTTTATCTAAAATTCTTTCAAATCCTTGATCTTTAAGGAAATCTTATCTAGAATTCACATCTAATTGATCAAATCCAATGATTATTTTATCAATTTTTATGATCAATATCCGGACACATTTCAGATTATCTGAAACTTTATGTTTTTGCTCTGAAATGGTCTCGGAGCCGACTCGGTGAGTATCGGAGTCGACTCCATGTTTCTACTGAAACTCTAGAGTCGACCCCTTCTCTGCGCGAGTCGACTCCACTTCGGGATAGTTTTCTGTGACTACCCGGAGTCGACCCCTCACTTTGCGGGAGCCGACTCGAAGTGGTCCCAGGTCGATTTATCTAGGGCAGAGTCGACTCGCCGCTCATTTCTATCATCTCAAATTTCAAATACTCTCTCCAAAATTTTTCCTAACCTTCCAAATCCTCAGAAATCCCTGATTAACCCTTCCATAGATCAAATGGCCCTAAAACCCGTGGATCTAACCTTGGTGCGGCCGGGTGAAAAGGAAGAAGGCGGTGAGGAAGACGTGAGGCGTCCCGCTCGTGAACCTTCCGAGCATGGATTCAACCTCATCTCTTCGACTCCTAGTGCTTCTCCTCTACGGCTCCATCTCAGGTAGATAGACTTGCCGATAGAGTGATAACAACCGGGAGAAAGTCGATTTTGAATTATTTGAGGCGAAGGATTTCTTGTGGGGAGGCAGTTGATTGAAATGGGTTGGGAGAAGATTGTTCTTTAGATTGTCCTACCTACCCAGCCCTAGTCAAAGAATTTTATAAGAATCTATCTAGAGGAGACAATGGACTTGTAAGCATCATTAGAGGAAATAGAATCAGTGACAGTGGATTTGCTTTCAAGATTGTTGGATCTTCCAGTGTCTGGTACTTCTACTTTTTCTTCTGATGATAGAAGCCCAGCTCTATCTAGACTGCTTAACAGGGAGATTGTTGGTTTTGAAGAAGTCTTTGCTAATCAACTATCCTTAGAATTGAGACTTCTCCACAACATTTGTAGTAGAATCCTATTCCCAAGATTGGGAGATTTGATTATGTTTCTGAAGAGAGATATTTGTAATGGATGCAATAGTAACTGGTAAACCCATTAATCTTCCAAGCATGATATTATGGTACATTGCTGATTGTGGGAGCAAGAGAAAATCAGTTTACCCTATGGCATGATTTACTAAAATTTTCAAAGCCAAGGGATAATCATTTCAGATAGTGAGCCAATGAGGAATTTAAGACACACCGATTTACTATAGTTTGGCCACTATACATAGAATGGGTTTTGTGAAGAAGAATGGCAGATGGGAAAGGAAAGGTTGATGGAAGATAGAGCCGCGGATTTGAGGCACCGGGACCGTCAGTTAGACATTCTTCGCCTGTACCTCCGAGCTCTCCTGTTCCTGCTCCAGCCCTTCCCCTGCTCCGATGGTTGATCAGCATCATCTTCATCTGTCGGTTTCTCAGAACTTCAGTTAAGGCAGCTTAAGGTCTTCTTGATGATCAGGCAGATAAATTGAAATCAGAGTTTGAAAAAATTTATGAATCTTAAAGAAACTCTTTACTCTTTAGATGATCGGATCACCAAGATTGAATCAACTCTTAGCACTTCTGAGTCTTTAAGTGGAGACCTAAAGAATATATTTGAAGAACTTAAAGACATCTGTGGAGATGGTGAAACATATGCAAAATGCAATGCTGAACTCCAAGACAAAATTTGACTGCTTGCACTTTTGTAGATGAAAGACTGAAGGATTATGTAAGATTCAAACTGATGGAATGAAAAATATTATAGATCACTTAACTAGGATTGTAAGGACTCACTTTTGATGTATTAGATGCTTAGTCTTTGCAATGTAATGAAGTTCATATTATGTTTTACATTTTGATACATTGATGTAATGAAAAGTCATTTTGAATGCTCAATGTAATCTGAGTTTGAATGTACTTCTCCTATTATCAATGAATCTCAGATTTTGTTAAAACATATCTTGAATGAATGAATGATTATGTTTGATGCTTCTCTACCTTTTTGTTGATAACAAAAAAGGGGGAGAGTTTTATAACTGTATATGCATATTAACTATATGCAGAAATGAATCAATGAATGAAATAAGAATTGAATGAATGGATATTTATTTGAGTTTCATAGGGGGAGCTACCTCATTCAGGGGGAGCCTAACTATGAAAATAAAATAAATTCTTTAATCAATCATGCATACTCAATGTTTTTGTCATCATCAAAAAGGGGGAGATTGTTGGGGAGATTGTTGAGAAATTGTTGCCCCAATCTTATTGATTTTGATGATTACCAAAAGCCATGAGTATATTAAAAGATGCAATGAGTTTATTTACATGAGCAATGAATTTATTTAGAACAATCAATGAGTATGTTAAGTATGACTTTAATCAATTTGAAAGTAACTTCAAGCTCCATGTTTAAGCTTTCAAAAAGAAATTTTTATACTTCATATTCAATCAATGAGTTTTTGGAACATTCTTGAATTGATTCCTAATGACAATTTTATTGTATTCAAGTCAAAAATTGATTTAAAATGAATCTGGAACGAATTTCAAGTCAATCAGAAAATTCTCTGATTTTTGATACGTTCCGGAGCCGACTCTAGAGTTTCAGAGTCGACTCCACTCAGTATACAGATGACTGTTTGTCTCGAGTCGACCCTGTGATTTCTCGAGTCGACCCCCGATTCTGTCGAGCCGACTCCATGACTGTGTGAGTCGACTCCGCTCAGACACCAGAGTTGTTTTTCTGAGCACTTCGCGAGTCGACCCCTAACTTTTCATGAGTCGACCCCCGACTGTCAGGAGTCGACACCTTATTTTCGATGAGTCGACCCTTTAACTTTCTGAATATTTCTATTTTTGGTATCGCGTCTTCGAGCCGACTCGCGGAAAGCAGGAGTCGACTCCAACAAATCTGGGCGTGATTTTTCTGAATGCCAACTCAGCGTCAACGGTAAGATTTTTCAATAACGGCTATATTTCTTTGTTTCTAACGGCTATATTTTTGCAGAATCTATAAATAGAGAAGCCGTTTTCAAATCAAAGATATAGAAATACAAATCAAGAGAGAAAAAGAAAAAAGAAAAAGAGGAAAAACAGAGCATCATTTGAAAAAATCCGAGATTCAAAATAGAGTGAAAGAAAAGTGTGAAATCAAAGGAGCTTCATCTGTGCTCAAGTTCAACAATCCAAGAAAGTCAGAAGAAAATCCAAGAGCTATTCAAGAGCAAATCAAGAGATTTTCAACATTCAAAGAAAGGAAGAAAAAGCTCAAATCAACTCCAACATTCAATCCGTGAAGAATCGAGCTGAGGCCCGATTCCACACTTCAAAGGAGTTGAGGAAAAGAAGAAAAGAAGAAAAGCTCAAAATCAAATCTAAATCAGGCTTTTCTAAACCTTGCTTTTATTTGATTATCTGCTCATTGAGGAGCTGTTTTGTATTAAACACATTTTATCTTGTGTTTCTAGTTCAATCTGGGGGATTGAACTAGTGGAGGTAGTTACCTCGGTACAAGCTGGTTAGCTTGTGTTAGGGTTTTTGTGCTGGTGAGCCCGTGAAAACCGGCTGGGTTCGTTGTGATCCCGGGAAAACAACAAGTTTGTTGTGAGCTTGTAAAACAACTCGGCTGTAATCAAGGAAGATTATAGTGTGGACCCAAGTGAATCTTGGGAGTGGACGTAGGTGTTGGATACACCGAACCACTATAAAATCTTTGTGTTTGCCGTGCTTATTGACTCTCTCTATCTTGCTATCACTGCTTTAACTTGCATTTGTTTCATCCTTCATCAATAAAATTACTTTAAAAGGCTTAATTTTTAAAGAACCCAATTCACCCCTCCCTCTTGGGTTGCCATCTGGGCCAACAAATGATTTATGCAACAAACCGGGACATATGATCAGCCAGTGCCCAGTTAGATCCCTTCATATAGATGAGTTACCTGAGACTGAATTCGAGTCCCTAGTTGAGACTGAGGGAGAGGTCTATGAGGCCGATACCCATCTAATAGATGAGTACGATGGAGAGGAGGAAACATTTGAGTCTGAAGACCTACTAGGAGTGGTTAGATGTATCTTGACCCAGACTCAAACTAAGGACCAGGAAGATTGGCGTAGGACTAACATCTACAGACTTTTGTTAAGATAGGAGATAAGGTGCTCAAGATCATAGTGGATAGCGGGAGTTGTGTCAATGCCGTCTCTACCAATACAGTTAAGTCATTAGGATTGACCACAGTTCCCTATCCTAGACCCTATAAGGTCTCGTGGGTAGATTCCACCTCTATCCCAATCAAGTCCAGATGCCAAATACTAATCAAATTGCAAAATTATGAGGAAAATATCCGGTGCGATGTAATTCCTATGGGTGTTAGTAGTATTATATTAGGTCGACCTTGGCTTTACGATCATGATGCCACCTTGTTTGGTCGATCCAACATCTGCTCTTTTAAACACATGGGAACAAGTATGTGATACATCCAACTCCACCTAGGGACCCAATCAAGAAAGGATCTAGCAACCTTAAGGATAGCAAGCCAAGAGTTAATCTAATTAAAGCTAAGGAATTAGAAAAGGACATCACTAAGGGTAATCCTGTTTGGATTTTGACCACTAAAGAGATCTATGAATTAGTCCAAAAGGAACAACCCCCATAAGTAATTGAGATCCTAGAGGAGTTTAAGGATGTCTTCCCTAAAGAATTGCCTGATCAGTTACCACCCCTGAGAAACATCCAACATGCCATTGACCTGATCCCAGGATCCACCCTCCCAAACCTTCCCCATTATAGGATGAACCCCACTAAGCATCAAGAACTACAAAAACAAGTGGAAGAATTACTTAGGAAAGGTTTCATTAGGGAGAGCTTAAGTCCTTGTGCAGTTCCTGCACTATTAACCCCTAGAAGGATGGTACCTGGAGATGTGCATAGACAGTAGGGCCATCAACAAAATCACTATCAAGTATAGGTTCCTATCCTCAGACTAGATGACATGTTGGACATGATGGCGGGTGCCACTATCTTTTCCAAAATAGACCTTAAGAGTGGCTACCATCAGGTTAGAATTAGAATGGGATGAGTGGAAGACTGCATTTAAGACTAGAGATGGTATGTTTGAGTGGGTCGTAATGCCTTTTGGGCTGTCAAACGCACCTAGCACATTCATGAGAATCATGACCCAGGTCCTGAAAGAGTACACGAAAAAATTCTTAGTGGTCTATTTTGATGATATATTAATTTATAGCAAGACCAAAGAGGACCATCTTAACCGTTTTAGATTAATCTGTCATACCCTTAGAGAGAATAGCCTATATACAAACCTTAAGAAGTGTGATTTCATGACGCATAGGGTTATCTTTCTAGGTTTTATGGTAACCCCAGAAGGTGTTTCAGCGGATCCTGAAAAGGTTAGGTCGGTCGTAGAGTGGCGGTACCCATGAACGTCCACAATGTCCGCAGCTTCCATGGCCTAGCAACCTTTACAGAAGATTCATTAGGGGATTTAGCACCATCGTCGCACCCATCACTGATTGTATTAGGAAGGGTAATTTTGAGTGGACTAAGTCAGCTAATAAGGCCTTCCTAGAGCTTAAGGATAGGATGACTCATGCACCCATACTTAGACTTTCAGACTTTTCTAAGGTGTTTGAGGTTGTGTGCGACGCGTCGGGAGTATGCATAGGTGGAGTGTTAAGCCAAGAAAATCATCCCATAGCTTTCTTTAGCGAAAAACTAAATGAAGCTAAACTTAGATATTCCACCTATGATAAGAAATTCTATGCAGTAGTACAAACCCTTAAGTATTGGAGACATTACTTACTACCACAGGAGTTTGTCTTATTTTCTGATCATGAGGCACTCTGATTTCTGAACTCCCAAAAGAAGCTAAATTCTAGGCACGGCAAATGGGTTGGATACATTCAGGCATACACTTTTGTCCTGAAACACCGTGCCGGTATAGAAAATAAGGTAGCAGACGCCCTAAGCCGTAAGTCTTTGTTGTTGAGTACTGTTAGCACCGAAGTTATAGGATTCGACCGGATAAAAGATGAGTATGAGACCTGTTATGACTTTGGTAAAATTTATAAGATCCTTCAACTACGGCCATCTAGTACCAGTGGAGATTATACTATCCAGGATGATTACCTTTTTAGGGGCAATAGACTTTGTATACCTAGGACGTCACTTATAGAATTCCTAGTCTGAGAACGCATGCTGGGGAATTAGCTGGTCATTTTGGAAGAGATAAGACTATTCTAGCTATAGAGGACCAATTTTACTGGTCAGGATTAAAAAAGCTCGTTGCCCTGATAATAGCCCGATGTTGAACTTATACCATTGCAAAACAGCAGAAGCAGAACACCGGTCTATATACTCCTTTGCCAATGCCTGATCGTCCTTGGCAAGACCTCAGTATGGACTTCATTCTAGGATTACCTAAAACCCAGAAGAAGCACGACTCCATCTTTGTAGTGGTCGATAGGTTCTCTAAGATGGCTCATTTCATCCCTTGTTCGTAAACCTTTGACACGTCTAGGGTAGCCCGGCTTTTCTTAGACAACATGGTCAAGCTCCATGGTCTACCTAAGACCATTGTTTCTGATAGGGATGTTAGGTTCACTAGCTACTTTTGGAAAATGCTATGGCATCTGTTAGGGACCAAACTTAATTTTTCCACAGCCTTTCACCACCAAACGGATGGGCAAACTGAAGTGGTGAACCGTAGTCTAGGAAACCTTTTTAGGTGCCTTGTAGGAGAACACCTAGGGACATGGGATTTATTACTGCCTCGTGCAGAGTTCGCCTACAATAGCTCAGTGAACAGGTCTACGGGCAAGAGTCCATTTGAGATAGTCTGTAGGTACAAGCCTAATCGTCCACTTGATCTAATTCCTTTACCCCTCCACACACGAGTCTCAGAGTCTGCACAAGCATTTGCACAGCATATCGAAGACTTACATAAGGACATTAGCCAAAAAATATATCTAAATAATGAAACTTATAAAAGACTGGCTAACTCCCGAAGAAGAGCCAAAGAGTTCGGTGTAGGGGATTATGTCATGGTTAGGCTTAGGCCTGAACGGTTCCCACCAGGTATCGTTAAGAAACGTCATGCTCCCAGAGCTAGTCCCTTTAAAATAATAGAGAAGGTAGGACCTAATACCTATGTGCTAGATCTGCCCTCAGATTGGGGCATTAGCTCTACCTTCAATATTGCAGACCTAGTAGAATATAGGGAACTGCAGCGATTCCTAGTAAGTACTTTGGACCTAAGCCTTCTTTCATGAGCGAATCTACCCAAGAGTGTCCACCACCAATTTTACCTGAGCGAGGAGAGCGGATCGAGCGTATCCTAGACGATCAAGCCATTACGACCCAGAACCATGGTTATCAACGCTACCTGGTCCGATGGCAGGGTTGCCCCGAATCTGTCGATTCATGGATTACTCGAGAGGACTTGCAACACCTTGACCCAGACCTACTAGAGAGATACCAGAGCCAGAATGATCCATACTCAACGGGGTTGAGTTCTTCCCATCCCGAGAGAATTGGTGCGGGCACCAGGATCAAGCAGAGGATTCTTAACCCTCTGTGGACATCTAATTAGTTATGATTCAAGTCTTGAGTTGAGAAATAAAGTTTAGTTTATTTTGAGTCTCGTCTAGTTCATTTTATTCTAAATTGAGTCCTATCCAGTTCAGTTTATTTTAATATGAGTCATATAGTAAGTTCATCAGCTTACAAGAGGAGACATCAGTATTGGAGCAGAAGACAAGGCCATCACAGTTAGACAGAGCAGCTGCTAAATTCAAGTTGGTGCCACACCTACTTCAAGCAGCCCATATGCCACCTAGCAGAGCAAGCAACCTTCTCGATCTGGATGATCATTTTTCTCATCTGGACGCCACAGATTTCATGTCGAATTCAGCTGCCACTGATTGCATCTAGAATATCACCTTCCTCATCTGGACGCCATAGATTTCATGTCGAATCTAGCTGCCGCTGATTGCATCTAGAAGATTGATTACCTTCCTCATCTGGACGCTGCAGATTTTATGCCAAATTTGATTAGGGCACCTTTTTTTTTCTTTTCTTTCTTTCCATATCTGTATTTTCTTGGGCCCCAAGTCTCTTGCTCTATAAAAAAGACCCTCTTGTATGAATGATATATCTTTTATTATTAATCAATCAATCCAAGTTTTGAGTTATTGTAACTTTTGTTAATTGGTTCTTTGGTGCTCTTGTTTCCCTCCTCCTGCGCATACCAACATCCCAAGTCTCCCGGAGAAACCCTGGCCGCCACCTTTGTCTTCCAATAGTGGATGCCCAAGAGCCCTTGGTCGGTCTCCCCTTTCTCTACTCCTTCCTTATCTCTTTACCTCTATTCTAAATTTTCTCTATTATTCTTTAACCTTGTATGGTGATCTTGCAGATCCCTCAGTAGCCACGAATCCAGGATTCAAGGTGATCGTCATCCAGGTCAGCGGATACTTGGCCGCAGATCCATGGGCTCAAGGC
Organism: Calamus simplicifolius; assembly: GCA_900491605.1. Taxonomy (NCBI): domain Eukaryota; kingdom Viridiplantae; phylum Streptophyta; class Magnoliopsida; order Arecales; family Arecaceae; genus Calamus; species Calamus simplicifolius. The sequence continues at coordinate 15,017 of UESW01004721.1, forward strand.
TTGGTCATCTACGGTGCATCCGTTAGGCAGAGCAACCCCTTCAACACTTTGATCTTTTTCCTCTTGCCAGGTACACCCTTCTAATCTACTAGTAACTTTATTATATGAGAGCAAGCCCTACCAGGCTTCTTAGCCTCGGCGGTCCTTCTTCCTTATTTTTTAGGAACTGTTTCGCATGCGAATTTACTGTGAATTTTTTTAAATCCCTCTTAGGCTATTTCTTTGGGAGAATAATCAACTGGAATTATTAATCATTAAAAAAAATTACTTGCATGCGAATCGGTCCTACATCAGTCTAGCATTGCTTCTTATATATATCGACCCTCCCCTGGCTGCATGATAGCAACTCCCCCAAATGGGACATTGCGGCACGAAGGGAGAGGGCTCCGTTGGCGAGCTACACCAAGAAAGTTCGTCAGCCATAGATCAACCAAGGCATGTCAAAAAGGAAACAAGGTCGAAGAGTTACCTGAAGAACCGACACCAGGACCATGTCAAGGATCCCGGCGTGGGACTGTTGTCCCATCTCCTCGTCGATCCATGAGGACCGGGCTCTTGCCAAGAGAACGGCGGCCTCCCCAACATCCTCCATGGAGGAAAGCTTGGGTGTCGGCCGCTGTCGCCCCTCCGGCGTCTCATCGATCGGCCGACGAGTTGGGCGATGTGTGGAGTGCTGAGACAAGCTCCTCGGCTTAGCCCTGTGCTTGTCGGTCCTCCTAGCCCTGGCATCAGGCCCTCTGACTACTATCTCCCCCTCCCCATCGGGCGGGGGAGCCCTCTCCACCTCCGACTTAGCGGGAGCCGGAGGACCACCAGCAACTGCGACCTGCCCCACCTCGGCCAAATCCGCAGCAGCAGGTGTCTCCTCCTCGGGTCCAGGACCAGCACGACAGCCTCGGTAGTGGCCGGGATCTCCCCCTCTTCCATCTCGGCCCTGGCAGGGCCGGGGATCACTCCTTCAGCAGGCACTTCCCTGGCCGGCTCCTTCACAGGCGTCGGAGCTGCGGGGACTCCCTCGATTTGGGCCTGCTCGGTCTGGGCCCGCCTTCATGCCCTTTTAGCTGGCCTCACCTCTTTTGTCGCATCGTGGCCTCCAACTTATCAGTGGGGATCCTCATCGCTGAACAAAGACAAATGTTAGCAAAAATAGATAAATGCAAAGCCGAGCCAAGGGCAAGAAGAACAGGTTTTCGTGCTCACCGACTACCAGGGCCAATTCGGCCTCATATAGGTTTTCCTCGAACAGGAGTTCCTTGTAAGAAGGAATTTGGCAGGAGGAGAGGCAGCAGAAAAGCTCCCCGTCCTTCTCACCCACGGCTGAATTTCGTTGGGGCTGACATCCGGCTCTCTCCAGTCAGTCCTCACCCCCTTTATATGAGCAAAAAGAAATTAGAATTTTCACCCCTAATCTTGGACGGGAGACCTAGGGGAAAATCCCTACCCGGCCTGGCGGTGAACACCCACTAGGCCCCCTCACCCTGATGGCGGAGCTTGTAAAAAGCTCGAACAAAGACAACCTGGCCGCAGAGCCCTGGAAGCAACAAAGAATGACGAAGGCGCAGATGATCCGAATCAAGTTCGGAGTCAACTGCGCCAGTACTAACCTGTACATATTTAATAGATTCAAGAAAAAGGGGTGGAGGGGGAGCCGCAGCCCACATCAAAAAAAACTCCTCGTACAGAGCAACCTGATTGGAGAGGCTGGAGCTCGCTCTGTCCTCAGGTCCTAGCATGGACAGTCGGATGAAGTTAGGGACCCTATATATGACCCTAAGGGCCTTTATCTCTTCAGGGGTGATGGTGGAGGCGATCCCCCCCCGGCCCTGCCGGATCAAGACCAGCTGCCGGAGGAGGCGCCAGATGGTTGGAGGTAAGGGGAACTACTCTCACCGAGGAGGTTTGAGCGGACAGTTGGCTACTTGCCACCGGCCGGTCGCGGATGGTGATTCCACCCAACGGCCGGGGTACTCGGTTAGCTAATGAGGCATGGTCTTCATTGGAGGAGTGGAACGACTCTACTATCGGTCTCTTACCCTCCCTAATGGCCCGGCGGTCCATGGGTCAAGGATGAAGGGGCAAAGGGTGGTAACTGACCTGAAGTTCAAGGAGAAGATGAAGGCTGAAGATCTCGGGTTGCAGAGGAACTTAGGGAAGAAGGAGGCAGAGGAAGCAATTGCAGTGTAGAGATCTTCCTCGAGCGCACAGGGCGCTTTTATACCCCGATTTCACATCGCATCGCCCGAGGCCTCGCCACATGGCCCGTAGCTATTGCGCCAGGCATCGAGCTGCCAACAATTTCGCCCGTGATCGAGGCGGCTCACCTCGGTTCAACCCGAAGAGAAGTATCTCCGGCCAATGATGGGGCATAAAGAGCGTAGGGGCAACAATGGCGTCTGCCTTTTTCCCGTCCTCCGAGAGGCGCACCCTCAGGGCGCTCGATGCCGACATCAATTCCCACTTCCGACTTGATTGCGGAAGACTTTCGAAGCAGCACCACCTCGGGAAGGCGCGCCAGCTCACCTGCCATTAAAGGCACCCATGACCGGCAATCATTTTTTGAATTTTCATGCCCCTTTCACCCAAAGGACGGCGGGCACGTGATCCTTCGCGCTCAGGAGCGGGAGGGCATCTGATGTGGCTGATGAAATCACGTTGGCAATCATGGCAAATTTAAATAAGTGGTATGACCAGCTAAGCCGGGCGGCCCCGACTCCTCCAAGTCGACCCCGCATTGGCCCCGGCTTCTCCAGTCATGCCGTGGTGGCCCCGACTCCTCCAAGTCGGCCCCGCGTCGGCCTCGGCTTCTCCAGCTAAGCCGGGACGGGCCCGACTTCTCCAAGTCGGCCCCGCATCGGCCCCGGCTTCTCCAATCAAGCCGGGGTGGCCCCGACTCCTCCAAGTCAGCCCCGCATCGGTCCCGGCTTCTCCAGTCATGCCGGGGCAGCCCCGACTCCTTCAAGTCAGCCCCGCATTGGCTTCGGCTTCTCCAGTCATGCCGAGGCGGCCCCAACTCCTCCAAGTCGGCCCCGCATCGGCCCCGACTTCTCCAGTCATGCCGAGGCGGCCCCGACTCCTCCAAGTCGGCCCTGCATCGGCCTCAGCTTCTCCAATCATGCTGAGGCAGCCCTGACTCCTCCAAGTCTGCCCCGCGTCAGGCCCGGCTTCTCCAGTCATGCTGAGGCACCCCCGACTCCTCCAAGTCGGCCCCGCATCAGCCCCGGCTTCTCCAGTCATGCCAAGGCGGCCTCGACTCCTCCAAGTTGGCCCTGCCTCGGTCCCGCTTCCCCAAGATGGTCTTGGCCATTCAGCCCGCCAACTCTCTGACCCACGCAGCCTGACATAGCTAGGTCCACCTACTGCCCGGCCTCACCGTCGATGGACTAGGCCCACCTATCGCCTGGCCCCACCGCCTAATGGGACCAGGCCCACCTACCAACTGGCCCCACCGCCTGATGGAACTTGGCCCACCAACCGTCGGTTTCTCCTCTCCGATGGGACAGGACATACCGACCAGCCTAAATTCACGTAACTCCCATGTGTTCCGCAGACATCTCTCCTCATGGAACTTCACGTGGCTAATCCCCATGCAAGTGTCAACCGCCTATAAAAGGGTAATTCCGTTCGAGACCCAGGTATGCGAGCATAAGTATTTGCTTACTCTATCATCCCAGTGAGACTCCATCCTTCGGAGCCCTCTCTGTCCTAAGGAGCTTTTTCGAGCTCCCCTTCAGCTGTGACCTCAGTTGCTAATTTGGGCGTCGAAGGGTCCCCACCGGAGCTCCCTTTGGTCTCGGGACTTCTTACAGGTTATCCAACTAGGCGAGGACCCATCGGCCACCAGTTTAATCTTCCCAGCGTCTAAGTTCAGCAATCAGGCGTCATCAGATGGTATCTCTAACAACCCTTGTTAGGGAGAAGAAAAGGAGAGCCAGCTTGGTGCCGTGTTGAATCCACGTGGGAAAATCTTCACGAAATCATGCCTCAACGTCCTCCCAGGAAGCCGAAGAATTGCAGCGGAAGCGTGGTGGGAGATTCTCGCTTTTGAGCCAGGAACTCATGTGGCACTTCCACGAAAGAAAAACTGGGATTTTGGTCCGTTAACCCACAGAGCGGAGTCCAAGAGACTGGCATGGGAGAAATCTGATTGTGACTGGGTACGTGAGGTGGAAGAAAGGACGTGAGTCCTCACTTAAGGTGAAGGAAGAGCACCGGAACATCGACATTGGCGAGGGGCATGCTTCTTTCCACGCATCCGATGCCGATCTTCTTCTTGATCATCCCCCGATTGCTTTGTGTTGCTTCTATTTATTCCCCTTCAAAATAAAATAATAAATAAATAAATATAACTCAAAATAAATTAAAAATCAACTAATATTGTTATGAAAGTATATGAATTAAATGGTCATATTTTCTTGCTTATCAAATACCCTCAAACTTACACTTTGCTAGTCCTCGAGCAAAGAAAATAAAACAAGAATCCTAAAATAAAAGATTAATTGTTCAAATAGAGCCTTAAAAATTTAACACATGCCATGATTTAAAGAAATACAACTCAAGTACAAAAGTTAATACAAAATTTGATCTCACCTCATATTCAATTCTCTCACTCATAAGCATGCATCATTCTCACTTTTTTACTTACTTTTTGGATAGTTTTATGAAAACATTAAATGCAATGGATCTCTAAATAATTAAGAAGTGTATGTATCTACTCCATAGGTTTGTTGTTTAAATTAACTCTCTACTAATGTAGATAAAGATAACACCAAGGATCAATAGGTCTTTATAAGCTTGTAATGTAAGGCTAGGGTGAGGGCTACAAAGAAAGAGTAAAATATATCAAGTAGAAAAACTTAAATCAATTCACCCATGGCATAAAGAGCATAGTCACTCTCACTCATAGTGGCTCATACATAACTTTCAACAAGCACTTTTTTTTTTTTTTGTCAAAAACTCCTTCAGCTGCTACTTGCTCCTTCTCATCTGTACCTAAAGCTCCATCCAAGATAGGTAATCTGCCATCAAATTTTTAATATCCTTGTTGTCCTTAATTTCCAAATCGAATTCTTGTAGAAGCAAAATTCATCGAAGCAATCTTGGTTTAGCATCTTTTTTTGCAAGCAAGTACTCAAAGCAGAGTGATCAGTGTAGACAATCACCTTCGAACCTATCAAGTAAGAACAAAATTTGTCAAAAGCAAAAACAACTACTAATAATTCTTTTTCAGTAGTGGCATAATTCAGTTGAGCTTTTGTTAAGGTTCTACTTTCATAATAAATAACATGAAAATTTTTATCTTTTCCCTGCCCTAAAACAGCCCCTATAGCATAGTCACTAGCATCACACATTAACTCAAATGGTAAATTCTAATATGGTGACAATTATAGGTGCTAAAATTAATTTCTTTTTCAGTGTTTCAAAAGCATGCAAGCATTCATCAGAAAATTCAAATTGAGTACCTTTAATCAACAAATTGCAAAGAGGTTTAATAATTTAAGAAAAATCCTTAATAAATCATCAATAGAATTTGACGTGTTCCAAGAAACTTCTTATGCCCTTCACATTGGCTGGTGGTGGGAGTTTTTTCAACACTTCTATTTTTTCTCTATCAATTTCAATTTCCTTAGAGGAAATTCGATGGCCTAGCACTATCCCCTCCTCTATCATGAAGTGGCATTTTTTCAGTTCAAAACTAAAATTTTCTCCTCGCATCTCTGCAAAACTAAAGATAAGTTAGACAAACAATTATCAAAAGAATATCCAAAGACAGAGAAGTCATCCATGAAGACTTCTAAAATATTTTCCACCATGTCCGAGAAGATGGACATCATGCATCTTTAAAATGTGGTTGGCGCATTGCAAAGGCCAAAGGCATCCTTCTATATGCAAATGTTTCATATGGACAAGTAAAAGTGGTCTTCTCTTGATTTTCAGATGCGATGGCTATTTGATTATAACCAGAGTACCCATCCAAAAAATAGTAGTAAGCATGTCCTGCAAGTCTTTCTAGCATTTGATCAATAAAAGATAAAGAAAAATGATCTTTTCGAGTTGCATCATTAAGTCTTCTATAATCTATGCATACTCGCCATCTCGTGACTGTCCTTATCGGTATAAGTTCATTATTATCATTCTTGATCACAGTTATTCCATCTTTTTTTGGTACAACTTGTACTGGACTTACCCATGCACTGTCCAAGATAGGATAAATAATTCTGGCATCTAATAGCTTTAGCACTTCTTTATGCACTACTTCTTGCATTGATGGATTTAATCTTCTCTTGGGTTGGACAATCAGCTTATATTTATCCTTCATTAACATCTTATATGTGCAAATTGAAGGACTAATTCCTTTGATGTTAGATATGGTCCAACCCAAAGCCATTTTGTCTTCCCGCAAGATTCTCAGCAACTTTTTTCCTTTACATCATTTAAAGAATTATTAATAATAACTGAAAAGGTAGAGACTTGGCCTAAAAAAGCGTACCTTAAATTTGATGGAAGCTGTTTGAACTCAATTTTAATTGGTTTCTCTAGTGGAGATGTTGGCTGATATGATTTCAAGTCTTTCACTTTTGGTTGCATTGACAGAGGAAAGAGTGGTGTGGCCTTCAAATATCTTTCACACTCTTTAACTTCTTCATTATTAAATTCAATAGACGTAGAGCGAGTAAGACATACCTCAAGTGGTAGCTTTAGAAAAACATCTGCATAAATCTCTTCATCCATGATCACATCTCGGTCACTTATTTGAAAATAAGAATGTGTCTCAAAAGGAAATTTCATAGGCTTAAATATATCAAAAGTGATGTTGGCCCAGATGGCAACCCAAGAGGGGGGGGTGAATTGGGTTCTTAAAAATTTAAGACTTTTTAACTTTAATTGATTAGTTAGCAAGATGTGCAAGTGAGAGGCTAACTAATAAGCAATACACAAGCAAATAAAGAGAGATAGAGAAAGAGAAAATATAGGCACGGCAAACACAAGATAATTTTATAGTGGTTCGGTGCAACCAACACCTACGTCCACTCCCAAGATTCACTTGGGTCCACACTATAATCTCTCTAGATTACAGCCGAGTTGTTTTCCAAGCTCACAACTCAAACTTGTTGTTTTCCGGGTGCACAACGAACCCAGCTGGTTTTAACTCGGGCTTACCAGCACAAAACCCTACACGTTGTTTTTCACGGGCTCACAACTAACCCAACACAAGCACTCCGGCTTGTAACGAGGTATACCAACCTCCACTGATTCAATCCACTGATTGAATCAGCAAACAATAAAATAAAAGTGTTTGAACAATAAATGCTCCCCTTGAGCAAATATACAAATGAAGTACAAAATAATATAAGGTTAGAAAAGCCTGATTGTATTGCAGATGGTAGAGGCTTGGGCTTTCTTCCTTCTTCTCTTTAACTCCTCTTGAAGTGTTGAATCACGCCTCAGCAAGATTCTTGACCGTTGAAGACTTTGGAGTTGAGATGAAGCTTTTTCCTCTTTTGAAAATCCTCCGATTTGACCTTTGAAATGCTTGTGGATTTTCTTTGGCTTTGTGGATTGATGAGAAGGAGTAGACGAAACTTTCACTTGGATTTCACTCCTTTTGAATCTCTCTCCTTTGAGCTAAATGATTTTTCAATATGCTCTGTTTTTCCCTCTTTTCAAAAGATATTCTTTTCTCTCTTTGATTTTCTCTTTTGATTTGAAAAGAGCTCCTCTATTTATAGAATCTGCAAAAATATATCCGTTAGAGACAAGAAAAATAGCCGTTATTCAAAAATCTTACCGTTGGGGCTGATGTGTCATCGTTAAAAATCGCGCCCAGATTTCGCGGAGTCGACTCGAGCTTGGGAGTCGGCTCGAAGTCGATTACAAAAATAGAAACATTTTAAGCATTGAAGGGTCGACTCGCGAAAACTAAAGTGTCGGCTCCTGAAAGTCGGGAGTCGACTCGAGGAAAATGGGGAGTCGACTCGAGAAGTGCTCAAAAAACATGGGTTCTGTTGTTTGAGCGGAGTCGGCTCGCACAGACAGGAGTCGGCTTCAGGGGTCGACTCTTGAAAACCAAGGGTCGACTCGAGAAAATCAGGGAGTCGACTCGGAAACCCTTGAGTCGGCTCGGGACGATACAAAAATCAGAAAAATGTTCTGATTGACTTTAAAACTTGTCCCAATTAAATTTAAAATATAAATTTGACTTGAATACATTAAATATGACATTTATCATGGATTCAAGACATGTTTCAAGAATTCATCGATTGAATTATAATGTATAAAAATTCCTTTTTGAAATCTTTTAAGCATAGAACTTGAAACTCTTTTTCTAATGATTCAAAACTCATTTGATATAACCATTGATAGTTCATTCCTTTCAATTTGAATAAGCTCAAGGTTTTTGATAAATAAAACATTGTATTCTTTAAGGTACTCATGGCTTTTGGAAATCATCAAAATCAATAAAGTTGGGGCAATTATGTTTCAATAATTTCTCAACAATCTCCCCCTTTTTGATGATGACAAAAACATTGAGTATATGCATTATAAAATTGAAAAAATTTGTGATTCCAAAATCAACTATTGTGTTCATGGAAAGGCTCCCCCTCAATGAGGTAGCTCCCCCTATGAACCTTAATTTTATAAATCATTCAAAATTTTTCAAAATCAGAAACTTAAGCATTTTCTTTATGAAATTCAATTTATCTCTTCCCCTTATGCTCTTCCTCTTTCAAAATTAAACTTTGATTGAATTGAAGGCAAGGCATATACGATTGAATAAAAACTCTCCCCCTTTTTTGTAATCAACAAAAAGGTTAGGAAGTTTAATATCAATAACATTCTTTATCTTTTTCTATTTAACTTATCAATTGAAGATAATCATTCAAAGTATTCAAGGATACTTACAATTGAAATAGACAAAAGTAATGCATCAAACTTTCTCATTACTTCAAAATGAAAGTACATGAAAATGTAAACTTGCTCATTGCATTGAAAGTAAACTTGATTACATCAAAAAGAGATTACATGAAAACTTAAAAATTTCTTCTAGTAATTCTATTCAAGTGATCAACAATCTGCTTCATCCCTTCACATTGAAGTCTAACATAGTCTTTGAGCTTATCAACAAAAGTACAAGCAGATGTAATTTTATCTTGAAGCTCGGCGTTGCATTGGGAGTATGTCTCCGAGTCACCGCAGATATCCTTAAGTTCTCCAAAGATATTCTTTAAGTCTTCACTTAAGGAACTGGTAGATGAACTGAGAGTAGACTCAATCGATGCAACCCGATCACTGAGAGAATATAAGGCTTCTTTTAATTCATAAACTTTTCATTAAATTCTTCTTTCAATCTTTTTCATGCTCATATCTCAGACTTGAATAATGATCTAAGCTGATCTAACTGTGTATCAGAAAAGCTACCAGATGAAATGTAGAAGACTGAGCAGGAGCAATAGGAGCAGGGGTAGAATCAGAAGCAGGAGCAGGAACAGACTCTGGAACAGACGAGCACTGAGGAGGCTCAGGTGATGAATGTCTCATAGAAGGTCTGGGGGCCTCAGCATCTATGTCTCTCCTCTGTAACATTCTTTCTCTCCCAATTCCATTTTTCTTAACAAACCCCATTCGATGAATAGTGGCCAAAGAGTAAAAATCAGTATGTCTTAAGTTCCTTTTTGGCTCACTATCACAAAAACAATCCCTTGGCTTTGAAATAATTTAGTTAAAACCATGCCATAGGGCAAACTGATTTCTTTTTCCCGCCACAATCTGCAATGTACCATATTATCATCCGAGGTAGATGGGCTTCCCAGAAACAACAGCATCCATAACAAAAATATCTCGCTCAGAAACATAGTCGAATCTGCCGGTCTTGGGAAACAAAATCCTGCTGCAGATATTGTGGAGAATCTTAATTCCAAAGGCAATTGACTAGCAAAACTTCTTCAAATCCTTCAAAATTTCTGTTCAATAGCCTAGTGAGGGCTGGAGATCTATCTTCTGGGGCAAAGGTGATGGTCCAGACAAGGGTAATTTCAATAATCTAGATAGAATAGAGGAGTAATGTTCAGACCAATGCCTCTAACCTTGCTCACCAAGCCATCATCTCCTCTGGTCAAATTCTTGTAAAACTCTTTAACTAGAGCAGGGTAGGTGGGACAGTCCAATGAACAATATCTCAAATCCCATCTCAATTAGTTGTCTACCTATTATGAATCCTTCATTCTCAAACAATTCAAAATCAACCTTTCTTCCTGTGGTGACAATCCTACTGCTAGATGATCTACCTGAAGGGTAGGAGCTGGAGCAGGAGGATCACTAGCAGAAGGGGTGGAGGATGAATCCGTAGACGGCTCGCGGACGGGTCGTCGAACGGTCCTCTTTCTCTTCAAACCGGCGCCACTCGAGCTAGCTCCACGGGTTTTGGGTGCCATTGATCTTGAAGGATTGGTTAATCAGAGGTTATTTGAGGTTTGGAGGGTTTTGGGAAAGTTTGGAGAGGATTTGGAAAGATTTGGAAATGAAATGTCCGTGGGGTCGACTCGTGCCCTAAATAATCGACTGGGACCACGTCGAGTCGACTCGCGCAAAGTGTGGAGTCGGCTCCCGACTAGTCACAGAGCACGGACACGATCTCGAGTCGACTCGCTCAGAGGAGGGGTCGACTCCTGAGTTTCAGCAGAAACTCGAGTCGACTCCGATACTCTCGAGTCGGCTCCCAGACAATTTCAGAGAAAAAATAGATTAAGATTCAGAGAATCCGAATGAGTCCGGAATTTGATCTTTGAGTATGATTAAAAATCATGGATTGAGATCAAATTGATATGAGTTCTAGATAAATTTCCTTAAGATTTTGAGAATTTGAAAGAACTCTAGATATATTTCCTTAAGGTTTCAAAATTTATTCAAAAGGATTACAAATTCCTAACTCTCCTCTAAGATAACAAAATCTTTCTTCACTTAAAGGTTTTGTAAGATGTCAGCTAATTGTTCTTCAGTGTTTACATAATCTAAACAAATTTCATCATTAGCTACATGTTCCCTTATAAAATGATATCTAATTTCTATGTGTTTTGTTCTTGAGTGTTGAATTGGATTTTTAGTTAAGTTGATTGCGCTAGTGTTATCACATCTTATGGGTGTTTTATTAAGTGTGATACCATAGTCTTCAAGTTGTCGCTTAATCCATAGGATTTGCGCACAGCAACTTCCAGCTGCTACATATTCAGCTTCAGTAGTTGATAATGCAACTGAATTTTGCTTTTTGCTAAACCATGTGATTAAGTTACTTCCTAAGAAATGGCATGCACCACTTGTGCTTTTTCTATCTAATTTACATCCAGCATAATCAGAATCTGAATATGCAATTAGGTTTAATGTGAGTCTCTAGAATACCATAAACCTACATTTTTAGTTCCATTTAGATATCTTAAAATTCTTTTAACAGCTATTAAATGTGATTCTTTAGGTTCAGATTGAAATCTAGCACATAAACATACTGAAAACATATATCTGGTCTACTTGCTGTTAAATAAAGAAGGGATCCGATAATACCTCGATAATACTTTTGATCAACCTTTTTACCTTCTTCATCTTTGTCCAGCTTGCATGAAGGACTCATTGGAGTTCCGAGGGGTTTCATTGTTTCCATACCAAACTTTTTGAGTAGTTCTCTTGTGTATTTGGTTTGGTTGATAAAGATTCCCTCCTTGCATTGTTTGATCTGGAGTCCAAGGAAGAAGTTGAGTTCTCCCATCATGCTCATCTCGAATTCTCCCTGCATTAACTTTGCAAATTCTTGACAAAGAGAATCGTTAGTAGCACCAAAAATAATGTCATCTACGTATATTTGTACTACAAGTAAATCTTTACTTTTTCTTTTCAAAAACAAAGTTTTATCAACATTTCCTCTTGTAAAATCATTTTCTATTAAGAATTTACTTAACCTATCATACCAAGCTCTAGGTGCTTGTTTCAAACCATATAAAGCTTTGTGCAATTTAAAAACGTGATTTGAAAACTCGTGATCTTCAAAACCTGGTGGTTGTTCTACATAAACTTCTTCATTAATAAATCCATTTAAAAATGCGCTTTTTACATCCATTTGAAATAAGTTAATGTTCATATGACATGCAAATGCAAGTAATAGCCTAATGGCTTCTAATCTAGCTACAGGTGCAAAGGTTTCATCAAAATCAATACCTTCCTCTTGATTATATCCTTTAGCAACCAATCTAGCTTTGTTTCTAATTACTATGCCATTTTCATCTAGTTTATTTCTAAAAACCCATTTTGATCCTATTACTGAATGTTTTTAGGTCTTTCAACTAAAGTCCAAACATTATTTCTAGTAAATTGATTTAGTTCTTCTTGCATTGCTAACATCCAATTATTATCTTTTTCAGCTTCTTCTATAGTTTTAGGTTCAATTTGTGATACAAATGCAAGATGATTACTAATATTTCTCATGTATGATCTAGTCCTTATTCCTTGAGATGGATCGCCTATAATCAATTCCTTAGGATGACTATGAGCATATCTCCAGTCTCTTGGAAGATCTACATCATTATGATCAATATTGACATCATCGTCCTTATGTGAATCATCATCTTTAGCTTCTTGTTCATGATCAGAAGATACTTCAATATTAAGTTTTTCAAGATCTTTTTCAATTATGTTTGTATCTTCCTCATCATCAATCTTTTCAGATCCAGTTGCTAAAGATTCATCAAAAACTACATGAATGGATTCTTCAACTACTAAGGTTTTCTTGTTAAAGATTCTATATGCCTTACTAGTTGTTGAATAACCTAGAAAAATTCCTTCATCAGATTTAGCATCAAATTTTCCTAAGTTGTTTTTACCATTATTATGAATGAAACATTTACATCCAAATGCATGAAAGTATTTTATATTTGGTTTTCTTTCATTCCATAATTCATAAGGTGTTTTCTTTAATATTGGTCTTATTAAAGCTCTGTTTAAGATGTAACATGCTGTGTTAATTGCTTCCGCCCAAAAATACTTTGGTAAGTTGCTTTCACATAGCATGGTACGGGCCATGTCTTCTAGAGTCCTATTTTTTCTTTCAACTACACCATTTTGTTGTGGAGTCCTAGGGGCTGAAAAATTATGATTAATTCCATTTTCAGTGCAAAAACTTTCAAATAAGTGATTTTCAAATTCTGTTCCATGATCACTTCTTAGAGATACTATAGTAGTGTTTTTCTCATTTGTGACTTTCTTGAAGAATTTCAGGAATATCGAGAAAGTCTCATCTTTGTGAGCTAAAAACATTACCCAAGTATATCTAGAATAATCATCTACAATCACTAGACCATATTTCTTTCCTCCTAGACTTGTGGTTCTAGTTGGTCCGAAAAGATCCATGTGAAGTAGCTCTAGCCCTAGAAGTTGAAACAATGTTTTTAGATTTGAAAGAACTTCTAGTTTGTTTTCCAAATTGACATGCATCACATATTTTATTATTTTCAAAATCTAGTTTAGGTAATCCTTTAACTAAATCCATTTTAATTAGTTTTGAAATAAGGTGTGTGCTTGCATGACCTAATCTACGATGCCACAACCAACTAATTTCATTTATGTTAGCATTGTCAGCAATTAAGCAATGATCACTCAAAGATAATTTTTCAAGTCAACTAAGTAAACATTGCCATGTCTATAACCAGTAAATACAATGCTATCATCAATAGAATTAGTTACAGTGCATAAGAAGATTTAAATGAAACATTAAAGTTTTTATCACATAATTGACTTATACTAATTAGATTATGCTTCAAACCATCAACATAAAGTACATTATCAATAAATATAGATGGAGTTATGCGAACTTTACCAAGGCCCATGATTTGACCTTTACCGTTATCGCCAAACGTCACAACTCCACCTTTCTTTTCTTCTAGGGTGATGAATTCATCTTTGTCACCCGTCATATGTCTTGAGCAGCCACTATCAAGGTACCACTTTTTCTTTGATCTTTTGGCTACAAGACATTCCTGCAATATAATCAAACTTTATGTTTAGGTACCCAAGCTTTCTTGGGTCCTTCATGGTTAGCAGCAACAAAAATTGTTCCTTTCGGAACCCATATTTTCTTAGCTTTAACATTTAACTTGTTGTTATTATTTAACGTTTTGCATTCAAATGATTTATGACCTTTTTCATTACATTTGAAACAAGTTATATTACTTTGGTTGGCTTTTATAAAAATATTCTTTAAGATTTCTGTTTCCTTAATGTGTTATATCCTAAACCAGCTTTGTCAAAAACAGCTTTTTGACTATCTAAGATCATGTTAAGTTTAGTTGAACTTAAAGTGAATTTCTCAACAATGTCTTTATATTTTTTAACATCTTTCTTAAGAGAGTCATTTTCTTTAACTTGCTGTTCTTTATCTAAAGCTAAAGTTTCTATTGATCTTTTAAATCTTTTGTTGAGTTTTTAGTTTCAGATTTTAACAAATCTATTTCTTGATTAAGATTATCTCTTTCTTTGCTAAGTTCTTCTTTTTCATTAGTTAAGTTCTTAACTTCTAAAGCTAATTCATTTTTACTTTTAGCTAAACTAATATTGTCATTTTTCAAAAACTTATACTTCTTTTTCAAGGATTTAAAATCAATCATAAGTTCATTGAAAGCCTCAAACATTTCATCAAATGTAAAGTCATCATTTGAGTTTTCAGAACTTACCTCATTGTCGTTGTCGTCGTCGTTGGCCATGAAGCAGATATTGGCAACTTCTTTTTGTTCTTCTTCTTCGAAGAAGATTCATCAGTCCATGTTGCCATGTATGCTTTCTTCTTTTTCTTGTAGGCCTTTTTCAGCAAAGGACAATCATACTAAAGTGCCCTGGCTTTTTGCACTCATAACATACTAAGGGCTCTTTTTCTTTTTCTTTCTCCTTGTCCTTTTTCTTATCCTTTTCTCCTTCAATTCTTGCTCCAAATTTCTTTTTATGGAAGGGCCTTTTTCTCATAAACTTTCTGAATTTTTTGGCCAAGAGAGCAGTTTCCTCATCATCTTCATCATTACTTTCACTGCTGCTCTCTTCCATTTCTGCAGTCTTGAGGGCAAGTGTTTTCCTTCTTTTGTATCCTCCTCAACATGCTGCTTCATTGTTAACTCGTGGGTCATTAAGGATCCTAGAAGCTCCTCTAAAGGTAATGCATTGAGGTCCTTTGCTTCTTGGATAGCAGTGACTTTTGCTTCCCACGATCTTGGTAGTGACCTAAGAATTTTGCGCACAAGATCAGCATTAGAATAAATTCTACCAAGACTTTTTAAACCATTCACAATATCAGTGAATCTAGTGAACATGCATGTGATGGTTTCAGTTTGTTCCATTGTAAACAATTCATATTTATGAACCAAAATATTTATCTTTGATTCTTTTACTTGGTTTGTTCCTTCATGAGTTATTTCCAACCTATCCCAAATTTCTTTTGCGGAATTACAAGTTGAGATTCGGTTGAATTCATTTGAGTCTAAGGAACAATATAAAATATTAATGGCTTTAGCATTTAGTTGAGCCATTCTCCTATCATTATCATTCCAATCCCTTTCGGGTTTAGGAACAATAGTGCCATCAATAAGGTGTGTGGGTGTACTAGGTCCATTATTATTACTCCCCACAATTCATAATCAGAAGCTTGAATGAATATTCTCATTCTAGCTTTCCAATATGAATAGTTGGTTCCATTAAATAAAGGAGGTCGATTCGTAGAATGACCTTCAGCAAAACTTGAACCAATTTGTGTTGCCATATGGATCTTTAGCCCTTGATCGTGAGATCAAATTCTAAATGAGCACTTGCTCTGATACCAATTGTTGGCCCAGATGGCAACCCAAGAGGGGGGGGTGAATTGGGTTCTTAAAAATTTAAGACTTTTTAACTTTAATTGATTAGTTAGCAAGATGTGCAAGTGAGAGGCTAACTAAAATCAATACACAAGCAAATAAAGAGAGATAGAGAAAGAGAAAATATGGCACGGCAAACACAAGATAATTTTATAGTGGTTCGGTGCAATCAACACCTACGTCCACTCCCAAGATTCACTTGGGTCCACACTATAATCTCTCTAGATTACAGCCGAGTTGTTTTCCAAGCTCACAACTCAAACTTGTTGTTTTCCGGGTGCACAACGAACCCAGCTGGTTTTAACTCGGGCTTACCAGCACAAAACCCTACACGTTGTTTTTCACGGGCTCACAACTAACCCAACACAAGCACTCCGGCTTGTAACGAGGTATACCAACCTCCACTGATTCAATCCACTGATTGAATCAGCAAACAATAGAATAAAAGTGTTTGAACAATGAAATGCTCCCCTTGAGCAAATATACAAATGAAGTACAAAATAATAAAGGTTAGAAAAGCCTGATTGTATTGCAGATGGTAGTGGCTTGGCTTTCTTCCTTCTTCTCTTTAACTCCTCTTGAAGTGTTGAATCACGCCTCAGCAAGATTCTTGACCGTTGAAGACTTTGGAGTTGAGATGAAGCTTTTTCCTCTTTTGAAAATCCTCCGATTTGACCTTTGAAATGCTTGTGGATTTTCTTTTGACTCTTGTGGATTGATGAGAAGGAGCAGACGAAACTTTCACTTGGATTTCACTCCTTTTGAATCACTCTCCTTTGAGCTAGATGATTTTTCCAATATGCTCTGTTTTTCCCTCTTTTCAAAAGATATTCTTTTCTCTCTTTGATTTTCTCTTTTTGATTTGAAAAGAGCTCCTCTATTTATAGAATCTGCAAAAATATATCCGTTAGAGACAAGAAAAATAGCCGTTATTTCAAAAATCTTACCGTTGGGGCTGATGTGTCATCGTTAAAAATCGCGCCCAGATTTCGCGGAGTCGACTCGAGCTTGTGGGAGTCGGCTCGAAGTCGATTACTAAAAATAGAAACATTTTAAGCATTGAAGGGTCGACTCGCGAAAACTAAAGTGTCGGCTCCGAAAGTGGGAGTCGACTCGAGGAAAATGGGGAGTCGACTCGAGAAGTGCTCAAAAAACATGGTTTCTGTTGTTTGAGCGGAGTCGGCTCGCACAGACAGGAGTCGGCTCGCAAGAGTCAGGGGTCGACTCTTGAAAACCAAGGGTCGACTCGAGAAAATCAGCATTTGGGGAGTCGACTCGGAAACCCTTGAGTCGGCTCGGGAGCGATACAAAAATCAGAAAAATGTTCTGATAGACTTTAAAACTTGTCCCAATAAATTTAAAATATAAATTTGACTTGAATACATTAAATATGACATTAAGCATGGATTCAAGACATGTTTCAAGAATTCATCGATTGAATTATAATGTATAAAAATTCCTTTTTGAAATCTTTTAAGCATAGAGCTTGAAACTCCTTTTTCTAATGATTCAAAACTCATTTGAATATAACCATTGATAGTTCATTCCTTTCAATTTGAATAAGCTCAAGGTTTTTGATAAATAAACACATTGTATTCTTTAAGGTACTCATGGCTTTTGGAAATCATCAAAATCAATAAAGTTGGGGCAATTATGTTTCAATAATTTCTCAACAAGTGACCTTATCCTCTTCGACCCTCAAAATAAGTTTTTCTTGCAGCACATCAATTAAGGTTCTTCCCATCGCAAGGAAAGTCGACCCAATATTAAAGGGATCCCCTCGTCCTCCTCCATGTCAAGGACAATGAAGTCAGCCAAAAAGATGAACTTATCAACTTTTACTAATGCGTCCTCAATGACTCCTCACGGGTATTTTATAGATCTGTCTGCCAATTGTAAAGAGATGGTGGTTGACTTTACTTCTCCAAGACCTAATTTTCTGAAAATAGAGAGAGGCATTAGATTAATACTTGCCTCTAAGTCACATAAAGCTCTATCAAAATAAGATTTTCCTATCGTGCAAGGGATAGTGAAACTCCCTGAATCTTTGAGCTTAGATGGCAGCTTCTTTTGTAAGATTGCACTACTTTCCTCTATCAGCATTATTGTTTCATGCTCCTCTAATTTCTACTTCTTTGATATAACATCCTTTAAAAATTTAGCATATTTAAGCATTTATTCTAAATCTTTAATGAGAGGAATATTAATATGCAATTGCTTAAATAAATCTTGATGAGGACATCTTCACAATAAATCTTTGTACCTCTCCCATGCTTCATATAATGATTCACCCTCAAATTGGATGAATGTAGTGATGTCATTCCTTAGCTTTGCTGTTTTTGCAGGAGAAAAATATTTTGCTAGGAATAACTCTTCCCAGATAGTGATGATGCCAGGCGACAAAGAATTCAACCAAGTTTTGGCTTTATCCCTAAGTGAGAAGGGAAAAATCCTTAGTCGAATTGCATATCACTCCATTATGTTTAAAAGTATCATAAATTTTTAGAAATTTGCAATATGGACGTTAGGATCCTCTTGTGACAACCCTCCGAATTGGACAATCTGCTGTATCATTTAAATGATGGCTGGCTTGATCTCAAAATTATTGACTTGTATGGCTGGCCTCCTTATGCTTGATGTAGCCCCGTTGACCGAAAGCATAGCATAGTCTCGTAATGCCTTGTGCTTCTGATCAGCCATATTAGGTAGAGATACGTTGGCTTCTTTCTTCTTCTTTTTATCTTTCTTTTTCCTTCTCTTAATCTGCCGTAAGGTTCTTTCAATTTCGGGATCAAAGGGTGTATGCTCTAATAGTTTAGATCGGAGCATGCACTTCCAAGTCCTGAAAAGAAGGAAGGAGGAAGGTATTCCTGTCACGAGAGATTGCCTCTTGGAATCCTCCTCTGTCTGCAAGAGGCTTGTGGGCGCCTCCCAGCCGGATCCAGAAAGAGGAGTCTTCACGAGCGTGACTAGCATGGAGCGGCATCGTGAAGAAAAAGTCTCCCGAAGATCGCTGGGCTCTTCAGCTTCCGTGGGAATTCCAGCAACCAAAAAGATAGTCCACGTGGAGGGGAAGTTCTTTGTGTGGACACGAAGAGAACACCGTGCGTTCTCTTATAGAGATCGCTGGGCTCCTAAGCTCTCATGAAGATCTTAGCATGGAGCGGTTTCGTTAAGACTATAGTGATGAAAAAATATATATTTTAATAATAAAATAACATCCAAAGTAATAAATATCTAGCTAGTATCAATATCAATAACAAATAATTAATCCTCAGCAATCAAAACTTGTTCGCGTAAAATAATTGCAAGTGCACATAATCGTACAAATAGTAAAGTATTTTTAGAAAATGAACCCACATAGATTATTTATATTATTGAATACCAAAATTCACTAAATTAATTACTATTTAAAAAATCAAAGGAATGTTCTACTATCTAAATTAAATAAAACTACTTAATAAAAATAAATGTAAAACTTAGCAAAGTGTAAAAATCTAAAGGTGTAAAAATATGGTAAGAATAGATCTAGAGCGATTGATTTTATCTAACAAATCCCATACAATTTATTCTTTTAATTATTAAATTTCAATAATCCCATGTTGATAATTGAAAATTCATTAATGATTCAATATCTTCTCTTGAATGATATAAAAAATATCTCCAATTAATAACTCCATATCTTTATGTGAATTTAATTAATTGAAGACTCATTATGTACTTTGAATTTTCTAAAAAAAATTTTAGTAATCACGTTAAAGTATCTCTACTTTCGCTCAACGTGCTTAATTCTAGAACTAAAATTACAAATCACCTCTCGGTCTCATTGTAATTTAATTGATCAAACAATAATTTTAAGCATTAATAATAAAAATTAAATACTCAATTATGAAAATATTAAAAATAAATAATTTATAAAATAATTATGTGTTCATTGCTAGATTACATCAATGCTTTACACAAGAAAAATTAGCTCATAATAAAAGTGAAAAGAAAAAAAATAAAACTTATATTTTTCATTGGAATTGATTGATGAACATGCAGATCTACCTCTGTTCTTCAGATCTCCCCCTATTGAAAAACTCTCAGTCCTGTGTCAAATTCGTATGGAAATCATCGCCTTCATGCACCATCTAAGAGTCCTTTTCGTAAGTCTCCAAGTGTCTCCTTCCTTGGCCGTTGGATGGCTGAATGGACAGCTAAGATTGCTTCTAAGGAACCGCCTAAGCGTCCTCTCCCGGATGAAATACGGCATTGCCAAGCTGGCTGGGCGCCAGCTTGGTGCCGTGTTGAATCCGCAAGGGGAAATCTTCTAGGGATGGTAATTTTTTTGTTTCTCCGTTTACTTGGCCGGTATCGTTTTTAACGGGTTGGGGAATCCTCGTTTTAAATATCTTAAGGGTAACGGGGATTTTTATGAACGGGTAAACGGCCTGGAACGGTATTCTCTGCCCCATCCCCGTTTACCCATCCCCATCCCCGTTAGCTTTATATAACCATCTCTTGCTCTTCCTCTTTCACACAGCCGATCTGAAGTTCTAAAGTCTGAACCTAGTACCTACTCTATCATCTTTAATCGCTGATCTGAACTCTGAAGTTCTGAATCTACTCCATCATCTTTAATCGCTGCCTCATCCATGCTCCATCGATGCCCTCTAACTGTCCAACACCTTTTTTTCTCTGGTACGCTCATCTCATCTCTTTATTTTATTTTTAAAGAAAGATATCTTTTATTTTTGCTTTGAAATTTGAATGTATTCTTTTTTTATGATTGTTACGTTAGAAATCTTCATTTTTATTTTTTTCCTTGTTAGCTGTTTTCTTTTTCACTTTTTTTGTTCTCTTCTTCCTTATCTTAGAGAGAGTGGATTTTTTTTTTTTAAATATTATTTATATAGCTCTGTCACATGGATAGATAATGGAGAATAAAATTTTAACTTTTCTTGTTGGAATCTCTCTCTAACCATGTGCGGCATTGAAGCAGAATAAAATTTCTTAGTTGATATTCTTTGTTTTTGTTAACTGTTTGGAAGCTTATGTGCTTAATGATAATTATTGATTTTTTAGGATAAGATGGAGACCACTCGAGAACAATCAAATGATGATATTGATACATCTAACACTAACACATTAGATAACTTCATTAGGGATTCTTCAACTCCTGAAATGCAAACCACTGACTCTATTCCTCCAATGAGGTCTTTACGATCTGAAGTTTGGAACCATTTTGAACGCAAAATGATTGATGAGTTTGAAGGCAATTTGTAACTACTGTCAAAAAAATTGGGTGGAGGACCCAATGATGGCACCTCCCATTTGCGTGAACAATGGAAGAGATGCCTCTATCGAACCACATAAGATATAAAACAAATATTAACGTCAGCTAGTTCAAGTAAGTGATGGAAGGTAGCCCTAATCTTGCTTTACATGCTTTCAATCTAGAGGTTTCAAGAAAAGACCTTGCAGCTATGATAATTTTACATGAGTATCCACTCTCCATGGTTACCATACAGGATTTAGAATTTTTTGCCATAATCTGCAACCGTTATTTAAGTTGGTGACAGAAAATAGTAAAGAAAGATATTTTGAAGATATATCGCCTTGAGAAAACTAGGATAATGAGTCTTCTCGACCAAATCAAAAGTAGAGTTTCTATCACTATAGATATATGGACTTCTTCGAATCAAAGAAAGCATTATATGGTGGTCACGACACATTACATTGATGATGATTGGGTATTAAGAAATTGCATATTGAGGTACTAATTTATTTCTTTATCACTTCTTACTTTAATCTTTATTTTGTTATGTTAATATTGTAATTATTTGAATTTGATAGGTTTGTTTACATGCCTGCTCCAAATACCTATGATGTTCTGTGTGACAAACTTATGAAGACATTGTTGGATTGGAATATTGATCGTAAGTTGTCTACCTTGACTGTTGATAATTGTAGTACGAATGATAGCATGATTTCAAAGATGAAAAGTAAGATTGATCGAGGTGCACTTATTTTGGGGAGATAGCTTTTTCATATGAGGTGTGCTGCACATATTTTAAATCTGATTGTGAAAGAGGGCTTAGCAAGTTTGAGAGTGGAATTGAACATGTGCGTGAGTGTCGTATTTTAGATGAGTTCCCCTAAGAGAATAGAAAATTTGAGGAAACTGCAAGGCAACTGAATATAGCATGTACTAAGAAATTAGTTTTAGATTGCAAAACTAGATGGAATTCTACATATTTGATGCTTAATACTGGTTTGGAATATCGAGATGTTTTCTCTCGCTTGAAGCAACGTGATTCTCAATATACTTGTTTACCTTCAGAGGAGGATTGGGAGGTTGCTAGTGAATTGTACAAAAGACTAGAGAATTTCTATAATGTTACTATTTTGTTCTCTAGCCCTACTGCTAATATTTTTTTTATGGAGATCATTGAGATTAAGTTGTCACTTTATGAATGGATGACATCTGCAAGACAAGAAATAAAGGTATGTCATTGGCGATGACAGAGAAGTTTAACAGTATTGGATGACATTTAAGGTGCATTGAGCATAGCAAATGTATTAATCCAAGGTACAAGATGAAGTCATTTGAATGCTATTTTCCTTTAGTTTATGGGGAAGAGCATGCCAAATTGAAATTGAAAAGTTCAGACAACTATGGCCAATTTAGTTAAAGACTATGAGTCAAGAGATAACGGCAAATATAAGGAAAAGAGTTCTAGTAGTGGGTCTTCAATGTTTCTTCTGCCTAATCGCCCATCACTGAAAAGATGTAGATATGAGGCATTTTTGGCTTCTCAAAATATTACTGCGGAGAAAGTCAAGACAGAGTTGGACTTCTACTTGAAAAAGTCTATAACACCTGATAGTGTTGGCTTTGATGTGTTGAATTGGTGGAAAACTAATGGAGTGAAATTTCCATGTTGCAAAAGGTTGCTAGGGATATCTTTGCTATTCCTATGACTACAGTTGCTTCTGAATCTGCTTTCTCTACAAGTGGTAGAGTGGTGAATCCTCATCGTAGTAGACTTTTGCATGCAACATTGGAGGCTTTAATATGTGCTCAAAGTTTATTGTGGACTCAATTTGAAGATAAGCGTCTATCCTGCATATATTATTTTTTAAGTATATAATAATATTTTCTTACTTTGTTATCTCGTGTTGGTAAATTATTAGATACATCAAAAAGTCGGATGATGTTACTTGTATTATTGGGATGATGGTGATGTTAGCGACATTGAGGTATTTGTTATTTATTAATATTTTTTATCCTTGTTGTTTGTAGTACTAGTATTTATCACATTAGTAACAAATCCTTTTTTCTAGGAATCATGCACTTCTTCAGCAAATATCATGGAGTAAAATTTTTATTATTTAGAGTGTGTTTATTGTTATATGTTAATATTTTTAATATTGTTGCTTATTGTTTGCTACCAAGTTGCAATTTTTTTTACAGATTATTCTTCTTGAAATGCAATTAGAATTTGATAGATGATTTCCTATCTGGTTTGTTATGATATTAAAGCTAATGTGGTGATATATCAATATCAACTCGATTGGTTGTTCACGTCTGATATATCTTATCCTAATTTATTTTATTTTATTTTTTATGTAAACGGGTAAACAGGTACCCGTGGGTACGGGGTACCCATTTGCTCGATTGGGTATCCTCGTCCGTTAACTATAACGGCTTAACGGGATGAAAACGTGGATATTTTCCTAACGGAATGGGTACAGGTATAGACTGTCCCAATCCATCCTCTGCCATCCCTAAAATCTTCACGAAATCATGCCTCAACGTCCTCCCAGGAAGCCGAAGAATCGCAGCGGAAGCGTGGTGGGAGACTTCACGCTTTTGAGCCAAGAACTCCCGTGGGGCTTCCACGGAAGAGGAACCGGGATTGACGTGAGTCCTCACGTAAGGTAAAGCAAGAGCACCGGACCATCGACATTAGCGAGGGGCATGCTTCTTTCCACGCATCCGACGTCAATCTTCTTCTTGATCATCCCCTGATTGCTTAGTGTTGCTTCTATTTATTCCCCTTCAAAATAAAATAAAAAATAAATAAATATAATTTAAAATAAATTAAAAATTAATTAATATCATTATGAAAGTATATAAATTAAATAATCTTATTTCCGTTTATTATTTCTCTTTTAAAAGATGAATGCCTTCATCCCTCTTAAAGTCTGCAGCCAGCCAATCAACAATCCTCTGCTCAAAGACAGACAAGAAATTGTTTAGAGGTTTTCAAACGAAATGTACATGCCTGTTCACCGTACTAGCATACTCTTACGCAAGTCCAAAAAATATGAGGACTAACATTATTGTCCTCTTCTCTATAAGGGGACCAGAAACTGCTGTGAAGCACATCTGAGTAACATGCTGTGTGGCAACACTAGCAAAGGGATGCAGGAGACTGCGCATACATCATGCACTAACAAAAATTAACATAATGGTCTGGCCTTTCGAAGGTCATGAAATTTAACTGACATATTGGTAGCAAAAGGTTGAAAATTGCAAAAGGAATACATTGTGCACCACCCTTTCATACAAGTTTTGATCACACAACATTGTGATATAATGTAAAGCTTCGCACTCAGCCATTGTACGTACAAAGGAAACCTTTGGGGAGAAAAATAGATAAGCAAACACAAACTTTGCATAAATCAAAATAATAATCTTAACAGTCAGCATTCGGTCGTTTATACTCTTAGGATGGCAAACTTAGTGGCATTTATCCCAAATTCACTCCTTTCGTACAAGTTTGATCACATAACCGGTGAAATAATGTAAAACTTCACATTCAGTCATTGTACATAGGGGACCTTTGGGTAAAAAGGAAAAGCAAACATGCAACTTTGCAGAAATCCAAAAAATAATCTTAACAGCCAGCATTCAATCACTTATAGACTTAAGATGGCAAACTTAGTGGCAGTTATCTCAAATTCACTGTGCAGGTTGCAAGACAGCAGCAACCTAGACTCACGGTGTGCTTCAAAAAGTACATGGCGGGCTATTGGATGGCTGGCATATAATGGCATGTTCCAACACAGGTTGATGCACTGAAACAAATGTACCTACCCATCTCCCACAGTCCTACTTGCCCTCAAATGTGCACCCGCACAAAGAAGTATGACAGGAGTAAAGTTTCAGGAATAAATCAAGCAATGAAAATCTGACAGACATGCAGCACATGTCGCACTGTGCCAAGATTTAAAAGGTTCTCCTTTAATTAAAAAATATTCTAAAAAGGGCTCATGAGTGAAGTGCCTAGCCATGCCAGGTGTTGATACTGGCCTGGTAGATAAAACTATATGTTCATCTCTCAGTTGCCTTGTAATGATAGGAACGTTCAACCAACCTTGTCAAATCATCACCACCAAGATGTGTGTCCCCAGAAGTAGAAAGCACTTCAAAAACACCATCTCCAACCTCGAGAACTGCAACGGATGGCAATTAAATTCATTATTGAGAAAGAAGAATAAAAATGTCTGCAAAAACTATCAATGATATTCTCAGAAGAAGCTAATATTCATTGCAAAACTAATATCTACAAGTAATATGAATAATATGCTTGTTGTATCATATGTTTACAGTTGACACTGCCAGATAATATTACATTGCAGCAAAAGTATTAGATCTCCTATGGCTTGAGTAGGTCACCATGGAGTGTGGAAAGATTGATGTCAATGAAGAAAAGGACATCATTACATATTAAGAATGATCCAAAATTAAAATCTGAACCTAATTCCTCATAAACATGAAATGACTGAAACTTCTACGAACTTGACTGAACATACCAAAATCTGTTAGCATTCACTTAACCAACTCTACCAAGTTTCTAAATGACGTGTTTTGTAGTCTTCTGGTTCTAGAGTATCAATACACATGAAAGTTGTTCATTACAGTCACATGATGACTTTACCCGCATGATACTTAATACAAACCAAAAAAGCATCATAAATTATGGAAAATCAATAAATTAAAATGTTTGAGCTGCTCTGTTCTTTCTTTCTTCCAAAGTAATATTAAGTGTTATTTCCATTTCATGGTTCTCTACAATCTTTAGGTGTGAGCCCACAAATTCATTCAAATCTTCTGAATATTTAACCTCCATGAAAATTCCATTCAACATTTTTTCCAGACTTTCAGAGCATGAGAACATGCCGATCAGTTCTTCTTGCATGCATATATCCTTATGCAAGGTTCACTTTCCTGGTGAGAAAGGGGACAAGAACTAGTGACTGAATGAACGACAACTATAAAAAAGTGAAGATGAATCTTCCTATTTCACATGGAGGAGTGTGCATCTTTATGTTGGGTGTTCTTTTGTTGTGCGACCCGGTGACTTACGTGCGGCCTGTTGGTAAGTTGATTCAACTTGCAAGCGGCAATAGTGAAATATGTATGTGTCCTAAACATGAAAGCATGTAAGTTCATAGAATATGTGTGAGATATATTAAAGTCGTCAAAGAAATAAAGAAGTTGATTGGTTTGTATACTTGAAACATCAAATGTGCCACCTCCCAAATCAAATACAAAAAGGTTTCATTGTTCTTCTTTTCAAATCCATATGCCAATGATGCAGCAGTAGGTTCATTAATGATGCGAAGAACTTCTAGGCCAGCAATACGACTAGCATCCTTCGTCGCTGTCTTTTGGGAGCCATTTCTATTTAAAGGGGGCGGCAGAAGAGATTATGTGAACAGAAAGACAGAAAAAACAGAGAGCGGTAAGCCCTCCTTCTTTCCTGTTCTTCTTCTCTTGTCTTAATATCACTATCATATTAAGACAAGGCCCTAAGTTGAGATAGAAGAAGGCTATTAGAGTGTGTAGAGGCTTGTTGGAAATCTTTTGAAGAGAAAAAAGTCCAAAGAAACATTAGAAGGCTATAGATGATCAAAAGAATGTCAGGAAGGTTCTAGCAAGCAAATAGGAGTACTGCTTCGAATCGATTCTCATGTGGATCACCTTTAAAGGTCATACACTTGTGTGCCTCTTGAAAATTATTAGATTAGCAATCCATATTTTTTTTAATTATTTATTTTAGATTTTAATTGATTTACTTTTTGAACTGCATAAAGGCGATCTTAAAAATTAAGGTTTTTGGCGATATTTGTTTTCGAAATGATTAAAATTTTTGAAAAGCATGCCTCAAGCATCCCAAAATTCCCATCACATACTATTCTAAAAATTTTAGGACAAAGATATATCATCAGATTGATGTGGAGATCTTCAACATTGCATCTAAAATACGTGCTTCATCCAATTGAGGACGTCGACGATGTGGAGTATATGTTGACATTTTTCTTAAAATTTTTAGAATATCGATATATTGAACTATATGTTTTCAAGATTGATGTTCCAGAGCTATATAGTATTGGTCATACAGAGGATGTTCAGGACAGTTCTCCTATATCCCAGCAGCAGGAACAGGTTAGGACTCTAGTAGATTTCTCAATGATTGAAGGATTTATGTCAGCAGTGAAGAGCAATGATGTGGTAAACAATCAGTTCAACACTGATAGTCGGGGAATGAAATCAGACGAGAGTGTAGATGATGACTATTGGCCTGAACATGATGACTCAGATGAAGAGCCAAATGAAGATGAAGTCATATGGAGACGATATAGTTCATGATACTGACTTTAGTTTCATTCCTATATACAGTCATCCAGAACCTATTCCAACTCAGGTACATGATCATCAAGCCTTTGCATATGAACAAGTACCAGAATTTTATAATGAGTTGAATTTGCATGCCGACGGATGTGTTAGTACTCCGAGAGAGTGACCCTTCAATTCATAATTTTGGGATCCATCAATGACAGAGTTTGCTAAAGGATTGTTGTTTAATACTGAAGATGAACTGAAGAAAGCATGCGAAATGTATCACATCAAGAAGCATCGCGCATATAATGTGGTGGAGTCAAAAAAATTATTCTGGTCTGTTAAATGTGCCTCTTCAAGTATTGCCCAAAGTTGTCAATGAAAGTTGCGTGCTGCAAAGTTAAAGAAGTATGAATTTTTTGAGATCACAAGGTATGATGGGCCGCACTTTTGTTTATTTAATAATTTAACTCAAGATAACAAACATATTAGTTCTCGAGTTATTAGTTATGTCGTTTGATACATTATGGAGAAAGATCCAAGTGAATATTGAAGCTATTATAGCAACTATTACATAATAATTTCACTATACGGTGTCATATTCCAAAGCATGGTATGAAAAGCAGAAGGCATTAATTGGTATATTTGATGAAAAGAACCGTCATATGCAAAGCTTCCTAAATACATACTTACACTGCAAAATGCAAACCCTAGAACAGTTGTATGCCAGGATTTCTATAGTGAAGCAAGTTCTTTTGTACGTGTCTTGAATTATGTATTCTGGGCATTTCTAAAATTATCACTTCAAGTGACAATTTCTGTGAGTAAAATTGCCACTTGGAATGGTGAATTCTGTGGTGATTTTAGTGCCAATTTTTGATCTTTGCATGCAGGTACCTGTTGGTCAAACTGATGGAGTTTTGCAACCCCTAGCTGATAGGTTGGATGCCTTGCATAAAACAATAGCTTCTTTGGCAACTCTTCCTAAGACTAGTGAAGCTAAAGAGGAGCATGTTTTTGAGAACTTTGACTCCGGCAAGAGCATTAGAAGACTTGTCCTGGACAGCTCAACCTTTGCTGCCATCACTATGGAAAATGACACTGGATGGGAAGTCTGAGATGTGGGTTCAAGGTCTCAGGTAAAATTGCATCAATTTCTACTCTCTACAGCTATATGCATGTATCCATATTTGAGGCTCGCCTCTTTGATGTTACTAGAATGTGCAACTGTGAACTGAAAGCTTATGGGGCAGGTAACTATGAACTGAAATCGCCACTCGAAGTTGCGATTTCAGTGGGGTATACTTCTTGCCTCCCAGCAGCCCGACATCTTCCACCGCTTGCCGACATTGTGCTCCTGGTTTCAATACGAGATCGCCTCAGCCCCCTGCTCGCCGACATTGCTCCCAGGACCCCACTCCGTCGCTCACATCTCCACTGAAGCTCCGTCTCGTCGGGCCCGACATCTTCCTCTACCCCCAATGGGTCATTAGGTATTTCTACATTCCTAGATTTATAAACTGAATCCTGCTTTTGAGAAATCTTAATTGATTCTCATTATTTTGAGAGATCTCAAAGTGCATGCTGCCATGCTTTTCCAATTCTTCTTCTTTCGAGACTCTCCAACGTCTTTGACTCTTGGTTTTGGTCCTTCCACCATGTCCAACTCTCATTTTAAGATCATTTTTTTTAGCCAACTTCAGGTCTGCAGAAGTTAACTTCTACAGAAGAAGATAAGAGATATGAAATGATCCCTTTGATAGTGATATGGCCACTCCCTTAGATATATACTTCCATTATCAATATTTCTTAACAATGGAAATACCTTTATCGTTTCAACTATCATTCCAAGCTGATAAAAATTTATGCATGATATAGATGGCTAGCCATGCAAATCCTTCAACATTATATACAAATGACATGCACATGGTAATTCGTATCCATAACCTCTTGATGACGCCCAATCATTGATCCTGCATGTAGGAACGGATGGATTCTCTAGGCTCCTCTTCACCAGGTTACCTGCAAAGAAGTCCCAGGACCGGAGAGGATTTTCCAGTGGGACCCTCTGACGCCCAAGTTAGCAATTGATGTCACAGCAGAAGAGGAGCCCGAATGAGCTCTTTTTAGATGAAAGGTGCTCTAGAGGAGAAGAGAGTTCTCTCTGGGTCTCAAGATAGCGATTTTCGGGGATTATCATGCATACCTGTTTACTAAGTGGATTCACCTTTTTATAGGGGTTGACCCTGGCATGATCACGTGGGATTCCGTGAGGAGGGAATGTCCACGGAGTTCTTGGGAGTTGCGTGAATCTGCACTGGTTGGTGGGTCCTGTCTCATTGGAAAGGAAGAAAGCGGTGGTTGGTGGGCTACGTCCCATCAGCCAACGGGGCTGTTGGGTAGTTGGGTCCAGTCCCATCAGCAGCGTGGCTAGTGGGTAGTTGGATCTGGCGTTGTCAGGCGGTGCGGGTCAGAGAGGTAGCGTCCCGAGCTACCAGGGCCGTGTTGGGGCCGGTTTGGAGGAAATCGGGAAGTCTCGACTCTCTTGGGGGAGCCGAAGCTTATCTGGGTCGGCCAAGGGTGGTCAGGGCCGACCTTGCCGACTAGGACGTGCCAGGGCAGGGCCGACTCGGCGATCTTGGAGATACCGAGGGCCGAGAAGGCCGACCAGGAAGGGTCAGGGCCGACTCGGCGAGCTTGGAGGTGCCAGGGCCGAGAGGGGCTGACCAGGAAGAGTCAGGGCCGACTCGGCGAGCTTGGAGACGCCGGGGCCGAGAAGGGCCGACCAGGAAGGGTCGAGGTCGACTCGGTGGGCCTGGAGGTGTCGGGGCCGAGAAGGGCCAACCAGGAAAGGTCGGGGCCGACTCGGTGGGCTTGGAGACGCCGAGGCCGAGAAGGGCTGACCAGGAAAGGTCGGGGCGACTCGGCGGGCTTGGAGACATCGGGGCCGAGAAGGGCCGACCAGGAAAGGTCGGGGCCGACTCGGCGGGCTTGAGATGCTGGGGCGCACCCATGTTTTGATTTTGCCGAAATTACCATTGGGGCTACTTTAGCCACATCAGATGCCCCCCACCCCTGAGCGCTAAGGGCCACACGTCTGCAATCCTTTGGGCGAAAGGGGCGCAAAAATTTAAAAAGAATGATTGCCTCCTTTAGTGCGCTTTAAATGGGCTGATATGCTGGCACTTTGTTTCGAGGCAGTGTCGCTTTGAATATCTCCCGTAATCATGCGTTAGGTGGTGATGACGTTGGCGCCGGACGCTCCGAAGAAGGAGCCCATTGGGTGATGAGAAAAAGGCGAAGGCATCATTACCGCTCCGTTTTCTATGGCCCGCGATTGGTCGGGGATCACATCTTCTGGAGTGGATCGAGGCGGCACGCCTCGGGCGCAGGCATGATTTTCGGCTGGCAGCCTGCAACGCAATTAGCGCGCGCCAGATGGCAGGATCTGGGGCGGCGTTAGCTGGAGACGGGGGGCTATAAAAACCCCCCAAGGGCCTGTAGAAACTTTTACGCTGCCATTGCTTTCTTCTTCTACTTTCTTCTTCTTTGAATTCTTCTGCGACCTGAGTCTTTCCAACTCCAGGTTAGTTTCATCCCTTTTTTTACCTATGGACCACCGTGCTATTAGGGAGGGCAAGAGACCCGTAGAAGAGTCTTCCCAGTCTAGCAGTGAGGACCAGGCCCCTGTAGCTAGAAGTCGAATGCCTCAGTCGTGGGCGGTGTAGTCATCCGTGGTGAATCGGGGGCAGCAGAAACCCCAATCACCTCCGGTCCTCCTATTAGGGCAGTTCCCTTGTCCTCTCGCCGTCCAGCGCTTCCTCCGGCGGTGAGTTCCAATCCAGCGGGTCCAGCTGGGGTGGCTTCCACCATGACCTCTAAGGATATAAGACCCTTAGGGCTAAATACAATGTCCCTGACTTCATTGACCTATCCGCGCCGGGGCTCGAGGATAGGATGACCTCTGACCATCCGGGCCGGGTGCTCTGTACGAGGAGTTCTTGGTGCGGGCTGCACCTTCCTTTCCATCCTTTTTTCCTTAACCTCTTAGATAGGTACATGTTAGTGCCGGCACAGTTGACTCCGAACTCGATTCGGATCATTTGTGCCTTTGTAATCCTCTGCCACTTCGAGGGGGCCCGTCCAGGGCTGTCCCTATTCCGAGCTTTCTATAAGCTCCGCCGCCAAGGTGAGGGTGCCTGGTGGGTATTTACCGCCAGGCCGGGTAGAGCCTTCCCATTGGGTCTCCCATCCAAAATTAGGGGGTGAAACCTAGATTTCTCTTTGCCCATGTCGAGGGGGTTAGGGCCGCTTGGAGGGAGCCCGATACCAGCTCCAATGAAGATTCCACCGTAGGGGATAGGGATAGGGAGTTATTCACTCGACTATCCAACTGTCAAATCCCAATTACAAGGAACTCCTGTCCGAGGAGAACCTGGTAGAAGCCAAGTTAGCTCCGTCGACCGTTGAGCTTGGCGCCTGAATTCTTCTGTCCGTCCTTCGATTCATTGTAGGCCACTACTGATGCTCGTTACTCTTTTGTGCAGTAATGAGGGTTTCTGCCAGCGACTTTGAGGCCGTTTTGAGGCAGAAGAGGCAGGCGACTGGAGAGTCATCCAGGCCGGCGAAGAAACCCCGAGAAAGGGAGCCAGCAAGACCGGCCGCAGCCCCCATAGCCCCGACACCCACGGGGGAGCCGGCTGAGAAGAAGCCGTTGTAAGGGCGGCCCGGAAGCCTGCGAGGGCCGAGATCGAAGAAGGGGAGATCCCGGCCACCACCGAGACGATGGTGGTGGTTTTGGATGGAGAGGAGGAAGCTCCGCCGCCGCCGATGTGCCCGAGGCGGGCGGGTCACTGTCGCTGTTGGCCCTCCGGTCGCTCGAGCCGGAGAGAGAAGGTGCTCCCCCAACCACCAGTGAGGGGGAGCGGGTCGCCAGGGAGGCCGGAACGGGCGGAGATCGAGAAGCAAAGGGGTGAGTCGGGGAGCTCATCCGCCAATCGGCCCGGCGCCCGGCCCCCCCCAAGCCGAAGGCCCACAGGTGGGGCAGACGAGGCTGGTTCCCCGGTCAGTTCAATGGCAGATGGCGCGCAAGCCTTCGCCTCCTGTCAGGGGTCCGAACCGCCGAGCTCGAAGAGGAGACGGGGGATGAGTCACTCCGCTCCTGGACATGGTAATGGTTTCTGTTGTCCAGGTAAATTTTGAGCACTTGTTATTTTCCCATATTTCTTCTTCTTCTCGTAGCTGACATGTTTCCTCTGCTACATTTGGTCACTGGAGCGTTGGGCCTTCGCGAGGCGCTGGCCCACTCTTCTATCACAATCTCCAAGGCCCTGGCACGGGCCGACAGTATAAGAAGGAGAGCATGGCGCAGCTGAAAACCTTGCTCGCCTGCACCAGGAAACCTCGGCCCGCGAGGAGAGCTGGGCCGGTCGCATGGGAGATGGAGATCCAGGTCGAAGTCGAGAGCGGCTGGGCCTCCGCGGCCGAGGCCAAGATGGAGCTGGCCTCAGAGAGATCGAGGGCCGTCGCGGCGCAGAACGAAGAGTTGACTCAGCGGCTCCAACGCTGAGGAGGAGACTCGGATCGGCAGAGAGAGCGCGCTGCGGAGAAGGCGGCGGCGGAGGCTGCAGAGAAGCGGCCGCTGCGGAGAAGGCGGCGATGGAGGCGGGCTTGGAGAAGGCCGGGGCGGTGGCCTGTGCTGACGAGGCCAGCGCCGCGTCGTAGAGGCCGAGAGCAAGGCCTGGGAGGCCGAGGCCAGGGCGCAATGGGCCGAAGCCGAGGCGGGGCAGGCCGTCTCCAACTATAAGGCCTCGTCGGAGTTTAAGCAAGAAGTTGTCGAGGCCAGCCTTGACGCCTATATTCAGGGCTTCGAAATGTGCAAGGTCAGAGTATCCGCGGCCCTCAAGATCGACATTGCTGAACTCGAAGATATCCGGCCTGGGGATTCTGACGAGGAGCCTGCGGAGAAGAAGGACGAAGGGAAGCCCGGCCCCGGCGAGCCTTGAGTTATTTTTTTTTTACTTTATTGTATGTAACCAGCCTCAGGCCCAATTTTGTATCCTTCTTCAATAGTCAATGAAAAAGACTTTTTCTCCTAACTTCTTTGTGCTTCGATCCATCCCGTCTTCCTTCTTCTGAGAAAAATGCCTTACTGTGCCTTACTTCTTGTGGCCAAACCGTATATGCTGACGATGTTGAAGCTGAATATAGTGTCTTCTAAGATGTTCCGCGACTCCGAACTTAGCCAATATTCGAATGCGTCTCTAGGATGTAGGCCGGCCACATGAACAGTCACTTAAGATGTTTCGTGTTGTCGCAGGCTGTTCACAAGAAGGCTTGCTTACGCATGAGTCCCAAAGGCTTGGAAAGATCTCCGGGCGGCTTGATGCCAAGCCTAACTTTGAGATGTCTGGATTGACCAGAGATGGTTGAGGTTGATTCTGCCATCGTAAGGGGTTTGCGTGTTGCCTGAGGGGTAGCTCAGCCGGGTACGGAGCTGCTAGGGCCTTAACCGACTCGGGGCAATGCTGTGCCGGGGCCGAGTGGTGTCCCGTTAGCCGCGATGCCGTCGAGCTCCTTTCGAACGCTTCAGGGTTTGTGTGCCGCCTGAAGGGCGACTCGACCGGGTACGAGCTGCTAGGTCTTAACCAACTGGGGGCACCGCCGTGCCGGGGCCAAGTGGTGTCCCGTTAGCCGCGATGCCGGTGAGCTCCTTTTGAACCGCTTCAGGGGTTTGTGTGCCGCCTAAAGGGCGACTTGACGGGTACGGAGCTGCTAGGGTCTTAACCGACTCGAGGGCACCGCCGTGCGGGGCCGAGTGGTGTCCCGTTAGCGCGATATGGCGAGCTCCTTTTGAACCGCTTCAGGGGTTTGTGTGCCACCCGAAGGGCGACTCGACCGGGTATGGAGCTGCTAGGGTCTTAACCGACTCGGGGGCACCGCCGTGCGGGGCCGAGTGGTGTCCCGTTAGCCACGATGCCGGCGAGCTCCTTTTGAACCGCTTCAGGGTTTGTGTGCCCCTGAAGGGCGACTCGACCGGGTACAGAGCTGCTAGGGTCTTAATCGACTCGGGGGCACCGCCGTGCCAGGGCCGAGTGGTGTTCCGTTAGCTGTGATGCCGCGAGCTCCTTTTGAACCGCTTCAGGGGTTTGTGTGCCGCCTGAAGGGCGACTCGATCGGGTACAGAGCTACTAGGGTCTTAACCGACTTGGGGGCACTACCGTGCCGGGGCCGAGTGGTGTTCTGTTAGCCGCAATGCCAGCGAGCTCCTTTTGAACCACCTCAGGGGTTTGTGGGCGCCTGAATGGTGACTCGACCGGGTAAGCTGCTAGGGTCTTAACCGACTCGGGGGCACCGCCGTGCCGGGGCCGAGTGGTGTCCCGTTAACGCGATGCCGGTGAGCTCCTTTTGAACCACTTCAGGGGTTTGTGTGCCGCCTGAAGGGCGACTGACCGGGTACGGAGCTGCTAGGGTCTTAACCAACTCGGGGGCACTTCCGTGCCGGGGCCGAGTGGTGTTCCGTTAGCCGCAATGCCGTGAGCTCCTTTTGAGAGATCTGGTCCTCGGAGGCAAGGGAGAGTAGGCCGTTACGTCAGAAGGGACCCCCTTTATTGCTCACGCCCTAGGGGAATACATTATTGATAATATTGGCGAAGGTTATCCGCATTCCAGGTGCGTGGAACGGGTTGTCCATCGAGCTGTTCTAATTTGTATGCCCCCGGTGGAGTGCCTCGGCGATGCGATAAGGGCCCTCCCAGTTGGGGGATAGTTTGCCCCCCTTAGTAGGCTTTGAAACCTTAGCTTTTCTTAAAACCAAATCTCCGCGGTGGAAAACCTTAAGGCGAACTCGAGCATTGTAGTACCTGGCCGCTCGCTGATGGAAAGTGCCATGCGTAGCCTTGCCCGATCATGCGCCTCGTCGATGAAGTCCAAATTAGCCCGAATCAGTGCGGAGTTGTTTTCTTCACTGAAGGACTCCACGCACGGACTGGGTAGTCCGATCTCGACAGGAATGACGGCCTCGGATCCGAAGGCGAGACTGAAGGGAGTCTCGCCCGTCGGGGCTATAGGGGTCGTGTGATAGGCCCATATCACGCTGGGGAGCTCCTCCACCCAACGACCTTTGGACCCGTCCAACTGGTTCTGAGTCATCTAAGGATGGTGCGGTTCATAACCTCAGCCTCCCCGTTGGTTTGGGGGTGGCCAACGGAGGTGAATCGGTGATGAATGCCCAGCTCGTGCAGAAGACTTTGAATGCTTCGTTGTTGAATTGGTGGCCGTTGTCCATGACAAGGGTGTGAGGCAGGCCAAAGCGGCATATGATTGACTTCCAAAAGAAAGCCTTAACTTTGCCTTCAGTGATCTTGGCTAACGCTTGACCTCGACCCATTTAGTGAAGTAATCAATTGCGACTAGTAAGAACCTCAGTTGCCCAGAAGCTGGGGGGAATGGCCCGAGAATGTCCATTCCCCACTAAGCGAAGGGCCATGGAGCCGAGAGCGGGTTCATCGGGGTAGATGGTTGATGTTGGATGTGTGCATGGCGCTGGCAACCATCGCATTTCTGAACTAATTTAGCCGCATCCTCCCTCATAGTGAGCCAAAAATATCCCTATGGAGGGCCTTTTGGGCTAAGGATATGCCCCCCAGATGGTTTCCACAGATGCCCTCATGGATTTCTCTGAGGATGTAGTTGGCATCGGCGGGTCCCATGCACTTGAGCAGGGGATAGGAGAATGACCTCTGTATAGACGCCCAT
Organism: Calamus simplicifolius; assembly: GCA_900491605.1. Classification (NCBI taxonomy): domain Eukaryota; kingdom Viridiplantae; phylum Streptophyta; class Magnoliopsida; order Arecales; family Arecaceae; genus Calamus; species Calamus simplicifolius. The sequence continues at coordinate 51,263 of UESW01004721.1, forward strand.
CGAGGAGGATGAATTTGGAGGCTTTCCACTTGAGCAACCTAGCTTCATTGCGGTCATCAGGAAGTGTACCGTCAGTGAGATAATGAACGTAGGCGTCCATCCATGTGGGCTCTTGGGTGAGCGGGAGGATTTCCTCGCTATCCTCTATACTAGGTCTTTCCAAATATTCAATGTAAGCATCCCTTGTCATACCGCCGGCAGAGGTGGCCAGACAAGAGAGGACGTCGGCCTTGGCATTTTCACTTCATGGAATATAACTGATATTGAAGTAAGCCAGCAAGGAGGTCAGGAGCCGAACCTTGCCCAAGTATTGAGTCATGGGGTCACGCGCCTCGTACTCCCCATTGATTTGCCAGAGATGAGTTGCGAGTTCGTGAAAGCTCTGAGACGCTTTATTCTGAACTCTTGGGCTAGCCTTAACCCGGCCAGCAGGGCCTCGTACTCAGCTTGATTGTTGGTGGCTTCGAATAGAAACCGTAGGGCGCATTCTTTCTCTCTCGCCTGGTCCAGCGAGAATGAGGCCGGCACCGCTTCCTTGAGAGTTCGACGCTCCATCCACATGAAGGATCCAAGTTTCCCCATCTTCGCCTGGCTCAGGCTCGCACTGTTCCTTGGCAACCTCTTCAGTCATCTCTCTGCCCAGGTGCATTCAACTAGGAAGTCGGCCAGAACTTGAGACTTCAGAGCCGGTCGAGCCTGGAAAGAGAGGTCAAATTCTTCCAGCTTGATGGCCCACTTGGCGAGTCATCCTAAGGTATCTAGACGAGCCAGGATGGCTCGCATGGGTTGATCCGTGAGCACCACAATAGGATGGGCTTGAAAATACAGGCGGAGACGCGAGCGGAGACCATCAGGGCGAAGATGACCTTTTCTGCCTTGGAGTACTTAACTTTGCATCATGAGGACCTTACTCACATAGTAGACAGGCCTTTGGATTCCATCAGTGTTGAGACGCACCAAAACTGAACTAACAACTTCCGAAGAAGCAGCTAAGTAGAGAAAAAGACTTTCTCCGTCTCTTGGCTTGGATAGGAGTGGAGGAGAGGACAGAAACGCCTTCAACCCATGAAGGCCCTCTAGCAATCATCAGTCCACTCGAAGCTATTCATCTTCCGCAAGGCCTTGAAGAAGAGCAAGCATCTCTCGGCCGATTTGGAGAGGAAACGACTTAGAGCCGCTATCCTCCTAGTTAATCGCTACACTTCCTTCTTGCTGGATGGTGGTCTCATGTCAAGTATGGCGCTGATCTTCTCTGGGTTCACCTCGATCCCCCGTTGGGTCACTATGAAGCCCAGGAACTTGCCTGCCGTGACCCCAAAAGCACATTTCTTGGGGTTCAGCTTAACTTGGAAACGACAGAGGTTGTTGAAGGTCTCCTCTAAATCGGAGACGTGATCAGAGGCGCGGGTACTCTTTGTTAGCATGTCGTCTACGTAGACTTCCATTTCGGCCTAGCTGGTCCTGGAATACTCTGTTCATCAACCTTTGGTAAGTTGCCCCGCATTCTTGAGGCCAAAAGGAATCACTTTGTAGCAATAAATGCTCTTTTCCGTCATGAAGGAGGTGTGCTCTTCGTCGCTGGGGTCCATCCTTATCTGATTGTATCCTGAGAAGGCATCCATGAAGCTGAGGAGTTCGTGCCCGAGGTAGAATCTACCAGCTGATCAATCATTGGCAGGTGAAAGCTATCTTTTGGACATGCCTTGTTGAGGTCGATGAAGTCTATGCAAATCCTTCAGCTCCCATTTGCCTTACGCACCATGACCACATTGGCCAACCAACTGGGGTAGTGTGCCTCCCGGATGTGGCCAGCACTGAATAGCTTGTTGACTTCCTCGTCAATAGCCTTTTATCGATCAGGAGCAAAGCTTCTCTTCTTCTGGCAAATTGGACGGTGCCGCGGGTCAATGTTGAGCTTGTGGGTGATCACTTCCGGAGGGATGCCGGGCATATCAAACGCTGACCAGGAAAAGATGTCTGAATTAGCCCGCAAAAAGGCTAAGAGATGCTCCCGGTCCCCTGGAGGAAGGAGTCCGCCGACACGGACGGTTCTTGCCGGGTCATCTCCAAGAGGGAAGGTCAAAAGATGTTCAGCTGGCTCTCCTCCTTTGTTAGAGTCTCTGGGGTCGGATGCTTCAAAGGTTGGTTCAGCTTCTAGAGGACTTGATGCCGCGTGATAACAGGGCAGGACTAGGCTGACCTCACCGCGCATCTCCCCAACTCCTCCGCATGTGGGGAATTGCACTAACAGACGCCGGGTAGAAATAACTGCGTCCAAAAGGTTCAAACCTGGATGCCCCAGAATGGCATTATACGCCAAGGGACCCTCACAACTAGGAATTTCATAATTACTGTGCTTTGACATGGCGTTCCGGCTATCACAGGCAAAGGTATTTCGCCTTCAACCCTCATGGAGTCTCCAGTAAAACCGACCAAAGGGGTGCCACATGCTGAAGGAAGCCCAAAGATAATCCCATCCGAACAAAAGCATCATAGGTAAGGATGTCAGCTGAACTGCCACTATCAACTAATATCCTCTTTACAGGGTGCCTGGCGATCGTCATAGAGATGACGATGCCTTCAGTGTTTACATTATCTATGACAGCATATCCCCCCCCCCCAAGAATTACATTGCTCGGTGCCTCCTCCCCCCTCGGCCGTTTAGATGCGGAGGTTGATCCCCAGGACACCATTCCGACCGTCCGCTCTGTGGGGGCGTTATCGACGGGGCCTGAACAGGCAGAGGCCCTATGAGGGTCGGCAGCGGCTGCTGCGCCTTCTACACATATTTGCCAAGGTAGCCATGCTGAATGAGCTCCTCGATGGCCCGCTTCAAGCTGTAGCAGCTATCAGTGTCATGGCCATAGTCCCGGTGGAATCGGCAGTAGCAGCTTTTGTCACGGGGAGGACCTTTCTTCATGGATGGAGGGCGCTGGAGGTAAGGCTCGCCTTCGATCTCCATCAGAATGTGAGATCGAGGGGCAAGGAGAGGTGTGAGCTTACTCTCATCGGGGACAGGGCTTCTACGCCTGTTGTCGGGTTGACGAGGCGGGTCGGCTTGCCGGTGTCGAGGAGGTCCGCTTGGTTCAGGGCGAGTAGGCTTGTGGCTGGAGCTCCTTGAAGATTCTCGGTGGGTGAAGTCGCTTCATCCGCATGGATATACTTTTGAGCCCAGAGGAGGAGGTCGGAATAAGAGCCCGGGGGCTTCTTATCCAAAGAAAAGGTGAAGCGAGATGGGAGGAGCCCTCGCTTCAATGCCAGCGTCGCTACCGCGTCGTCAAGATGGTAGACCTCGAGGGTGGCAGCTTTGAACCGGGACATGAATCTCGCAGCGACTCTCCCTCCTTCTGACGTATGGAGAAGAGGCTGTCGATCACCCTTGAAATTTATCGCAGGCATTGAAATGTGCCAGAAAAGCCTTCTCCAGTTCTCGGAAGGAGTCGATGCTGTGAGGGGACAAACGCGAATGCCACGCGTGAGCGGCCTTTCGCAGAGTAGCGGGAAAGGCCTTGCAGAGAAGGGCGTCTGAAGCGCCTTGAACCTGCATCATTGCTTTATAACTCTCGAGATGGTCGAGAGGATCTATCGTACCATCGTATGGGTCCACCTGGGGGAACCAAAATCTGGAGGGGACAGGCTCCTCCAATATCCGGCGGGTGTAAGGAGGATGGGTGTCGAACTCTTCCTCCGGCTGATGGTTGATCTTTCTGGCGAGTTTGTCCAGCCACCGGTTGTACTCCTTCAGGTGCTCCTCCGCCTGTCGGTTGATTGTTGGGGCCCTCCGAGATGGCTCGGAGGAGGAAGAAGAGATGAAGAAAGAGAGAGAGGGAGACGGAAGTCGGGGCTTCCGCCTTGGCTCCTCTTGATGACGTAGCCCCGAAGGGATTTTGCTGGGGCCATGATCAAGGGACCGTGGCCGCTTGGAGGGCTCGCGGTGGGATTTCCTTGGGGAAGCTGGGCGATGACCGGCCTCCCATCGACCGGCCTCTCGCCTTGGAGAACCTCCCCTCACCGACTACTGACTGGCGGGGGGAGCGGTTTGGTGCTGGGTGGCCACGGACTGCTGCTGTTGGAGCCCGTGGACCATAGCAGTGAGAGTCTGGACTTGTTGGGAGAGGGTCGCCAATTGCTCCGTTGTTTGGGCGGCTGCGTTTGGTGGTGGGTAGGTGACTGGAGGATCGGCAACAGGGGGTTGGCCTCTTGCTGCCTAACTGGTGGGGAAGCCCGCTGGACATCTGATGGAAGCGTCCTGAGCTCGTGTCACCACCATAACTCCAAAGAGAGAAGAGAGGGGGGGAGTAGAGTTTGGCTAGATGTAGCACAGGAAGCCCTGGATATTTGCTGCGTTCTACACCAACTTTTACCCCCTACCTGGTGCGCCAATCTGATGACGCCCAATCACTGATCCTACACGTCGGGAATGGATGGATTCTCCAGGCTCCTCTTCATCAGGTTACCTACAAAGAAGTCCAGGACCGGAGAGGATTCTTCGGTGGGACCCTCTGACGCCCAAGTTAGCAATTGAGGTCACAGAAGAGGAGCCCGAATGAGCTCTTTTTAGATGAAAGGGTGCTCCAGAGGAGAAGAGAGTTCTCTCTGGGTCTCAAGATAGCAATTTTTCAGGGATTATCGTGCATACCTATTTACTGAGTGGATTCACCTTTTTATAGGGGTTGACCCTGGCATGATCATGTGGGATTCTGTGAGAGGGAATGTCCGCGGAGTTCTTGGGAGTTGCATGAATCTGCGCTGGTTGGTGGGTCCTGTCTCATTGGAAAAGGAGAAAGCGGCGGTTGGTGGGCTACATCCCATCAGCCAGTGGGGCTGTTGGGTAGTTGGGTCCAGTCCCATCAGCAGCGTGGCCAGCAGGTAGTTGGATCTGGCATTGTCAGGCAGTGCGGGTTAGAGAGGTAGCATCCCGAGCTACCAGGGCCATGTTGGGGCTGGTTTAGAGGAAATCGGGAAGTCTCGACTCTCTCGGGGGAGCCGAAGCTTATCTGGGTCGGCCAAGGGTGGTCGGGGCTGACCTTGCTGACTAGGACATGCCGGGGCGAGGCCGACTCGACGATCCTGGAGATGCCGGGTGCCGAGAAGGGCCGACCGGGAAGGGTCGGGGCTAACTCGACGAGCTTGGAGGTGCCGGGGCCGAGAGGGGCCGACCAGGAAGGGTCGGGGCTGACTCGGCGAGCTTAGAGATGCCGGGGCCAAGAAGGGCTGACCAGGAAGGGTTGGAGCCGACTCGGCAGGCCTGAAGGTGCCGGGGCCGGGAAGGGCCGACCAGGAAGGGTCGGGGCCGATTCGGCGGGCTTGGAGATGCCGGAGCCGAGAAGGGCTGACCAGGAAAGGTCGGGGCTGACTCGGCGGGCCTGGAGATGCCGGGGTCAAGAAGGGCCGACCAGGAAAGATCGGGGCCGACTCGATGGGCTTGGAGATGCCGGGGCCGAGAAGGGCCGACCAGGAAAGGTCGGGGCCGACTCGGCGGACTCGAAGATGCCGGAGCCGAGAAGGGCCGACCAGGAAAGGTCGGAGCCGACTCGGCGGGCTTGGAGACGCCGGGGCCGAGAAGGGCCGACCAGGAAAGGTCGGGGTCGACTCGGCAGGTTTGGAGACGCCGGGGCCGAGAAGGGCCGACCAGGAAAGGTCGGGGCTGACTCGGCAGGCTTGGAGATGTTGGGGCGCACCCATGTTTTGATTTTACCGAAATTACCCTTGGGGCTAATTTAGCCACATCACCTCTCATTGATGTCACAAGGGAACTCGAAGTATAACATGCTGAGTTCAGTTAGTCTTTTAAACTGCATGTACCAGTCAACCACTATTCAAAATTTCTTGATAGTGAATGTCAAATAGTGAGTGCTATAGCAGGTGCTATGTACCCAAAGTGGACTACTTATATTAATATGTTTCCTTAATAAATATAAAAAATCAATACTTTATATCAACTTCATGCAAAAGAATAGAAAAAAAAACAAGAAAAAAACTACAAAAGATCATCTACCTAACATGTTATACCATGCTAATGGCATCCATATAATGTAAAGGTTCTCAAGCTATGTAGTAATGCCATCATCCATCAAATGCAATGACACCATTCATCAGATAAAAATGTCCATGATCAAATATTTTTCAGCTTGCAATTTCTATATTAACTACTATAGCGGTTATAAGAGCATATTTTTTAGCAATCTTGTTTTCTGCCCTAGTGTGAAAAATGAAATAAGTGATATGAATTTATTAAACCTGAGGGTGACTGTTAGAGATGGGGTGTGAAAAACTGTAAGGGCCCAAGAATGTACATCATGTTAGTGAATGATGTGATAGTCTCCATGTCTGGCTCAAGTCATGTGGTAAGCACATGATTTGATTAAAGCCCTTAATGACCTTGTATTGTTAGAATTAGAAGTTCTCATGATGTTAAGCAAGTAACAGGCACATGCATAACATATGCCATACATTTTGCAGATAAATGCATTCTCTTTCTTTTATAGATAAAGGAGACTGATGTGCATTAGTGTAAATATTAGAAAAATCATGTATGGTTGCTTAATTACCTAATCCATTCTTATCTTTCACAAATTTGTTTGATCACCAGATAGGTTATAATTTTTTGAACTTGTTTTGTCAGATTATCAAGACATGACTCATAATGTTTTAGATCCAGGGCCTTGCAATCGCAGTGTTCTCACTTTGCAACAGTTGCATAAATCAACAAACATATTTAAGGGCGAGGTATATATTATTGATCGACGGTCCTTAATTAGTTATCATATATTTATATGAATGTTGACGTATCATTGCAAAAAAAAATTTTGCAGGAGTTAACGGTGCTCAGATGCCATCAGCATGACACGCATATATAAAAAGAGACACCGGACATGTCACACCCACGAGTGCAGTATTACTTAGATCATGTTGGCATGTTTGGCATATATCGGATAGGCCAGATTCGATTAGATGTTGGCCTTATTTCTGTGCTGATTGAGAGATGGTGGCAAGAGACCCATACATTTCATCTCCTTTTGGTGAGGCAACCATTACAATACGGGATGTCAGTATTTTGAGTGGCCTCCAGATTAATGGATCCGCTATTACCAGGTTAGATTTGTGCTATACTATTCAATAATGACAGGCTATATTTGGGAGGTTATTTGGTGTTGAACCTCCTATCGACGCATTTTTGAAAAGTCATTTTTGTTTAGCATTCTTCGATCAATTCTATCGCAACCTTCACTTGGATGAAGATGCGGATGATGAGTGATAAATGCACAAATAATCATCATAAACCTATTAATTAATAAGTCAAAGTACCTATTATTATTTAATATTTAAATATTTTATATAATATTTTAGGTAAAACCTCATCAACTTAAAGAGCTCGATTTTAGAAGTCCAACGACGCAAACGCACTCAAATCAGACTTAAAATGAGCTCGGAATTAAATTTACAAGGATTTATTTTTATTTGCACGTGTTGACCCATTTATTGATTTTGATGATTAATAAAGGAATTGAGTATATTTATTAAGTTACTGATGAATTTAACAAGTGTTTCAGGGCTTAAAAATATTTGTTTAATCAAAAGGCATTTAGAAACGTATTTTGAATCAAGTGCCAAAGGTAAGTTTCAAAATTCAGAACCTGGAGTCGACACCTAGAAAGCCTAGAGCCGACCCCATGGCCAATCAAATATCTTTCTGATTTTTTGATACGTTCCGAAGCTGACACCCAGAGTTTCGGAGCCAACACCCAGTTTTGGAGTCGACACTTACAGTGTCTGGAGCCGACTCCGACACGGGGACAGAACGTGTAATTTTTGACTACCTTGGAGCCGACACTTAAGTCTTTCGGAGCCGACACCTGACCATGGCGAGCCGACACTTAACTTTTTTGGAGCCGATTCCTCGACGAACTCAGAACTTTCTATTTTGGATACACGACTTGGAGCCGACACCTGAAAAGTTGGATCCGACTCCAACCTGTCAGAAATGGATTTTTAAAATGCCAGATCAGCTCAAACGGTAATATTTCCTTCTCACCTAACTTCTAACGGATATATTTTGTTTGGAAAAACTTTCAGGTACATTCCAACGGCTAGTTTTCTTACCAAAAATGGATTAAAGGAATTCTATAAAAGGGGGAGAACGCCCGTTTGAAAAAGAAGAACGAAAAATGGAAAAATAAAAATCAAAAATCGTGAAGTCTTGAGCTTGAAATCAAAGAGAAAAGAGTTCAAACTCAAATCCTTCCACTCCAAAAAGCTCAAAGAGAAATCCAAGGCGTTCATATTGAAAAATCGGAGGATTCCTAAAATAGAAGAAAAGGCTCTATTTTTCTACGTTTTCCCAACTTCTCATCTGTAACATTTACAATGAATCAAAGCTGAGACCTGATTCAACATCTCCAAAGAGAAGAGGAAAAGAAGAAAAGCTCAAATCCGATCATCTTCAAAAATAGGCTTTTCTAACCTTGCTTATTCATTTTGAATATTCGCTCATTTGAGGAGCTTTGTATTGTTGAAAAACATTATTCTTTCTTGTTTTTACTAGTTCAATCAGGGGGATTGAACTAGTGGAGGTAGTATACCTCGGGTCAAGCCTGATTAGCTTGTGTTTTGGGTTTTGTGCTGGTGAGCCCGAGAAAAACCAGCTGGGTTCGTTGTGATCCCTGGAAAACAAGTTTGAGTTGTGAGCTTACAAAATAACTCGGCTGTAATCTAGTTGATTATAGTGTGGACCCAAGTGAATCTTGGGAGTTGACGTAGGTGTTAGATACACCGAACCACTATAAAACCTTTGTGTTTGCCGTGCTTTGATTATCTCTTTCTCTATCTCTTTTGTTGTGTTTAATATTCGCATTGCATTTAATTTCATCTATCTCCAAGCACATAGTTTTTTAAAAGGTTAAAATTTTTAAAGAACCCAATTCACCCCCCCCCCCCTCTTGGGTTGCCATCTGGGCCAACAATTGGTATAAGAGTAAGTGCTCATTTAAATTTGATCCAACGATCAAGAGCTAAAGATCCAAATGGCAGCTCAAGCTGGATCTTATTTGCTGAAGGTCATTCTACAAATAGACCTCCTTTATTTAATGGTTCCAACTATTCATATTGGAAAGCAAGAATGAGAATATTCATTCAAGCTTCAGATTATGAATTATGGAGTATCATAATTAATGGACCTAGCACACCCACATATGTAGTTGATGGTTCTATTGTTCCTAAGCCCGAAAGGGATTGGAATAAGAATGATAGGAAAATGGCGCAGCTCAATGCTAAAGCCATAAATGTTTTATATTGTTCATTAGATGCTAACGAATTTAATCGTATCTCTACATGTAATTCCGCAAAAGAGATATGGGATAGATTAGAGGTTACCCATGAGGGTACAAATCAAGTTAAAGAATCTAAGATAAATATTCTTGTTCATAAGTATGAATTATTTAGCATGGAACAAACTGAAAGTATAGCATGCATGTATACTAGATTCACTAACATTGTAAATGATCTGAAAAGTCTTGGTAAGACTTATACTAATTCTGAACTTGTTTGCAAAATTCTTAGGTCACTTCCAAGATCATGGGAAGCGAAGGTGACTGCCATCCAAGAAGCTAAGGACCTCAACACCATACCTTTGGAGGAGCTACTTGGATCTCTAATGACTCATGAGTTAACCATGAAGTAGCACATAGAGGAAGAAGTTAAAAAGAAGAAGACTATAGCTCTTAAGGCTGCAGAAAGTGAGGAGAGCTATAGTGATAATGATGAAGATGATGATGAGACAGCTCTTCTTGCTAGAAAGTTCAAAAAATTCATGAGAAGAAGGAAACCCTTTCATAAAAGAAAATCTGGAATTAAGATGGAAGAAGAAAAGAAAAAGAAAAGGAGAAGGACAAAGACAAAGAGAAAGACCCCCTAATTTGCTATGAGTGTAAGAAACCGAGGCACTTTAGATATGATTGTCCTCAACTAAAGAAAGCCTACAAGAAGAAGAAGAAAGCCTATGTTGCAACCTGGAGTGACAGCGATGAATCCTCTTCAGATGAAGATCAAAAAGAAATTGCAAACATTTGCTTTATGCGAACGACGACAACGAGGTAAGTTCTGAAAACCCTTGTGATGATTTTGCATTTGATGAATTGTTTGAAGCTTTTAATGAACTAGTTGATGATTTTAAAGCTTTGAAAAAGAAATACAAGTTTTTGAAAAACGATAACTCAATTCTCATCAAAGAAAAGAAAATCTTACTCATGAGATTGAGATGCTGAAATCTGAAAATAATAATTTGACAAAAGAGAGAGAATAAATTTCCAATGAAAATGATAGATTAAAGAAGGAAGTTGATAAGTATAAGAATATTGTTGATAAATTCACATATAGTTCTGAAAAACTTAACTTATTATTGAGCAATCAAAGAGCTATATTTGATAAGGCTGGATTAGGATATAGGCCTAACATAAAACAAAAGTTTGTCAAAAACTTTTTTAGAAGAGAACAAAATAAAGATGATGTTACATGTCATTACTGTAACAAGAATGGCCACAAATCCTATGAATGTAATGCAAGAAACAGTAACAAAATTTAAATAGTAAAGGAAAGAAAATATGGGTTCCCAAAGGAACAATCTTTTATGCTACTAACCATGAAGGACCCAAGAAGGCTTGGGTACCTAAATATAAGACTTGATCATTTTTGCAGGAGTGTCTTGCAGCCAAAAATTCAAAGCGAAAGTGGTATCTCGATAGTGGCTTCTCGAGACACATGACGGGTGACAAGGATCAATTCATCACCCTTGAAAGCAAAAGAGGAGGAGTTGTTACGTTTGGTGACAATGGCAAAGGCCAAATCATGGGGTTTGGTAATGTTCAAATAACTCCCTCCATATATTGAAAATGTTTTATATGTCAATGGTTTAAAACATAATTTAATTAGTATTAGTCAATTATGTGATAAAGGTTTTAAAGTATCATTTGAAGCATCTGTCTGCACTATTTCTAATCCCATTGATGATAGCATTATTTTTACTGGAAATAGAAATGGCAATGTATACTTGATTGATTTAGACAATTTGTCTACTAGTAATCATTGCTTAGTTGCTAATAATGCTAATATGAATGAGATTGGTTGGTTATGGCATCGTAGATTAGGTCATGCAAGCACACACCTAATTTCAAAATTAATTAAAATGGATTTAGTAAAAGGTCTTCCACAACTAGATTTTGAAAATAACAAAATTTGCGATGCATGTCAATTTGGAAAACAAACTAGAAACTCTTTCAAAACTAAAAATATTGTTTCCACTTCTAGGCCACTTGAACTACTTCACATGGATCTTTTTGGACCTACTAGAACCACTAGTCTAGGAGGAAAGAAATATGGTCTTGTGATTGTAGATGATTATTCTAGATATACTTGGGTATTATTTTTAGCTCATAAAGATGAGACCTTTCCATTATTTTTGAAATTCTTAAGAAGGTCACAAATGAGAAAAACAACACCATAGTGTCTCTTAGAAGTGATCATGGCACTGAATTTGAAAATCATTTATTTAAAAACTTTTGCATTGAAAATGGCATTCATCATAATTTTTCAGCACCTAGAACACCACAACAAAATGGAGTTGTAGAAAGAAAAAATAGAACTTTAGAAGACATGGCCCGTACCATGCTATGTGAAAGCAACCTACCAAAATACTTTTGGGCGGAAGCTATAAACACGGCATGTTACATTCTTAATAGAGCTTTAATTAGGCCAATCATTAAGAAAACTCCTTATGAACTATGGAAAATAGAAAACCAAACATAAGTTACTTTCATGCATTTGGTTGTAAATGTTTTATTCATAATAATGGTAAAGATAATCTAGGAAAATTTGATGCAAAATCTGATGAAGGCATTTTCTTAGGATATTCAACATCTAGTAAAGCCTATAGAGTGTTTAACAAGAGAAACTTAATTGTAGAAGAATCTATTCATGTAATTTTTGATGAATCTTTAGCATCAAGTTCAGGAAAATTGATGATGAGGAAGATACAAACATTAGAAAGAGACATTAAAAAATTGAATATAGATGTATCTTCAAATCATGAACAAGAAGCTAAAGATGATGATTCTCCTAGTGTTGATGTTGTTGATGCAAATCATAATGATGTAGATCTTCCTAGAGATTGGAGATATGCCTACGGTCATCCAAAAGAATTAATTATAGGTGATCCATCTCAAGGAGTAAGAACTAGATCATCTATGAGAAACATCAATAATCATCTTGCATTTGTATCTCAAATTGAACCTAAAACTGTTGAAGAGGCTGAAAAAGATTAATTGAATGTTAGCTATGCAAGAGGAATTAAATCAATTTACTAGAAATAATGTCTGGACACTAGTAAATAGACCTAAAGATCATTCTGTTATAGGATCAAAATGGGTATTTAGAAATAAATTAGATGAAAATGGCATATGTTGATCCATTCATTGATTTTGATGATTAATAAAGGAATTGAGTATATTTATTTGATTACTAATGGATTTTATAAGTGTTTCAGGACTTAAATTTATTTGATCAATTTAAAGGAATTAAGAAATGAATCTTGAATCAAATACAAATCAGAGATTTCAAAGTTTTAGAGCTTGGAGTCGACACCTAGAAAGTCTGGAGCCGACCCCATGGCCAATTCAATTTTAATCTGATTTTTGATACAACCTGGAGCCGACACCTAGAGTTTTGGAGCCGACACCTAAGGTTTCGGAGTCGACACTTACAGTGTCTAGAGCCGACTCCGATGTGGGGACAGAATGTTGATTTTTTGAGCATCCTGGAGCCGACACCTACAGTATTCGGGAGCCGACACCTGACGACGGCGAGCCGATACTTACTTTTGTGGAGCCGACTCCACGACGAACTCAGATTTTACTATTTATGAAAAAATGATTCGGAGCCGACATCTGAAAAGCTGGAGCCAACTCCAACCCACCTGGATGAAAAATCAAAAATGACAGATCAGCTCTAACGGTAATATTTTTGATTTCTGACATCTAATGGTTATTTTTTATGAATGGAAAATCCTTCCAGGTACACTCCAACGGCTAGATTTCCACCCAAAAATGAATCAAAGAAAAATCTATAAAAAGGGAGAAAAACAACCGTTTGAAAGATAAAAAGAGAGAAACGGATAGACAAAATCAAAAATCAAAATCCGAAAAGTCTTGAGCCTTATATCCAAGAGAGGGGCTTTCAAATTCAAATCCTTCCACTCCACAAAGCTCAAAGAAGAATCCAAGCCATTCAAATAGTAAAAAATCGGAGGATTCTCAACTAGAAGAAAGAGACCAACTTTTCAATCTTCTCAACTGCATCTACTGTGAGGAATTGGAGCTGAGGCTTGATTCAACCCAGCAAGGAGAAGAGGAAAAGAAGAAAAGCTCAAAGCCAAACAACTTCAAACCAGGCTTTTCTAAACCTATTTACTTTTCTTTGAATATTTGCTCATTAAGGAGCTGTGAAAATTTGTAAAATATTCTTATACTTGTTTGTGCCTAGTTCAATCAAAGGGGATTGAACTAGTGGAGGTTGTTAACCTCGGGTCAAGCTAGTTTAGCTTGAGTTTTGGGTTGTGTGCTGGTGAGCCCAAAAACCGGCTGGGTTCGTTGTGATCCCGGGTAAAATAACAAGTTTGAGTTGTGAACTTGTAAAACAACTCGCTGTAATCGAGGAGATTATAGTGTGGACCCAAGTAGGATCTTGGGAGTGGACGTAGGTGTTGGATACACCGAACCACTATAAAATCTTTGTGTTTGCCGTGCTTCCATTGTCTCTATCTCTATCTCTGTTTTATTCGGTGTACTTTATATTTACATTGCATTTATTTTCATTCATCTTAAGCAAACAATTTTTCAAGAGGCTAAATTTTTAAAGAACCCAATTCACCCCCCCTCTTGGGTTGTCATCTGGGCCAACAATTGGTATCAGAGCAAGTGCTCATTAGATTTTGATCACACGATCAAGAGCTAAAGATCCAAATGGCAACTCAAGTTGGATCATTTGCCGAAGGTCATTCTACAAATAGACCTCCCTTAATGGTTCCAACTATTCTTATTGGAAAGCAAGAATGAGGATATTCATTCAAGCTTCTGATATGAATTGTGGGGTGTTATAACTAATGGACCTAGTACACCCACACACGTTGTTGATGGCACTATTGTTCCTAAGCCCGAAAGGGATTGGAATGATAATGATAGGAAAATGGCACAGCTCAATGCTAAGGCCATGAATGTCTTATATTGCTCTTTAGATGCTAATGAATTTAATAGAATCTCCACATGTAATTCCGCAAAGGAGATTTGGGATAGATTAGAGGTTACCCATGAGGGTACTAACCAAGTAAAAGAATCCAAAATAAACATTCTTGTTCATAAATATGAGTTATTTTGCATGGAACAAACTGAAAATATAGCCAGCATGTATACTAGATTTACTGATATTGTAAATGGGTTGAAAAGTTTAGGCAAAACATATTCTAACTCTGAACTTGTCCGTAAAATTCTCAGGTCACTTCCAAGAACGTGGGAAGCGAAGGTGACAGCAATCCAAGAAGCAAAGGACCTCAACACCTTACCCTTAGAGGAGCTTCTAGGATCCCTAATGACCCATGAATTGACCATGAAGCAGCACATAGAAGAAGATGTGAAAAAGAAAAAGACCATAGCTCTTAAGGCTGCTGAAAATGAGGAGAGCTGCAATGATAGTGAAGAAGATGATGATGAGACAGCTCTTCTAGCAAGAAAGTTCAAAAAATTCATGAGGAGAAAGAGACCCTTCCACAAGAAGAAATTTGGAACTAAGATGGAAGGAGAGAAAGAAAAAGACAAGGACAAGGATAAAGAGAAAGACCCCTTGATTTGCTATGAATGTAAGAAACCGGGGCATTACAGATATGATTGTCCTCAACTGAAAAAGACTTTCAAGAAGAAAAAGAAAGCCTATGTTGCAACTTGGAGCGACAGCGATGAATCCTCATCGGAGGAAGAACAAAAGGAGGTTGCCAACATTTGCTTTATGGCAAACGAAGAGGATGAGGTAAGTTCTGAAAACCCTTGCGATGAATTTGCTTTTGATGAATTGTTTGATGCTTTTAATGAACTTGTTGGTGATTTCAAAATTTTGAAAAAGAAATATAAGTTTTTGAAAAATGAAAATTTAACTTTGATTGAAGAAAAAGAAAATCTTAATAATGAAACTAAAGTGCTGAAATCTGAAAAAAGCAATTTGACTAAAGAAAAAGAATCAATTTCCAATGAAAATGATAAACTAAAGAAGGAAGTTGATAAATATAAAAGTATTGTTGACAAATTCACTTATAGTTCAGAAAAACTTAATTTATTGTTAAGTAATCAAAGAGCTATATATGATAAGGCTGGTTTAGGATATAGACCTAATTTGAAACAAAAATTTGTCAAAAACTTTTTTAGAAATGAACAAAACAATGATAATGTTACATGTCATTACTGTAACAAGAAGGGACACAAAGTTTTTGAATGCAATTTTAAGAAAATAGATAAGAAGATAAATAATAAAGGAAAGAAAATTTGGGTTCCCAAAGGAACAATTGTTTATGCTACTAACCATGAAGGACCCAAGAAAGCTTGGGTACCTAAATATAAGACTTAATTATTTTTGCAGGAGTGTCTTGCGGCCAAAAGATCAAAGAGAAAGTGGTATCTCGATAGCGGCTGCTCAAGGCACATGACGGGTGACAAGGATCAATTCATCACCCTTGAAAGCAAAAGAGGAGGAGTAGTTACATTTGGTGACAATGGCAAAGGCCAAATCTTGGGGTTTGGTAACATTCAAATAACTCCCTCCACATATATTGAAAATGTCTTATATGTTAATGGTTTGAAACATAATTTAATTAGCATTAGTCAATTAT
>UESW01004721.1:70195-181794 GCA_900491605.1 Calamus simplicifolius
TTTAAAGTATCATTTGAATCTTCTATATGCACAGTTTCTAATCCCATTGATAATAGCATTGTTTTTATTGGAAATAGAAATGGCAATGTATACCTGATTGATTTAGACAATTTGTCTACTAGTAATCATTGCCTAGTTGCTAATAATGCTAATATAAATGAGATTGGTTGGTTGTGGCATCGTAGATTAGGTCATGCAAGCACACACCTTATTTCAAAATTAATTAGAATGGATTTAGTAAAAGGACTTCCACAATTAGATTTTGAAAATAATAAAATTTGTGATGCATGTCAATTTGGAAAACAAACTAGAAATTCTTTCAAAACTAAAAATATTGTTTCCACTTCTAGGCCACTTGAACTACTTCACATGGATCTTTTTGGACCTACTAGAACCACAAGTCTAGGAGGAAAGAAATATGGTCTTGTGATTGTAGATGATTACTCTAGATACACTTGGGTATTATTTTTAGCTCATAAGGATGAGACCTTTCCACTATTTTTGAAATTCTTCAAGAAGGTCACAAATGAGAAAAACAACACCATAGTGTCTCTAAGAAGTGATCATGGCACCGAATTTGAAAATCATTTATTTAAAAATTTTTGCATAGAAAATGCATCCATCATAATTTTTCTGCACCTAGAACACCGCAACAAAATGGTGTAGTTGAAAGAAAAAATAGAACCCTAGAAGACATGGCCCGTACCATGCTATGTGAAAGCAACTTACCAAAATACTTTTGGGCAGAAGCTATAAACACGGCATGCTACATCCTTAATAGAGCTTTAATTAGGCCAATCATTAAGAAAACACCTTATGAACTATGGAATAATAGAAAACCAAACATAAGCTATTTTCATGCATTTGGTTGTAAGTGTTTCATTCATAATAATGGCAAAGATAACCTAGGAAAATTTGATGCAAAATCTGATGAAGGCATATTCTTAGGATATTCAACATCAAGTAAAGCTTATAGAGTATTTAACAAGAGAAACTTAATAGTAGAAGAATCTATTCATGTAATCTTTGATGAATCTTTAGCATCAAGTTCTAAAAAGATTGATGATGAGGAAGATACAAACATTCTAGAAAGAGACATTGAAAAATTAAATATAGATGTATCTTCAGATCATGAACAAGAAGCTAAAGATAATGATTCTCCTAGTGTTGATGTTGTTGATGGAAATCGTAATGATATAGATCTACCTAGAGATTGGAGATATGCCTATGGTCATCCAAGAGAATTAATTATAGGTGATCCATCTCAAGGAGTAAGAACTAGATCATCAATGAGAAACATCAATAATCATCTTGCATTTGTATCTCAAATTGAACCAAAAACTATTGAAGAAGCTGAAAAAGATAATAACTGGATGTTAGCCATGCAAGAAGAATTAAATCAATTCACTAGAAATAATGTTTGGACATTAGTGGATAGACCTAAAGATCATTCTGTAATAGGATCAAAATGGGTATTTAGAAATAAATTAGACGAAAATGGCATAGTAATTAGAAACAAAGCTAGATTAGTTGCAAAAGGATATAATCAAGAAGAAGGAATTGATTTTGATGAAACTTTTGCACCTGTAGCTAGACTTGAAGCAATTAGATTGTTACTTGCATTTGCATGTCATATGCATATCAATTTATTTCAAATGGATGTTAAAAGCGCATTCTTAAATGGATTTATAAATGAAGAAGTTTTTGTTGAACAACCACCGGGATTTGAAGATCATGAATTTCCAAATCATGTTTTTAAATTACACAAAGCACTATACGGTTTGAAACAAGCACCTAGGGCTTGGTATGAAAGATTAAGTAAATTTCTGATTGAAAATGATTTTGTAAGAGGAAATGTCGATAAAACACTATTTTTGAAAACAAAAGACAAAGATTTATTAGTAGTACAATATATGTTGATGATATTGTTTTCGGTGCTACTAACAATTTGTTATGTCAAGAATTTGCAAAGTTAATGCAGGGTGAGTTTGAAATGAGTATGATGGGAGAACTCAACTTCTTCCTAGGACTTCAAATCAAACAAAGCAAAGATGGAATCTTCATCAATCAAGCCAAATACACAAAAGAACTGCTCAAGAAATTTGGAATGGAGTCAATCAAACCACTTGGGACACCTATGAGTCCTTCGTGCAAATTGGACAAAGATGAAGATGGTAAGAAAGTAGATCAAAAACATTACAGAGGTATGATTGGATCTCTTCTTTACTTAACTGCTAGTAGACCAGATATTATGTTTGCAGTATGTCTATGTGCTAGATTTCAATCTGAACCTAAAGAATCTCACTTAATTGCTGTAAAAAGAATTTTAAGATATTTAAGTGGAACTAAAAATGTAGGTTTATGGTACTCTAGAGACTCAACCTTAAATTTAATTGCATATTCTGATTCTGACTATGCTGGATGTAAATTGGATAGAAAAAGCACAAGTGGTGCATGTCAATTCTTAGGATGTAACTTAATCTCTTGGTTTAGCAAAAAGCAAAATTCGGTTGCATTATCTACTGCTGAAGCAGAATATGTTGCAGCTGGAAGTTGCTGTGCTCAAATCCTTTGGATTAAGAGACAACTTGAAGATTATGGCATAACCCCCGATAAAACACCAATTAGATGTGATAACACGAGTGCAATAAATCTAACTAAAAATCCAATTCAACATTCAAGAACAAAACACATTGAAATTAGATATCATTTCATAAGAGAACATGTAGCTAATAATGAAATTTGTCTTGAATATGTTAATACAGAGGAACAATTAGCTGACATATTTACAAAACCTTTGAGTGAAGAAAGATTTTGTTATCTTAGAGGTGAATTAGGGATATGTGACCCTATGGATTGATTTTGATACATTAAGGAATGAGAATCTAAATTTCTATCAATTTCTTGATATTCCCTTCACTATTTTAAGGACAAATTATCTAGTCATTTGAGCTATTTGATCCTTAATACTCCAAAATTTTATCAAAATTTTATAAAATTTATTTTGACGAGTTTCAGTCATTTGAATTTCATATATTTTTGCTGAATTGTCTTTGGAGTCGACACCTCAGAATGAGGAGTCGACACCTCTGACTGTGTCGCTCTCGGTCCCTGACCTTGGAGCCGACACCTGTGAATTCGGAGCCGACTCCAGTTCGAGCGCTGACTGTGTTAGCGATTTGGAGTCGACACCCGACTTTGCGGGAGTCGACACCTGGGAGTCAAAAGTTGATTTATTAGGGCAGAGTCGACACCTCGTCACTTCATCACTTTCTCAAATCCTAACCAAACTCTTCCAAAATTTCTCCAAAACTTCCCCATCTCTAATTCCATCCAAATCGAACCTTTCCAAAGATCAAATGGCACCCAAAAGGAGAGAATCAGTGGTTGGAGCGCCGGTAACTACGGGAAAGCGGTCCGCACGTCGTCCCGTTCGTGAGCCGACTCCAAGCAGCGATTCGTCCACAGATTCTGACAACCCCAACACATCTTCCACAAAGGTAGATACCCTAGCTGATAGAGTCATCACAATGGGTAGAAAAGTCGATTTTGACCTATTTGAATCCGAAGGTTTTTCAATCGGGAGACAATTGAAGGAAATGGGCTGGGATAAGCTGTGTTCTCTTGATGTTCCTACCTATCCAGCCCTAGTAAAAGAATTCTATTTCAATTTGGCTAGAGGGGATGGAGGTTTAGTAAGCAATGTTAAAGGGAAAAGGATTCATCTCACCTTTCAAAAGCTCGGAAACCTCCTCAGCATCCCGATCACTGGTTTAGCAGCTGACATGCATAGTGATAGGTCAGCAGCCCTTTCAAGGATGTTAGGAAGGGATGTAACAGAGTTTGAAGAAATTAGAGCCAATCAACTACCCCTAGAATTGAGATTATTACACAATATATGCAGTAGGATCTTGTTTCCAAAAACTGGTCGGTTTGAGTATGTCTCGGAGCGAGACATTGTGGTTATGGACAGTGTTCTAACTGGGCAGCCGATCAATCTGGCAGCAATGATGATTTTTTATATGGCAGAAGCTGGAGGGAAAAGGAGATCATCCCTACCGTATGGAATGGTACTAACTATGGTATTCAAGAGCCAAGGGGTTATAATTCAAGAGAATGAACTTTCCAAGAACCTAAGGCACACAGATTACTATAGCTTAGCTACATTGCATCGGATGGGTTTTGTCAAGGTGAATGGACAATGGGATAGGAAAGGACACCTAGATGAAAGAGCCCCTATGCCGAGAGTTTCTGAGCCTTGCGAGGCTGGACCATCATTTAGGGTTCCTTCTCCACAGCCTAGGAGTCCCATTTCTGCTCCTGTTCCTGCTCCTGCACCTGCACAAGTTTATGATCAACCATCCACTTCTTCAACTGGATTCTCAGACCTTCAAATGGAGCAATTAAAAAGTTTGTTTGCAGCTCAGAAGGATGAGTTTGACAGTAAATTTATGAATTTAAAAGAATCACTTTACTCCCTTGATGATCGGATTGCAAAGATTGAATCAACTCTCAACTCCTCCGCAGAATCTTTAAATGGTGATTTGAAGAACATCTTTGAAGAACTTAAAGAGATTTGTGGAGATGGTGAAACTTATTCAAAGTGCAACGCCGAACTTCAAGACAAAATCACAACTGCTTGCACATTTGTGGATGAGAGACTAAAAGATTATGTTAGACTTCAATGTGATGGAATGAAAAATATAGTAGACCATTTAACAAGAATAGTTAGAAAGAACTTTTGATCTTGTTGAAATGTTGTTTACATTTTGATGTAATGAAGTTAATATAATGAAGTTTAAAGAGGAAGAGAATTATGTAATACTTGACAATATGTTGATGTAGTGAAGCTTATGTTAATGAATGAAAAGTTTTTTATGTAATATTTTACTTTTGTTGAAATTTATCCTTTGATTATCTTTTGATGCAATTATCTTTTGATGCAGTAAAATATTCTTTACCTTTTTGTTGATTACAAAAAAGGGGGAGAGAATTAGGATTGTATATGCATTAAGAGGGAGAAAATTATATGGAAAGAATTATAGTTGTTAATTGCATTAAAGGGGAGAATGTTAATTGATTAATATGATATTGAGTTATTGATGTGGATTAATAATCAAATTAAATTGTCTATGCACAAAGAAATCTTAAGTACCAAATGTGTAAAGTAAGAGAAGAATAATTTGAATTTGAACTTCATAGAGAAGCTACCTTATTCAGGGGGAGCTTACTCGTAAAGATCACTTCCTTGATATTCTCTTTAATTTAAGAATTCTATGCATATACTCAATGTTTTTATAATCATCAAAAAGGGGGAGATTGTTGATCCATTCATTGATTTTGATGATTAATAAAGGAATTGAGTATATTTATTTGATTACTAATGGATTTTATAAGTGTTTCAGGACTTAAATTTATTTGATCAATTTAAAGGAATTAAGAAATGAATTTTGAATCAAATACAAATCAGAGATTTCAAAGTTTCAGAGCTTGGAGTCGACACCTAGAAAGTCTGGAGCCGACCCCATGGCCAATTCAATTTTAATCTGATTTTTGATACAACCTGGAGCCGACACCTAGAGTTTCGGAGCCGACACCTAAGGTTTCGGAGTCGACACTTACTGTGTCTGGAGCCGACTCCGATGCAGGGACAGAACGTTGATTTTCTGAGCATCCTGGAGCCGACACCTACAGTATTCGGGAGCCGACACCTGACGATGGCGAGCCGACACTTACTTTTGCGGAGCCGACTCCACGACGAACTCAGATTTTACTATTTATGGAAAAACGATTCGGAGCCGACACCTGAAAAGCTGGAGCCGACTCCAACCCACCTGGACGAAAAATCAAAAATGCCAGATCAGCTCTAACGGTAATATTTTTGATTTCTGACATCTAACGGCTATTTTTTATGAATGGAAAATCCTTCCAGGTACACTCCAACGGCTAGATTTCCACCCAAAAATGAATCAAAGAAAATCTATAAAAAGGGGAAAAACAACCGTTTGAAACGAGATAGAAAAAGAAAGAGAGAAACAGATAGAAAAAGATCAAAATCAAAATCCGAAAAGTCTAGAGCCTTATATCCAAGAGAGGAGTTTTCAAATTCAAAACCTTCCACTCCACAAAGATAAAAGAAGAATCCAAGCCGTTCAAATAGCGAAAAATCGGAGGATTCTCAACTAGAAGAAAGAAACTGACTTTTCAATCTTCTCAACTGCATCTACTGTGAGGAATCGGAGCTGAGGCTTGATTCAACCTAGCAAGGAGAAGAGGAAAAGAAGAAAAGTTCAAAGCCAAACAACTTCAAACCAGGCTTTTCTAAACCTATTCACTTTTCTTTGAATATTTGCTCATTAAGGAGCTGAGAAAATTTGTAAAACATTCTTATTCTTGTTTGTGCCTAGTTCAATCAAAGGGGATTGAACTAGCTGAGGTTCTTAACCTCGGGTCAAGCTAGTTTTGCTTGAGTCTTGGGTTGTGTGCTGGTGAGCCCGAAAAACCGGCTGGGTAAAACAACAAGTTTGAGTTGTGAACTTGTAAAACAACTCGGCTGTAATCGAGGAGATTATAGTGTGGACCCAAGTAGATCTTGGGAGTGGACGTAGGTATTGGATACACCGAACCACTATAAAATCTTTGTGTTTTCCGTGCTTCCATTGTCTCTATCTCTATCTCTGTTTATTGTACTTTATATTTGCATTGCATTTATTTTCATTCATCTTAAGCAAACAATTTTTCAAGAGGCTAATTTTTTTTAAGAACCCAATTCACCCCCCCTCTTGGGTTGTCATCTGGGCCAACACTGACACTTAAAATAAAATTTCTTACTTTTCATTACTGGTCAAAGGTTCACAAAATATCGACTCAAGTCAGACTTTGGTATAGAAAAGAAGAAATAAAAGAAGAGTACAAGATATTCAGGCCTCGGCAGGCATAACCCATCATCGGCTGGTCCTAGTGATGCAGCCGACCCTTTGGCACCTCGTCCGGCTCGATGTCATTGAGGCCTATGAGGCCGAGGACTCGGCCGACCTTCTCCTTGCCGTCTTGGAAGCCAAGGTGATAGGCATCGATGGAAGCCTTGGCTAGCTCATCCTCGAAGGCCGTGGTACTTCGGAAGTCATCCACTGCATTGGCTGCCCTCTTTTCAGTAGCGGCGACCCTCTCCTCGGTAGCGGCGGACTTCCTTTCAACAACAACGGCCCTTCTTGGCGGTGACGAACCTCTCTTTCACCGCCCATGCTACTACCTCCCTCTCGGCTGCCCTGGCATCGGCCAGCCGGGGGGACTTCTTGGCACCGATGGCCCGCAGCTCGATTGCTTTCACCTCGAAGGTGAAAGAGTCGATGCGCAAATCCCTGGCACTGATCGTTGCCTTGGCAGCGTCCAGCAGCTCACCAGCTACCCGAGTGGGCTCAAGCTTGGTCGCTGCATGGCGCTTGGCCTCCTCGAGCTCTTCGGCTCACTCAGTGCGGGCCGCTTCTAGTGCCCCTGGGCCCTCTCGACATGGGCCCGTATGTCGGCTAGCTCTCGTCGAGTTTGGCGGAGCACTGTCTTGCTATGGACCAGGACATCCCTCATGATGGCTATAGAGTTTACTGACTGCACCAGAAAGCCATCATCAGTATGAAACCAAGTGAAGGAATTCGTATAAAGAAAAGAAAAAGGATACTAACCCATAGTTGGGCCACGAAGATGTCGCAGAAGAAGGAAGAGGCTCCCTAGCAGTGGAGCTCCCCTTGGAACTCGAGCAAACAGACCCGAGCCATTAGCTGCTCAGCCATAAGGCCTTGGTTCATAAGGGAGGGCCGAAAAGGGACAGCCCTGGCCCTACCTCCCTTGGCGGTCTTGGTTGGATCCGAGGCTACGGGGACTGCGTCGGCTCCCGACGGCCTCTCCTTTGCCGACGGCCTTGCTCCCATCGAGCCCTCCTCTCTCGCCTACTCTCCCACAGGCAAACCCTCCATCGGGGTCGGTTCGACTCCTGAGCAAGTTAGCTCTGCGCCTGAGAGGGTTGGCTCCGTGGGCGGGGGAGTCACCTCGACCCTCCGCTCCTCTGGGGATGTGTCCGCGATGAGGTCGATGGCTGCGATGGGCTCATGATCCTCCCAGAGCCAGCGGGTCAGAGGAATCGGAGTTGAAGATTGGGTCAGGGACTAAGCTGGGGACCAAGATCGAGGCCCCTTCCTCGACCCCTCAACATTATTGGTGGCCTTCCTCTTATTGGCTGCCGCCCTCCTCACGGCATGAGTCGGCAGCCTCATGTCTACACATGTTAGAGGTCGGTCAGTAAAAAAAAAGAAAAGGAGAAAAGGCCTTCACCACCGCTCGGGATGACACTCTCTAGTCGCATATTCTCCTTCAACAAGAGCTCATGGCAGCAGGGGATCACGGTGGTCAGCAGCTGGTGGAATGCCTCCTCGTCCCTCAGGACCACCGATAGATTTTTGTTCAAACCCATGTCCGGATCTCCCTAGCTGGCCTCACCCCCTCGATGATTGCAAAGAAGAATTGGGTCTTCCACCCTTTGACGGATGTAAGACGACCCAGTCTGAGGGCTCGGCTGGGCCTAGGGTGGAACATCCACCAATCTAACTAGCAGCGAAGGGTGTAGAAGGCGTAGAAGAGGAAAACCCTAGCTTTTATACCTTAGAGGCGGCACAGCACCAGGAATGCACAGACTATCTGAATGAAATTCGGGACAAACTACGCGGGCACTAGGGAGTATATATCAAGGAGATTGGTTATGAAAGGCTGGAGAGGTAGCCGAAGGCCCACCTTGAGGAATACCTCGTACAGGGCAACTCTTCCAGGTCGGAATGAAGTCACCCTATCGTTGGGGCTAAGGATGAACAGCCGGATATTGGCCAGAATCCTATACTAGGCCCTATAGTTTGCTAGATCTTGGCTGGTTATGGTGGAGGCAGACCCTTCAGGGGATTCCCCTCTAGCCCTGGGTGGAGGACCAACGGTGACCGGACGACCCCTGATGGGGGCCAATCCGATGATCTGCTGCTGTGACAGAGGAACCTGGTCCTCGGAAGAATCAAAGGAGGACCAAGAAAGAGAGGGGGTCAGAGAAGGTCACAGTTGTGAGGAGGAGAAGTGGTCATCGGAAGGTGGAGTGGAGGACCATGAGTGGTGCAGACACCAAAGTTTGAAAAAGGCTTTGATCCAATTTAGTATGGCTTTAATTCTTTCATATATCCTATAAATAGAGTAATAATTTTATTTCTTTGAATTTGAGTCATATAATTAAAGTTGGTTTATTTCAATTTGGGTTCTTGAGTCTAAGTAGGGTCAAATTGGTTTGTATTTAGTAAGTTTAGTAGTTGGGTCCAAGAGAGGTATGGAATTGGGTTCAAGGTAAGCAAGTGGGCTTGAAGATTGGATGCATTCAACCACTCCAACAAATCAATCCAAAGTGGATGCCACTTCAGCAAGCATTGTTGGGTGTTATGTCAACTTCTTGGTGTACACCTCATCAAGCCACATCACCATATGCCACGTCACCAAGAAGAATTCAAATTCAAAGGAGCCACCCATTTTTTTCTCCTCTTTTTAAGCTTAGTTATAAGTTGTTTCAATTTCCCACCCTTATAGCTAGCTTAGGTTACAACATTTCATAAAAAGCTCTATGTAATTCAAATTTTTAAAAGTCCCTTGGAGGCTTATAAATACTACTCCAAGCTCTCTTGTAAAAATAATTTATGATGAATGAAAGTTGAGTTTATTTTTCTTCCATTTGTGTTGGCAAATGTCCTCCGAGAGGGAGTGCGCAAGAGGCCCTTAGCTACTTCAAGAAAGTCATTTCCATGCCAAGATCTATTAGCCATTCTCCATCCCATCCCATCTTCCAATGTGCAAGAAGACTCCACAAAGAAGGCCAACCAAGCTACCTCAAATCTGC
Organism: Calamus simplicifolius; assembly: GCA_900491605.1. NCBI lineage: Eukaryota > Viridiplantae > Streptophyta > Magnoliopsida > Arecales > Arecaceae > Calamus > Calamus simplicifolius. The sequence continues at coordinate 80,109 of UESW01004721.1, forward strand.
CAAGATTTCTGAGTTAGATTCCAAAGAAGAAGGTCTTCTATAACAAGAAACAGATACAAGAAGTCCTGCAACTAGAGGAATCTCCTTATTATCCAAGAACTTCATCCTTGAGTATAAACCTTTCAATCTTTGATATATTAATGGCAAGATACCCCTCTTTAAATATTTTTGATCTAAAATATTAGCATAACTAAGCCCTAGCCTTTGTGGTTTCTTAGCTACAAAGATTCTTTCTCTTTACTATTTTGAAAGATTCTCCTTCAAGTCTAGTTTAACATGCAAATCCCTTTATGAAAATTTTTGCTCTTTTATATGAAAATGTAGCCTAGCTTTACTTTATTTTTTATTTAGTTATTACTATCTCCTTCTAGATTGCATCATTCCACTTCATCCCTCATCAAATTGGTATCAGAGCATGGTTGGTTAAGGCAAAATTTTTAATTTTTGCTTGCTCGTTGGATTATCTGAACATTACAGTATATGGTCTGGTATTTTAATTGTTGCAGCGTGTAAAAAGTTCAAAATTTATGATTTTTATATTGATAGGTTTGTTATAATTCAATGTATTTTTTAGAATTTTCTCAGGCATTATCTCGAACTGTGGATTTTCTGCCAAGCAAAATAAGGCCTGAGAACAAGTTCTGTTCTATTTTTTTTTGACGTAACTGAGTTCCAGGAATTTCCCAACAAAGTAAAAAATTTTAAATTTAATTTTCTTTCACCTGGAGCATCATCATTGGGTTAAGAGTGTTATGTAAATTTGTTTGAAGTTTTTGAATATATTACATAATACTTCCCTGCCTCACTTTGGAGTTGCAACACACAGAAAATTCTGCACATAATTTTAGGATTCATATGAATGTTGCACACATCTCATGATAAATCAAGTTAAGGGCATCAATATGACATGGGGGTAGAATTTCATCACCTGTCCTTAGCCTAAAACAATAATCCTACATAACGACCCTATCCTTTAATTTAAAAAAAAAGGATTAGACCCAAATTGCTCTTGTGAGCTAGGGACACCCACTGGTCGGGTTCAGGCTAGTGTCGAGAACGATGGTTCAAGGGCTTGTGTGCTGGTCTGTCTCTTTGCCAAACTAAAATTGGTGTCTAAGCTGGCAATCAAGGACCTACACTCCCCTTACACCTGCCTGGCTAGGTGCTGAGTTACTACATATTAGTTTGCCACTTTGATTAGGCTTCTAGTTCGAGCTCTAGGTTTTAGGAGCCATTAGTCGTTGTGGTCGGCTTGTGTGCCTAATTGCATTGCATGACAACTAGATCAGGGACCCCATACTAGCACAATCCAGGTCAACCCAATGTAGCCATGGATCCAAATCTAGAAGTTTTAATGAGGACTATGACTGAGCAATATAATCAATTGAACACTAGATTTGACCAGATGCAAGAAAGGATTGATTCCTTAGAAGAATCTCATGACTCTTGCTGAGCCTCAATCACCCAGAATGACAACTCTGAATCCTAGAGTCCAATATCCTAAACCTATTGTTGAACCCCACCAAAGAAGACCTCATCATAACTACATTGATCAAGATGAAAAAGCCCTTAGGAGTATCCGACTTGATGCACCCACTTTTGATGGGGACCTAGACCCTAAGGTGTACATAGATTGGGAGGAAGATATGGACCAATATTTTGAATGGTATGAAATGTCAAAGGATAGAAAGTTCAAATTTGTCAAGCTTAGGCTAATCCGATAAGCTAGGTTATACTAAGAAAATGTTGAGCGACTGTGTAGGCAAAGAGGAGACATGCCAATAGGTACTTGAAGAGCCATAAAAATCAAGCTTAGGAAGAAGTACCTACCTATTTCCTATAAGCAAAGGTTACTGGTCCAATGGCAATGGCTAAGTCAAGGGAATAGGCTTGCGTCGAAATACATTGCTAAGTTTGATGAATATGTTATGTGATGTAGTATTGTTGAATCAGAAGATGTAACCCTATTCGGATTTAGAGCCATTTTAAGGAAAGAGATTCAGACAAAACTGTTCCTTAGAGAAGTCCATGACTTAGAACAAGCATCCAGATAGCTAGGAACTTCGAAAGATTCCAAAGAGTACCATTTGTCCGTCGGTTTGAACCCAATAAGATGAGTGCCCCAAGCCAAAGGCCTAATCTAAGCCAGACTCACTTTAGCCGACCCATACCCAATACTCCTTTAGTCCGAAAGATTGATAAAGAAAAGAGTCCAAAAATTCAAAGAAGTAATAGTCAAAACATATGCTGTTTCAAATGTCATAAGGTAGGTTATTATGCGAGTCAATGTCCTACTAGAGCCTTGCATATAGGAGAAGTAGAGGAGGAAGTTGATGAATCAATTGAGAATTTGGAGAAAGAGATTTATGAAGCAGAAGTGAATCTAGCTGATGAGTATGATGGAGATGAAAAAGTTTTAGACTCGTCTGAGTTTTTAGGAGTTGTTAGATGTATCTTGACCCAGACCAAAGAGCAGGAAGACTGGCGTAGGACTAACATCCTATAACTTTTGTCAAAATAGGAAAGAAAGCATGCAAAATCATTATAGATAGTGGGAGTTTTATCAATGCAATTTCAACTAATACTATTAAGAGTTTAGGATTACCCACTGCTTCCCATCCCAACCCTTATAAGGTTTCCTGGATAGATTCCACTTTGATACCAATCAAGTTTAGATGTTAAGTTCAGGTGCAATTCCAGTGGTACCTAGAGAAAGTTTGGTGTGACATACTTTTATTGGGGGTTAGTAGCATTATTCTTGGCAGACCTTGGTTATATGATCGTGATGCTACTTTATTCGGTCGATCTAATTCTTGTTCCTTTAATTTTAATGGAAAGAAGATAGTTATAAACCCTTTTTCACCTAAAGACAACATTAAGAGATGGTCTAGTAACTTGAATAAAAAGAAACAGGGGTTGCATTTGATGAATGATAAAGACTTAGAAAAGGAAATTAATGAAGGTTTACCAATTTGGATCCTATCAACCCAAGAAATCTAGAACCAACCACAGAAGGAACAACCCCAGAAAATAAAAGAAATTTTAAGGGAGTTTCAAGATGTCTTCCCTGAAGATCTACCTGATCACCTTTCACTACTTAGGGATATCCAACATGCCATAGATTTAGTTCCTAGTGCTACATTACCAAATCTACCACATTATAGGATGAACCCTAGTGAGCATGCTGAGTTACAAAACTAAGTTGGAGAACTCATCCAAAAGGGATTTATTAGGGAAAGTTTGAGTCCATGTGCTATACCCGCGTTATTGACCCCTAAGAAAGATAACACTTGGAGGATGTGTGTAGACAGTCGTATCATTAACAAGATCACAACTAAGTATAAGTTTCCTATACCCTGTTTAGACGACATGTTAGATATGATGGCTGGTGCAACAATATTTTCAAAGATTGACCTTAAGAGTGGCTATCATCATGTTAGGATTAGACCTGGGGATGAGTAAAAGACTACGTTTAAGACCAAGGAGGGCCTTTATGAATGGGTAGTGATGCCTTTTGGACTTTCCAATTCTCCTAGCACCTTTATGAGAATCATGAACCAAGTCTTATGGTTATTCATAGGAAAGTTTGTTGTAGTTTACTTTGATGACATTCTTATATATAGCAGGACCCAAGAGAATCATTTAGACCATTTGAAATAAGTCTGTTTAGCTCTTAAGGAGAATAGTCTCTATGCAAACTTGAAAAAGTGTGATTTTCTCACCAATAGAGTAATCTTCCTAGGTTTTGTTGTCACACCTTATGGAGTTTCTGCTGACCCCGAGAAGATTAAGTCAATTGTAGAGTGGCATGTCCCAAATAATGTTCATGAAGTATGAAGTTTTCATGGCCTAGCTACTTTTATAGAAGATTCATTCAAGGGTTTAGCACCATAGTTGCACCAATCACGGATTGCATTAGGAAGGGCCATTTTGAATTGACCAAAGCTGCTGATAGGGCCTTCCTAGATATTAAGAAGAGAATGACACAAGCACCTATCTTAAGACTGCCTGATTTTTCTAAGGTTTTTGAGGTGGCTTGTGATGCCTCTGGAGTAGGTATTGGTGGAGTTTTGAGCCAAGAGAATCATCCTGTAGCCTTTTTTAGTGAAAAGCTGAATGAGGTTAAATTAAAATACTCCACCTATGATAAGGAACTTTATGCGATAGTCCAGGCTTTAAGATATTGGAGGCATTACCTTTTACCGCAGGAGTTTGTCCTTTACTCTGGTCATGAAGCACTCCGGTTCCTCAATTCTCAGAAGAAATTGAACCTTAGGCATGGTAAGTGGGTAGAGTATATTCAGGCATATACCTTTGTGTTGAAATACCATGTCGGGATTGAAAGCCGTGTAGCCGATGCCCTATGTTGTCGATCCTTGTGTTTGACATCAGTCAGTTCTGAAGTCATAGGATTTGATAGGTTGAAGGAGGAATACCCCAATTGTTCTGACTTTAGTAAAGTTCATCAAACTCTATAATATAGAACATCTAGCTTATTTAGCAATTATACTCTACATGATGATTTTCTTTTTAAGGACAATAAGCTATGTATCCCACGAACATCGATTAGAGATTTCTTAGTGTGAGAAATTCATGCTGAAGGATTGGCTAGCCACTTTGGAAGAAATAAGACTATATTAACCGTTGAGGAGCAAATTTATTGGCCAGGCCTTAAGAGACATGTAGTCAATATTGTTGCTCGATGTAGGACGTGTGTTGTTGCCAAACATCAAAGATAGAACACTGGGTTATACACTCCTTTACCTGTGCCTGAGTGTCCATGGTAGGATCTTAGTATGGACTTTGTTTCAGGATTACCCAAGACCCTTAGGAAACACGATTCAATCTTTGTAGTGGTCGACATATTTTCAAAATTGGCCCATTTTATACCCTGTTCCCAAACTTTTGATGCCTCTAGGGTAGCTAAGCTTTTTCTCAATCAAGTAGTCAAATTGCATGGGTTACTTAAGACCATTGTTTCTGATAGGGATGTCTGTTTCATGAGTTACATTTGGAAAACCCTTTGGCACCTACTAGGAACAAAACTAAATTTCTCAACTGCTTACCACGTCCAGACTAATGTATAGACAAAAATAGTAAACAAAAGTCTAGGAAACTTATTGAGATGTCTTGTAGGAGAAAATCTAGGAAACTGGGATCTACTATTACCTCATGCTGAATTCACTTACAATAGTTGTCAATAGGACTACTGGTAAAAGTTTCTTTGAGATTGTCTATGGTTATAAACCTAGAAAACCTATCGACCTCATTCCATTACCCACTCATGCACGAATGTCTAAGCCCACCGAGTCATATGCACATCATATTAAGGAATTGCATAAGGAGATTAGTAAAAAAATTTAAATGAGCAATGAAGTCTATAAGCATATGGCCAATTCACGTAAATAAATGAAAGAATTCAATATAGGGGACTTTGTCATGGTTAAACTTAAACCTAAAAGGTTCTCGCCGGAAACTATGAAGAAACTGCATGCCCGAGGAGCTAGACCTTTTAAAGTATTAAAGAGAGTTGGACCTAATGCATATGTGTTAGAGTTACCACCAGATTATGGCATTAGTTCAACATTTAATATTTCTGATTTGAAAGAATACAAAGAGCCGGCATTAATTCCTAGTGAGCCTTTTGGACCTTACCCAGCCTTTGAGAGTGAAACCCTACCAGAGTATCCACCAACAATTCAGCCAGAGCAGAGAGATAGGATTGAACGTATCTTGGATGATCAAGCAATTACCATCAGAAATAAGGGCTATCAATGTTATCTGGTTCAATGGCAAGGAAGGCCAGAATCTGAGGATTCCTGGATCACCTGAGAGGATCTGCAGCAAATTGATCCAGACCTGCTAGAAAAGTATCAAAGTCAGACCAGTCCTTACTTGATAGGGTTGAGTTTATCCCATCCCAGGAGAATTGGTACGGACACCAAAGTTTAAAAGAGGCTTCGATCTAATTCAGAATGGCTTTAATTCTTTCATATGTCCTATAAATAGAGTAATAATTTTATTTTTTTGAATTTGAGTCATGTAATTAAAGTTGGTTTATTTCAATTTGGGTTCTTGTGTCCAAGTAGGGTCAAATTGGTTTGTATTTAGTAAATTTAGTAGTTGGGTCCAAGAGAGGTATGGAATTGGGTTCAAGGTAAGCAAGTGAGTTTAAAGATTGGATGCATTCAACTACTCCAACAAATCAATCCAAGGTGGATGCCACTTCACCAAGCATTGTTGCGTGCCATGTCAATCTCTTGGTGTACACCTCATCAAGCCACATCGCCACATGCCACATCACCAAGGAGAATTCAAATTCAAAGGAGCCGACCACTTTTCTCTCCTCTTTTTAAGCTTAGTTATAAGTTGTTTCAACCTCCCACCCTTATAGCTAGCTTAGGTTGCAACTTTCCATGAAAAGCTTCATGTAATTCAAATTTTCAAAAGTCCCTTGAAGGCTTATAAATACTACTCCAAGCTCTCTTATAAAGATAATTTATGATGAATGAAAGTTGAGTTTATTTTCTTCCATTTGTGTTGGCAAATGTCCTTCGAGAGGGAGTGGGTGAGAGGCCCTTAGCTACTTCAAGAAAGTCATTTCCATGCCAAGATCCATTAGCCATTCTTCATCCCATCCCATCTTCCAAGGTGTAAGAAGACTCCACAAAGAAGGCCAACCAAGCTACCTCAAATCCGCCAAAATCCTCAAAAATTTTAGGTTCCAAAGAAGAAGGTCTTTCGTGATAAGAAACAGATACAAGAAGTCCTGCAACTAGAGAAATCTCCTTGTCATCCAAGAACTTCATCCTTGAGTGTAAACCTTTCAATCTCTGATATATTAATGACTAGATACCCCTCTTTCAACATTTTTCAATCTGAAATATTAGAATAACTAAGCCCTAGCCTGTGTGGTTTCCTAGCCACAAAGATCCTTTCTCTTTACTATTTTGAAAGATTATCCTCCAAGTCTAGTTTAACATGCAAATTCCTTCATGAAAATTTTTTCTCTTTACATGAAAATGTAGCCTAGCTTCACTTCATTTTTCATTTAGTTATTACTATCTCCTCCTAAATTGCATCATTCCACTTCATCCCTCATCCATGAGTCAAGTGATGAAGCCATGGAAAGGAAGCAAAGAAAGTCAAGAGCACTGACCTAAAAAAAAGAAGGGCAGAAGAAGGCTCAGGCAAAAGCAGAGGAAGGCTCAGGCAAGACTCAGGCTCAGGGGAGGTAGAAGGACTTCGGAAGCAAAAGGAGCCAGGCTCGGGGCAATTCTCCTTTTACATCCCTTTTTCGAATTGTCCTGCCCGACTTGACCTACCATGCGCACGCCTTCCACTGGAGGAGTCGCCTCGGCAATGGCCCGGTGCACGAAACACGAAATCCATTTCCAATGGAGGGACACTGGTGACATCGGCTCAATAATGACGATTGCCTCTTTGCAGAGTCTGAAGGGTTTCCCATATTTTGAGGGGGATCCTCTTCAGGTTTGGCGGTGGGAGCAAGCAAGGCAGTGGCATTACGATACCCTACACCTTTAGCATTAAAGAGTTATCACCCCCGAGGCCATGTGTACCACTCAGCGATTGATGATGCATCGGGATCAGCCACCGAGCAATATAACGCCCCTTTTGCCGAGCAGGGAGGACACCCGCACCATCTAAGGGGCGGGAGGGCATCTATATGGCTGATCAGGCCCCATTGGTAACGGGCTAACGGGATGTGCCTGCCGTCTTCGACAAGAGCTAGGCTCGGTGAGACTAAGTCAGAAGCTCCCGAGTTCTCCTCGGTCTCGGCCCCGACCACAGCATTGGTCCCGACCTTGGCCTCGGACTCGGCCTCGGCCCCGACCTCGACCTCAGCCTCGGCACCGAGGTACTCCCGAGTTACCCTCGGCCTTGACCTCGGCTCCAGTATCGAGGTATTCCCGAGTTTCCCTCGGCCTTGGCTCCAACCTCGGCCTCTACCTCGGTACCCAGGGACCCCACGTGGCTTGGTAGACACCTGCAACTGCCACGTAGCCCACCAATCTCTTGCGGTCCCGCATAGCCACTACCGGTTACGACACCCATCTGACACGACCAGGCCCACCTACCACCATGATGCCGCCTTTGGCAGAGGGATGGCATACCAGGGTACCTCTGACAATCTCAGGGATGGTCGTGGCATGTCCCCTACTAGCCCTACCATCCATCCTCTGCCAACGGCAACGTCTTCGACTCAGCAACCTTTCAGAAGGGGTAAGAGGGACCTTTGAGCAGGTATAAAAACCCCTTGCTCATGGCGAGAGGGATCTGAACCCTAAGTCCTCTAGCTAATTCCTTTAGCTCTTTCTTCACTATTTCAAGTTGCTTTCTTGAGCATCGGAGGGTCCTTATTGGTGCAACCGGTCCTAGGGGGACTTTCTTGTAAGAATCCCATTGAGAAGGAGGTATAGGAAGATTTCTCTGCTGCCTTAGCGGCCCTCCGAATCCTTTTCGTTATCTAACGTTCGAGGAACATGATTTGGAATGTGCATTCAATGATTGGTTAATTATAACATGTCAAGAGAGAACATATGGTGACTGGTTTGTTACTCCATTATGAATTATTTCGAAGAATTTAGAAGTCATGAAATATATAGATATATTGTTTTATTACAGCAGAGTACAGAATTACAGTTACATGTCTAACTTGATATATATCGAAGTATTACGAGTTATTCTTGACAGCTAGACCTGTTCCAGGAGGTCCCGACGAAATGTCCAACCATAACTAGGGAGGAGTTTGAAGAGTGGCCACCTACCCAACAAATAGGTGAAGAAGGGAACGGCACAACATGCTACACTGTGATGCCCCTCTCAATTGTTTCACATCGGATAATTAGGAGTTGGTTAAGTGGTTTATATGTACTAAAGTAAGAACGATAAGCACCAAATGGATTCCTTTTTGGACTGTGGTGGCCCAAATTGGTATGGACCTTGTCCGTTTTGCTTTCTTGTAACGAAACGGGCCTGTGGGCTCAGGTCGTTACAATATGATATCAGAGCCTCGCACTAGTCGGAAGTGCAGGAGCTAAGTGCCACACAGGACAAAGTGCTACATCCATGGGGGATGTGAGCCACCTCTTGAACCTGTGGAACAAAGTGCTACATTCATGGGGGATGGAAGCCACCTCTTGAACCTGTGGGGGTCACCTCTAGAATCCTGCCTGCCTGGTGGTTATGATCAATTACCCCTGGCGACGAGGACGTCGCCTCTGTTAAGGGGGTAGATTGTGATGCTCCTCCCAATTATTCCACATCGGATAATTGGGAGTTGGTTAAGTGGTTTATATGTAGTAAAGTAAGAAGGACAAGGCACCAAATGGATCACTTTTTGGATTGTGATGGCCCAAATTGGTGTGGACCTTGTCCGTCTTGCTTTTTTGTAATGAAATGGGTCCATGGGCCCAGGTCGTTACATACACAAATAAAGATAGTAAGCCACAAGTTTCCTAGCGCCATCACTGTGAACATCGCGGTTGCAAATGCCACCAACATCGAAGCAAACGTACACCAAAGTAGCATCCTTGTGGATACCCTGTAGTGGAGCAAGAAGTCGATGTCTTCCCATGCTGCAAAGATACTGAGAAATGAAACGCCAAGGGAGGAGCACATAGCAATGGTATCCGATATCAAGAACACCTTAAAAGCTACTTTTCTTGCTAGAATTGGCAAGCCTTCGTCAGGGCCCTCGTCGCTGATAAACCCTCCAGGCATTGTGAAGGCTGCGGCAAAGGTGACCGTGGCAATGAGGATGGCTACCACCGTGGTGTTTTGGGTGTGTTTTTGAGATAGTGATTGAATTTGCTGTATTGCTTCTTTCTCGAGGATTTTCTTGGCCTTATGCCATTGTTCATTTCCACGCACGCCTCCGACTTTACGGTCCAACAGTGTATATGCCTCATTCTACATGGTGTTTGGAAGATAATCTAGTCAGTTAATCTTTTAGACAAAATTTCCATTCTTTCCAATAGGATTATAATTAAGAAATTAAGCAGAAGCAATAAGTTACCCATTTTAAAGTCTTGGAGGGATCCACTTCATAGAAGAACCGGTCGAGAGCACTCCAATTTCCATTCAAGGCCACATGGTCGACTCTTTTATTATCCAACATAGCACGAAGTATTTTAGGATTGCATCTCTCCGCAGCCAAATGCAGGGGACTATCCATCTTGTTATCTGGTTGGTTAAGTAATCCATGAAGACAGGTGTCTTTAGGATATACTTAACAAACTCTACCTGCTCTTCAAGTACAGCTAAATGAAGCGCATTCTGGCCTTTTTTATTAACTACCAAACCACAGTCCGGGCACTGGCGAATGAGCTCCTCACCTATGCGAACATGGCCTTGATATGCAGCATAATGAAAGGCAGAGCCCAATGATCCACTCTTGATGTATGCCACAGTGGGGTCAAACCTTAGATGTAATCGAACCATCTCCAGTTTATCGCTCCGTGCTGCGTAAATGAGTGGGACGGTGCCATTGCCGTCCCCAGCTCTGCCCAGTTCTGGTCTTTCTGTCAACAATATTTCTACTATTGCTGCCAGTAAATATAAAAACTAAACAAAATTAGGAACCATGGGTTCTAAGACATAAAAAAATAGATGTCTGAGAATAGGCAACTGAAATGGAAGAAGGAAGAAAGTAGTGGAGAGATTACTTTTATTCTCAGAAATAGTTGCAGCATGTAGAGCAGTGTTGTCATAGGGTCCACCGTGATCAGAATTAGGTATCTGGACTAGCTCTGTCACAACTTCATCTAACTCTCTATAGGCTGCCATGTACAATGGTGACTCCTTGTTTCTATTGATCAATCTCGACTGCTCGGCTCAGCTCGTAGCAACTCTAACGCCAGGCTTCCATGGCCGTGCCGCAAGGCTTGGTGTAGAGCAGTGTTTTCGTTCCTATCAATTGCCATCATCATCTCTTTCAGAGTGTTGCCCTTCTCAACGTCGCAACCATGATGAGGCATCCGGCGTGCAGCTTGAATAAAAAAGGTGGCCATAGAGTGATGACCGGCGGCAGCAGCGATATGCAATGGAGTCTCTCCATTTGAGTTTGTAGCTAAGAGAAGGGATGGGCTACTGGAACAGATATGCAATGGAGTCTCTCCATTTGAGTTTGTAGCTAAGAGAAGGGATGGGCTACTGGAACAGAGATCTTTTGCAAATTGCTCATGCCCACATATCACCGCAATGTGAAGGGCTGTGTTATCAAGAGGAGTTCTGCCAAGAAGGATCTGCGGGCTCTCCTTGACCAGCTGATTAAGTTTTGCTACATCGCCAGACTTCGCCGCCGTGAGCAAACTGTGATCCATGGGTGGTATTCTGTGATCCATGGGTGGCATTCGATAATATGGTACTAAAATTCAGGTACTCAGCTATATTTATATCAGACGATGCAAGAATGATTTTGCCACAAAGGCATTTGTGGTTAAAATGCCATTTTAGCTGCATAATGTCCTAGCCTCATTTTAGCCACAAATATTATATGGTTCTCGGATATTTGCGGCCAAGATAGTCCCAATGGCTAACACGTACGGCAACTGACAGATGAAGTCTTTAAATATGCCCCTCGTGAATCATGCAACCAACTAGGGGCCCTTGGCAATCAGAGTACTGCAACGGGACAATGTAAGTCATGGATTATGATAGAATTGATGGGCGCGTTGGGACCACCGTTTTGAAAATCAGATAGCTCGATCCAATCAAAAATTGACCATAAGTTCGGTTCAATTTTATTATTAAAATTAATTTTTATATAATTTGATAAAAATAAAAAAAAATTATTAAATTGATTGAATTTCGAATCAGTTCAATCCGATTTTTAATTTTTTTTTAAAATTTTCATTCAAATTATATTTTTTTATTATTTTATATTATTAAATTAAAATTAATTATAATATTATCCGATCTGATCAAATTGGTTCATTCGGTCGAACCGATTGACCCACGGCCCAAATGTTAATCGGTTCATTGTTCGGTCCGATTTTCAAAACATTGGTTGGGACCTATGCTTTGCCAAAATTGAACTATTTTTTCACTCTAAGCTATTCCAATTCTGTCCCTATGACCGAGCTTTATTCTGCTTGAGTGGGTATTTCTTATGCCGCTTTAATTCTTCATGCTCATAGGCTCATGATTGAGGATGATTCTATGACGGTCATTTCTTCGCTGCAGAAGAAGAATTGCTCTCATGACCTCACTAATTCGATTCTTAGGAATATTTGATCTATCTTGCGGAAGGTTGATAGTGCCCAGATCCGACATATATATCGCGGAGCTAATTCGACGGCGGACTGGACGGCTGTTTCAGTGGCTCAGCATGTTGGATCATGGATTTGGAGGCCGGATGACTCCTATCCTTTTTTTCTGCAGTAAATTTTGTATTCTTATCTATCTAGGCTGATTCACACTAGACTAATGTGATCACCCGCTTATACAAAAAAAAAAAAAAATTCTACGATCGCAAATTCATTGTTCACAAAAATAGAGGAGTCAAACCTTAGATGCAACCAAACCATTTCTAGTTTATCGCCTCCATGCTGTGTAAATAAGTGGGACGATCCCATTATTGCTGTCCTCAAATAATAGATGTTTGAGAATAGGCAACTGACACAAGAGAAGCAACAAAAGTAGAGGCGACGTTACTTCTAGGGTTCAGCTATTTTGTTACTATAATTTTTGTTAGAATACCCTACCTCAATCTTTTCTATTGAAGTTCACCATTCACTCATCAGTTACTTGCTTTTTATCTTTGAATAGCAATGGGATTCCCCGTTGAACAAAAACTAGAACTAAGGATTTCTAATCCTGTTAGGTTTAGACCTTGATGAATAGCAATGGAATTCCCCGTTCAACAAGAACTAGAATTAAGGATTTCTAATCCTGTTAGGTTTACTTCTTGAAAAGGAGGAAGATGGGGAGGAGAAAGAAAGGGCTGCCGCCCTATGATGAGAGAAGAGAATTTTTGGGAGAAAAGAATCTGTTCTCTATTCCATCCAAACCCTAGAGACTAGAGTTTAAATACATCCACGAAGTGGGCCAGGCCCAGACTCAACAAAAAACTCCCATGGACTAAACCAATGAGATTAAACTAATCCCCAAGCCCGTGTACACCCGTGACTTGATTTAATCTCAACCCTTGGACTCAAACCCAGCCCAATACAAGTTAGCCCACCTGGGCCTTGATAGCACCACACCAGGCCCAACAATCCCAATAGGACTGACTTAGATAGCACTCAGGGCTGTTCTTGGGTTCCTATACTCTCTCTCTCTCTCTCTCTCTTTGACTAGTGAGTTCTGGACAAATAGGTGACCCCAGTTACACCATCCGCCAAGGATAAATTCTTCTGAGTTGGTTTCTTTCTGTCATTACACCAGGAAACAAACAAAAGCTATAATACTTCTTCCTCTGTGTTAATGCCGAATGCCAGCAAGAAAGCTTTAAAAGTGGACACTGGTTACAAATTAATGGCAGCAAATTGCAACGTTGCATTGAAAAGAATTCATGAATCCCTGGTGCCCTCTTTTGCTTTGCTCATGTGGATGGTCCAAAATCTAAAGAATGGATCTTTGCCACTCCCTGTTTGCTATGGTTATCTTCTCCGGGGCAACAAGGTCGCAATGTGCTTGTCCTTCTTGGGCATGAGGTGGCAATGAGTTAAAACTTAAAAGATCCTTGTGTTTGACATCAGTCAGTTCTAAAGTCATAGGATTCGATAGGTTGAAGGAAGAATACCCCAATTGTTCTGACTTTAGTAAAGTTCATCAAACTCTATAATATAGACCATCTAGCTTATTTAGCGATTATACTCTACATGATGATTTTTTTAAAAGGACAATAAGCTATGTATCCCACGAACATCGATTAGAGATTTTTTAGTGTGAGAAATTTATGCTGAAGGATTGGCTAGCCACTTGGAAGAAATAAGACTATATTAACCGTTGAGGAGCAATTTTACTGGTCAGGCCTTAAGAGACATGTAGCCAATATTGTTGCTCGATGTAGGACGTGTGCTGTTGCCAAACATCAAAGATAGAACACTGGGTTATACACTCCTTTAGCTGTGCCTGAGTGTCCATGGCAGGATCTTAGTATGGACTTTGTTTCAGGATTGCCTAAGACCCTTAGGAAACACGATTCAATCTTTGTAGTGATCGACATATTTTCAAAAATGGCCCATTTTATACCCTGTTCCCAAACTTTTGATGCCTCTAGGGTAGCTAAGCTTTTTCTCGATCAAGTAGTCAAATTGCATGGGTTACTTAAGACCATTGTTTCTGATAGGGATGTTCGTTTCATGAGTTACTTTTGGAAAACCCTTTGGCACCTACTAGGAGCAAAACTAAATTTCTCAACTACTTATCACGTCCAGACTGATGGACAGACCAAAATAGTAAACAGAAGTCTAGAAAACTTATTGAGATGTCTTATAGGAGAAAGTCTAGGAAACTGGAATCTGCTATTACCTCATGCTGAATTCGCTTACAATAGCTGTCAATAGGACTACTGGTAAAAGTTTCTTTGAGATTGTCTATGGTTATAAACCTAGGAAACCTATCGATCTCATTCCATTACCCACTCATGCACGAATGTCTGAGTCCACCGAGTCATATGCACAGCATATTAAGGAATTGCATAAGGAGATTAGTAAAAAAAATTTAAATGAGCAATGAAGTCTATAAGCATATGGCCAATACACGTAAACAAATGAAAGAATTCAATATAGGGGACTTTGTCATGGTTAAACTTAGACTTGAAAGGTTCTCGCCGAAAACTATGAAGAAACTGCATGCCTGGGGAGCTGGAGTTTTTAAAGTATTAAAGAGAGTTGGACCTAATGCATATGTGTTAGAGTTATCACCAAATTATGGCATTAGTTCAACATTTAATATTCTGATTTGAAAGAATACAAAGAGCCGGTATTAATTCCTAGTGAGCCTTTTGGACCTTACCCAGCCTTTGAGAGTGAAACCCTACCAGAGTATCCACCAACAATTCAACCAGAGCGGAGAGATAGGATTGAATGTATCTTGGATGATCAAGCAATTACCACCAGAAATAAGGGCTATTAATGTTATCTGGTTCAATGGCAAGGAAGGCAAGAATCCAAGGATTCTTGGATCACCCGAGAGGATATGCATCAAATCGATCCAGACCTGCTGGAAAGGTATCAAAGTCAGACCAGTCCTTACTCGATAGGGTTGAGTTTAACCCATCCCAGGAGAATTGGTACGAACACCAAAGTTTAAAAGAGGCTTCGATCTAATTCAGTATGGCTTTAATTCTTTCATATGTCCTATAAATAGAGTAATAATTTTATTTCTTTGAATTTGAGTCATGTAATTAAAGTTGGTTTATTTTAATTTGGGTTCTTATGTCCAAGTAGGGTCAAATTGGTTTGTATTTAGTAAATTTAGTAGTTAGGTCCAAGAGAGGTATGGAATTGGGTTCAAGTGAGTTTGAAGATTGTATGCATTCAACTACTCCAACAAATCAATCCAAGGTGGATGCCACTTCAGCAAGCATTGTTGGGTGCCATGTCAATCTCTTGGTGTACACCTCATTAAGCCACATCACCACATGCCACATCACCAAGGAGAATTCAAATTCAAAGGAGCCGACCACTTTTCTCTCCTCTTTTTAAACTTAGTTATAAGTTGTTTCAACCTCCCACCCTTATAGCTAGCTTAGGTTGCAACTTTTTATGAAAAGATTCATGTAATTCAAATTTTCAAAAGTCCCTTGGAGGCTTATAAATACTACTCTAAGCTATCTTGTAAAGATAATTTATGATGAATGAAAGTTGAGTTTATTTTCTTCCATTTGTGTTGGCAAATGTCCTCCGAGAGGGAGTGGGTGAGAGGCCCTTAGCTACTTCAAGAAAGTCATTTCCATGCCAAGATCCATTAGCCATTCTTCATCCCATCCCATCTTCCAAGGTGCAAGAAGACTCCATAAAGAAGGCCAACTAAGCTACCTCAAATCCGCCAAGATCCTCAAAAATTTTAGGTTCCAAAGAAGAAGGTCTTTCGTGACAAGAAATAGATACAAGAAGTCCTGCAACTCGAGGAATCTCCTTGTCATCCAAGAACTTCATCCTTGAGTGCAAACCTTTCAATCTCTGATATATTAATGGCCGGATACCCCTCTTTCAATATTTTTTGATCTAAAATATTAGAATAACTAAGCCCTAGCCTGTGTGGTTTTCTAGCCACAAAGATCCTTTCTCTTTACTATTTTGAAAGATTATCCTCCAAGTCTAGCTAGTTTAACATGCAAATTCCTTCATGAAAATTTTTGCTCTTTTACATAAAAATGTGGCCCAGCTTCACTTTATTTTTTATTTAGTTATTACTATCTCCTCCTAAATTTTATCATTCCACTTCATCCCTCATCAATGAGTCAGATGATGAAGCCATAGAAAGAAGCAAAGAAAGTCAAGAGCACTGACCTAAAAAAAAGAAGGGCAGAAGAAGGCTCAAGCAAAAGTAGAGGAAGGCTCAGGCAAGACTCAGGCTCAGGGGAGGTAGAAGGACTTCGGAAGCAAAAGGAGTTGGGCTCGGGGCAATTCTCCTTTTACATCCCTTTTCGAATTGTCCTACCCGACTTGACCTGCCATGCGCATGCCTTCCACTGGAGGAGTCGCCTCGTCAATCGCCCGGTGCGCGAAACACGAAATCCATTGCCAATGGAGGGACACTGGTGACATCGGCTCAATAATGACGATTGCCTCTTTGTGGAGTCTGAAGGGTTTCCCATATTTTGAGGGGGATCCTCTTCAGGTTCGGCGGTGGGAGCAAGCAAGGCAGTGGTGTTACGATACCCCGCACCTTTAGCATTAAAGAGTTATCGCCCCCGAGGCCACGTGTACCACTCAACGATTGATGATGAATCGGGATCAGCCACCGAGCGATATAGTGCCCCTTTTGCTGAGCAGGGAGGATACCCGCACCATCTAAGGGGCGGGAGGGCATCTATATGGCTGATCAGGCCCCATTGGTAACGAGCTAACGGGATGTGCCTGCCGTCTTCGACAAGAGCTAGGCCCGGTGAGACTAAGTCAGAAGCTTCCGAGTTCTCTCGGCCTCGGCCCCGACCTCAACTTTGGCCCCGACCTTGGCCTCGGGCTCGGCCTCGGCCCCAACCTCGACCTCAGCCTCGGCATCAAGGTATTCCCGAGTTCCCCTCGGCCTTGGCTCCAACCTCGGCCTCTACCTCGGTACCCAGGGACCCCATGTGGCCTAGAAGACGCCTACAACTGCCACGTAGCCCACCAATCTCCTACGGTCTCGCATAGCCACTACCGGTTACGATACCCGCCTGATACGACCAGGCCCACCTACCACCGTGATGCTACCTCTGGCAAAGGGATGGTCGTGGCCTGTCCCCTACTAGCCCTACCATCTATCCTCTGCTAACGGCAACATCTTCGACTCAGCAACCTTCCAGAAGGGGTAAGAGGGACTCCTGGGCAGGTATAAAAACCCTTGCTCATGGCAAGGGTGATCTGAACCCTAAGTCCTCTAGCTAATTTCTTTAGCTCTCTCTTCACTATTTCAAGTTACTTACTTGAGCATCGAAGGGTCCTTATTGGTGCAACCGGTTCCGATGGACTTTCTTGCAAGAATCCCATTGAGAAGGAGGTATATGAAGATTTCTCCGCCGCTATAGTGGCCCTCCAAATCCTCTTCGTTATCCAACGATCGAGTAACGTGATTTGGCAATAGCAGGATGAATGTGCATTCAATGATTGGTTAATTATAACATGTCAAGAGAGAACAGATGGTGACTGGTTTGTTACTGTATCATGAATTCTTTCGAAGAATTTAGAAGACATGAAATTTATAGATATATTGTTTTATTACAGCAGAGTACATAATTAGACAGTTACATGTCTAACTTGATAAATATCAAAGTATTACGAGTTATTCTTGACAGCTAGACCTGTTCCAGGAGGTGGTCCCGACGAAATGTCCAACCATAACTAGGGAGGAGTTTGAAGAGTGGCCACTTACCCAACAAATAGGTGAAGAAGGGAACGGCACAACATGCTACACAAATAAAGATAGCAAGGCACAAGTTTCCTGGCGCCATCACTGTGAACATCGCGGTTGCAAATGCCACCAACATCGAAGGAAACGCACACCAAAGTAGCATCTTTGTGGTCCCCCTGTAGTGGAGCAAGAAGTCGATGTCTTCCCATGCTGCAAAGATACTGAGAAATGAAACGCCAAGGGAGGTGCACATAGCAATGGTATCCGATATCAAGAACAACTTAAAAGCTAATTTTCTTGCTAGAATTGGCAAGCCTTCGTCAGGGCCCTCGTCGCTGATAAACCCTCCAGGCATTGTGAAGGCTGCGGCAAAGGTGACCGTGGCAATGAGGATGGCTACCACCGTGGTGTTATTGGTGTGTTTTTGAGATGGTGATTGAATTTGCTGTATTGCTTCTTTCTCGAGGATTTTCTTGGCCTTATGCCATTGTTCATTTCCACGCACGCCTCCGACTTTACGGTCCAACAGTGTATATGCCTCATTCTACTTGGTGTTTGGAATATAATCTAGTCAGTTAATCTTTTAGACAAAATTTCCATTCTTTCCAATAGGATTATAATTAAGAAATTAAACAGAAGCAAGAAGTTACCCATTTTAAAGTCTTGGAGGATTTCACTTTATGGAAGAACCTGTCGAGAGCACTCCAATTTCCTTTCAAGGCCACATGGTCGACTCTTTTATTATCCAACATAGCACGAAGTATTTTAGGATTGCATCTCTCCGCAGCCAAATGCAGGGGAGTATCCATCTCGTTATCTGGCTGGTTAAGTAATCCATGAAGCTCAGGTGTCCTTAGGATATACTCAACAACTCTAACTGCTCTTCAAGTATTGCCAAATGAAGCGCATTCTGACCGTCCTTATTAGCCATCAAACCACAGTCCGGGCAGTGGCGGATGAGCTCTTCAGCTATGCGAACATGGCCTTGATATGCAGCATAATGAAAGGCAGAGCCCAATGATCCACTCTTGATGTATGCCACAGTGGGGTCAAACCTTAGATGTAATCGAACCATCTCCAGTTTATCGCTCCGTGCTGCGTAAATGAGTGGGACGGTGCCATTGCCGTCCCCAGCTCTGCCCAGTTGTGGTCTTTCTGTCAACATATTTCTACTATTGCTGCCAGTAAATATAAAAACTAAACAAAATTAGGAACCATGGGTTCTAAGACATAAAAAATAGATGTCTGAGAATAGGCAACTGAAATGGAAGAAGGAAGAAAGTAGTGGAGATATTACTTTTATTCTCAGAAATAGTTGCAGCATGTAGAGCAGTGTTGTCATAGGGTCCACCGTGATCAGAATTAGGTATCTGGACTAGCTCTGTCACAACTTCATCTAACTCTCTATAGGCTGCCATGTACAATGGTGACTCCTTGTTTCTATTGATCAATCTCGACTGCTCGGGCTCAGCTCGTAGCAACTCTAACGCCAGGCTTCCATGGCCGTGCCGCAAGGCTTGGTGTAGAGCAGTGTTTTCATTCCTATCAATTGCCATCATCATCTCTTTCAGAGTGTTGCCCTTCTCAACGTCGCAACCATGATGAGGCATCCGGCGTGCAGCTTGAATAAAAAAGGTGGCCATAGAGTGATGACCGGCGGCAGCAGCGATATGCAATGGAGTCTCTCCATTTGAGGTTGTAGCTAAGAGAAGGGATGGGCTACTGGAACAGATATGCAATGGAGTCTCTCCATTTGAGTTTGTAGCTAAGAGAAGGGATGGGCTACTGGAACAGAGATCTTTTGCAAATTGCTCATGCCCACATATCACCGCAATGTGAAGGGCTGTGTTATCAAGAGGAGTTCTGCCAAGAAGGATCTGCGGGCTCTCCTGGACCAGCTGATTAAGTTTTGCTACATCGCCAGACTTCGCCGCCGTGAGCAAACTGTGATCCATGGGTGGTGTATTCTGTGATCCATGGGTGGCATTCGATAATATGGTACTAAAATTCAGGTACTCAGCTATATTTACATCAGACGATGCAAGAATGATTTTGCCACAGGCATTTGTGGTTAAAATGCCATTTTAGCTGCATAATGTCCTAGCCTCATTTTAGCCACAAATATTATATGGTTCTCGGATATTTGCGGCCAAGATAGTCCCAATGGCTAACACGTACGGCAACTGACAGATGAAGTCTTTAAATATGCCCCTCGTGAATCATGCAACCAACTATGGGCCCTTGGCAATCAGAGTACTGCAACGGGACAATGTAGGTCATGGATTATGATAGAATTGATGGGCGCGTTGGGACCACCGTTTTGAAAATCAGATAGGTCGATCCAATCAAAAATTGACCATAAGTTCGGTTCAATTTTATTATTAAAATTAATTTTTATATGATTCGATAAAAATTAAAAAAATTTATTGGATCGGTTGAATTTCGAATCGGCTCAATCCGATTTTTAGATTTGTTTTTAAAATTTTCATTTAAATTATATTTTATTTATTTTTTATATTATTAAATTAAAATTAATTATAATATTATTCGATCCGATCAAATTGGTTCATTCGGTCGAACCGATTGACCCACGGCCCAAATGTTAAGCCGGTTCATTGCTCGGTCTGATTTCAAAACATTAGTTGGAACCTATGCTTTGCCAAAATTGAACTATTTTTTCACTCTAAGCTATTCCAATTATGTCCCTATGACCGAGCTTTATTCTGCTTGAGTAGGTATTTCTTATGCCGCTTGAATTCTTCGTGCTCATAGGCTCATGATTGAGGATGATTCTATGATGGTCATTTCTTGGCTGTAGAAGGAGAATTGCTCTCATGGCCTCACTAATTCGATTCTTAGGAATATTTGGTCTATCTTGCGGAAGGTTGATAGTACCCAGATCTGACATATATATCGCCGAGCCAATTCGACGGTGGACTGAATGACTGTTTCAGTGGCTCAGCATGCTGGATCATGGATTTGGAGGCCGGATGATCCCTATCCTTTTTTTCTGCAGTAAATTTTGTATTCTTATCTATCTGGACTGATTCGCACTAGACTAGTATGATCACCCGTTTATACCAAAAAAAAAAAAAAAATTTCTACGATCGCAAATTCATTGTTCACAAAAATAGAGGAGTCAAACCTTAGATGCAACCAAACCATTTCTAGTTTATCGCCTCCATGCTGTGTAAATAAGTGGGACGATCCCATTTTTGCTGTCCTCAAATAATAGATGTTTGAGAATAGGCAACTGACACAAGAGAAGCAACAAAAGTAGAGGCGACGTTACTTCTAGGGTTCAGCTATTTTGTTACTATAATTTTTGTTAGAATACCCCTACCTCAATCTTTTCTATTGAAGTTCACCATTCACTCATCATTCACTTGCTTTTTATCTTTGCCTAATGCCCTCATACGTTGGCTTTCTCATAATTTATGGTACCAATTCACATACAGTTAAACGCATGATAGCAAAGCCTTAATTAGTTTTGCAGCATGAAGAGAAGTACGTACTGCCATAGGATCCATCATGATAATAAGATTTAAAAATTTGCGCCAATGCTTCCACAGCATCAGCTAGCTAGGTCTCTAAAGGCTGTGATGTACGTCGATGATTTCAGATTTTTGTTGGTTAATTTTAACTGCTTCGGTCCTCTTGTGGCAACTCCAACGCTATACATGCTGCCATGGGCGTGCTGCAAGGCATCTCGGACGCAACCTAAATAAAAAAAAAGTTAGCCAGTGCCTTGACCAGCTGCGGTAGCGATATGCAATCGAGTCTCTCCAGTGTTTGTAGCTCGAATAGGGATTTTTTTTTTTTTAATTACTCAATCCAAATATCACTGCAATATGAAGGGTTATGATGTCTCAGATCATGGTACGACAAATGTGGCTAAAATGGTCCCACCAGGCCGGCTTTTGGTCTAACCGTCCTTATCACGCTTCAAAGACCCGTTACCGGCACGTGGCATGATAAATATGGAGGACTGCAATTTTTCTAGGCCATCATTTGGTCCTTCTGGACAACGACCATGACGGTGATGATTTATAAAAGAAAAAACAAAGTCTTGTGTTTTCACACCGAATCGGTCATATTTTGATTTTTTCTCAGTGTGCTGCAATGACCGCAACTGCCACGCCCCAACCGTTAACAAATGATATGACTGCATTAACTCCTCGATGGCATTCTAAAAATAATGCATGATCTGATTTTTTTTTTCAAATTATCAAATTTCTAAACCTTTAAAGTTTAATTATAAATGTGTTAGTCACATAATCTATGTTCTCAATTCAAAATTCAATTAATTTTAAATATTATTTAACTTATAAGAATTATAATTATGTAACTACAAATCAGATGATCTAATTTGTAATCTACTAATTTCTCACTCTATTCTAACTATAGAAATTGAGTATATAAACATGTTGAGCCTTTTTTTTTTTTTTTTTTTGGAAAAAAAATGTTACATCTAGAGGTTTTATGGCCATGTCAAATATCATTCTAAATGATCAGTTAAAGCATGATAACGACGATGATGACAAAGATATAGTCTCAAGGTTTTACACCTAAAGTTGGTCAATTTTTTTTTATTTTTTAATGCAACAATGACATTGATAACGATGAGAATTACAAATAAAATTATAGTCTCAAGGTTTCACACTTAGAGTGGGTCATCTAAAGGTTAGTTTCAAGTAGAACCAAGTTTTTTATTCTTTTTATTTGATACAAGTTTGATATCCAATGGCTCAATTTTTTTTATATATTTATATATATATATATATATATATATATATATATAGTATTTATTGGCTAATATAGATAATAAATAATTTATAAAATATATCTAATATCTTATATTCGATTCTTATTCTACTTAAAAAAATTATTTTATTTTAAAAAATAAAAAGAGATAAGAACTAAGAAACCTGATATTGGAACCAAGAACAAACCCAATGGATATCAAGGCATTAATTCAAAGATTTTAACCAGAGCCAACCTTAGAATGATTTTAAAATTTTGAATTCAAAATTAAAGCCATTACTACTTAAAATTGAACTAACTTGACCACATCAGACCCGTATCAATTTTTAAATTATTCTCTCCTTTTGCTTATCCCTAAGGCTATGTTTGGATCTTTGAAAGGGAAGGAAGAGGAGAGTAAAAAGAAGTAAGGCTGTATTTGATATGGGAGATAAGGGGGGATATCCCTCCTTATCTCTAAGGTAGTGTTTGAAATAGGGGATAAAGGGGGATACCCGCTGGATATTCCCTCTTATTCCCAAAAGCCATAAGTATAAGGGATAGCTGGGAATAAAGTTAACCAAAGGGATAATCCATGGTTAACTATGGGATATCCCCTCAATTTATTCCCTAGAAAATGCAGGAATAGCTGGTTATCCCTCCAAATAAGAGTAAAAAAAAGTTATCCTATGGATTTACCTTTTTGCATTTGATATCATCAATGGGATAGGCAGGGGACAAACTCTATCCCGTGCACTTATCC
This sequence comes from Calamus simplicifolius, assembly GCA_900491605.1. Lineage (NCBI taxonomy): Eukaryota > Viridiplantae > Streptophyta > Magnoliopsida > Arecales > Arecaceae > Calamus > Calamus simplicifolius. The sequence goes on from UESW01004721.1 coordinate 103,642, forward strand.
ATGGATAATATTTTTTCTATCAAACACTACCAAGCTATAATTGCATGGGTTCTCTTTGAAAAAATTTAACCAGAGGAAATAACCCATGTTTAACCATGGGTTATCTCTTGAACTTATTCCCTAGGGACCCCAAGAATAGCTGATTGTCCCTCCAGCTATCCCTTGAGGGCATATTTATCAATAAAAAAATATTTTGCCCTAGATCGTGTTCTTTCTGCTTGTTCCTCCCATCCGAGCGGACCTCTCTCTCGATCTCCCATCTTTCGCTTCCGATCTTCCGCTCCCATCTCCCCGATCTCCAAATCCTTCGTCGGAGAGGTTGAAGGAAGAAGTCCTGGGCATCAATCTCACTGTTGGGCCTGGTGTGGTGCTATCAAGGCCTAGGAGGCTAACTTGTATTGAGCTGGGTGTGAGTCTAAGGATTGAGATTAAATCAAGTCACGGGTGTACACGGGCTTGGGGATTAGTTTAATCTTATTGGGTTAGTCCATGGGAGTTTTTGTTAGTCTAGGCCTGACCCACTTCATGAATGTATTTAAACTCTAGTCTCTTGGATTTGGATGGAATAGAGAACATATTCTTTTCTCCCAAAATAATTCTCTTTTCATCCTTCCCTCTCCATCTTCTCCCTTTCCTCTCTATTTTTGGCTGGTGAACACACTCGGATCTCGTTGGGTTCCAAGGGCTTCGTGAGAGGAAGAATCCGGACGTCTTCACGCGAGGAGAAGGAAGAAGCCGGACTTATGCGGTGGGTTCCGTGTGAAGAAAAGATGAGGCCGTGGTGTTCTTGGGCGTCAGGAGCTTCAAGATAAGGAGGAACCAAGCATCTCTTGGTGTTGTTCATGAGATCCAAGGATCCTCACGCACGTGAAAAGGAAGGGAGGGGGAGTTTCAAGCAAAGTCAAAGCTGGTCAATGGCTTCAAAGAATTCCAGCAATTTCAAAAAAAAAGGATTTATTAAAAATCCTTTGTGATATGGCTAATCATCATCAGGCGGTACGATAACATCCCACACAATTTTTAAACAATCCCTGCTAGCTTAGAGTTCGGTCCCGGATTCGGCTCGGCCTCAGCTTTAGTCTCGCCTCGGCCTCGGATTCGGCTCGGCCTCGGCTCCAGTCCCGCCTCGGCCCCGGATTCGGCCCGGCCTCGGGTGCGCCTCGGCCCCGGATTTGGCTCGGCCTCGGCTCCAGTCCCACCTCGGCCTCAGATTCGGCTCGGCCTCGGCTCCAGTCCCGCCTCAGCCCCGGATTTGGCCCGACATTGGGTGTGCCTCGGCCCCGGATTCGGCTCGGCCTCGGCTCCAGTCCCGCCTCGGCCTCGGAATCGGCTCGGCCTCGGCTCCAGTCCCACCTCGGCCTCGGCTTCGGTCTCACCTCGGCCTCGGATTCGGCCCGGCCTCGGGTGTGCCTCGACCCCGAATTTGGCTCGGCCTCAGCTCCAGTCCCGCCTCGGCCTCAGATTCGGCTCGGCCTCGGCTCCAGCCCCGCCTCGGCCTCGGATTTAGCTTGGCCTCAGCTCCGGTCTCGCCTCAGCCCTAGACTCGATCTGGCTTCTTGAAACACAAACCATAGCACGGCCAGCCCGCCTGTTACGGTCGGAATCATGGGCAGTTACCAACACATTGTACAGTCACTGATATTCTCGGCACCCATTCAGCAATGGCGCACCCGCTTGCCATTCACAAAGCTTATCCTAACAGAAGGGAGACCCAGCAGCTCTAACGACAGGTATAAAAAAGGACCCTAGCTTACAAGGCATGGGGACCAAATCTCTACTCTCTCTCAAGCACTACTCTATTACGAAATTCCTGTTCTACAAACCACTGACTTGAGCTTCAGAGGGTCCCTACCAGAACCATCGGTCTGAGGCTTTTTTCAGGTCCCCGAAGGAAGAAGGCGCTCCCTCTACACTTCCAATGACCTGTGGAGATCTCCGCCCACTGGCGCTCACCGTAAGTGATTTGGCAGCAACAGATTGGCGAGCCAGGTAGGAGGGTTGACAACGCAGTAGACTAGCATTCTCCCTGCGACCTCATGACTCCTGCAAGGAGAAGATGGTGGTTACACGTGCTCAGGAGGCTTCCACCAGCCAGGCTGCGGAACGTCTCCAGTGGGCTGAACAATCAGAGGCCGATCTCCATGTTCCTCCTTCTGCACCACCGCAGGCTGACCAGTCTGATCGACTCGACGTCATGACCCATCAGGTACAAGATCTGATGATGGTGGTGCGGGGACTATAGGAGCACTGCTTCGCCGCCATGCCTTTGCCACCTCAGCCCCTTCTGCCTCATGAGGAGGGTCATAGAGCCAGTCAACCTCATCAGGGCAGGACTCCTCCTGAGGCCTCTTACCATTCCCCCCTAAAACCTCACCGTCGGGAGACCTCGAAATGATGACAATCTCTTTCCCACCATTATGATCACTCTCACAGGCTGCGCGGTGAGAAAGAGTCAAGACATGTGCACTCCTTGCACCAGCGGTCTTCCATGTTCTCGTCTTTCGACTCCTCTGAAGAAGACACCAATAGGAAAACTGCTCGTCGGGTCGACCAACGGCTGGATGAGTATCATCAGCGATTGGAGGAGCTTAGCCACCGGATCGTCAACCCTCACGGGATGGACTACGACCACCATCCCCCACTCTCTGCCGCATCATGGAGGAGCCGGTCCCACCTCGGTTCCATCTTCCCCAGTTGAATCCGTACGATGGCACGATGGACCCTCTGGACCACCTGGAGAGCTACAAGGTCCTTATGCAAGTCCAGGGGGCGACGGACTCCCTTCTCTGTGTTGCCTTCTCGGCTACACTTCGGAAGGCGGCACATGCGTGGTATTCCCATTTACCACCACACAGCATCAACTCCTTTAGGCAGCTCGAGTAATCTTTCCTGACCCACTTTGATGCTTGCCGAAAGATCCCTCAGGTAGCGGATAGCCTGTTCACCATCCAGCAAAGGAGTGATGAAACCCTAAAGGACTTCGTCGCTCAATTCAAGGAAGCCGCGCTCGAGGTTTATAACCTTGAAGATTCTGTAGCCACCCTAACCCTGAAGCAAGGACTCCGTCCTTCCAGATTTGCTTACTCCTTGGATAAGAAGCCTCCCAGTTCCTACGCCAAATTGCTAAGCCGAGCGCAGAAGTATATTCGCACTGATGAAGTGGACTCTTCTAGGAGGGAGGCCAACAAAGGTTCCAGCAAGAAGCCAATATCCATGGAACCCGCCGAAGGACGATCCAGAAAGCCTGAGCCACCTCATCGCTTGGACAACCGGCCTCAAATGCTCGTCCCCAAGGAGTAGTTCACCCCTCTCCTCGCTCCAGTATCTCACATTCTGTTAGAGATCGAGGACGAGCCCTATTTTCGATGCCCACCCCCTATGAAGCCAGGGGTTCCTTGAAGCAAGGAACTCTACTGCCGATACCACCGGGATTATGGTCATGACACTAAAGACTGCCGCCTACTGAAGAAGGCCATTGAAGAGCTAGTCCAGCAAGGTCACTTAGGCAAGTTCGTCCGAGGAGGAAATCCCATCACACTGGGCCCGATGGCACCTCCCACACCATAGATCGGTATGGACAACACCCCGACGGAGAAGATGATAGCCATGATTTCCTGGGGGGCAGGCAGCAACTCAAAAGATGACATGAGGGGTTAGATTCTATAATTCTTTTCTTTAGGAAGAACTTAGATGGGGTAGTTAACAAACATGACGACATCGTCATCGTGTCTATGACAATAGCCAAACACCCTGTAAAGAGAATTTTAGTAGATAGTAGAAGTTATGTTGATGTTTTGAGCTACGAAGCCTTTGTTCGAATGAACCTATCTAACTCTTCTCTTCAACCCGTCACCACAGCTCTGATGGGTTTTACTGAAGATTCTGTGAGCATCGAAGGGGAGATCGCTCTCCCTATCACAGCTGGGACTCCACCGCGTCAGAGCATGATAGTCATAAACTTCCTGGTGGTCCGGGTCCCGTTGGATTACAACGCCATCTTGGGAAGGCCTGGCTTGAATTTACTTGATGCTGTTATCTCCACCAAGAGATTGTTGGTGAGGTTCCCCACCGATGAAGGGGTCGGAGAAATGAAGGGAGAACAAAGCCCACCACCACTTTGCTACCACTTAGCCCTTAGTCCGCAAGAGATGGTGTCGGCAGCAGTGCCTGAACCGCTCGACCCTCGAGACTTGGATAGGAGAGGGGAGCCAGCCGAGCACCTCCTAACCTTCCCCTTGGGGAGGACCCGACGAGGACCATCCATATCGGAGCACTGCTTCCGGAAGAGGCACGCGATCAGCTTCTTATTTTCCTACGTGCCAACTCCGACATCTTCGCATGGTCGTCATCAGATATGCCAGACATCCTAAGGAGATAATCACTCATCGGCTCAACTTCAAGCCAGAATGTCGGCCTATTTGACAGAAGAAGAGAAGCTTTGCTCCCGATAGGCAGAAGGCCATTGATGAGGAAATCCGCAAGCTGAAAGCTGCAGGACATATTCAGGAAGTTCACTACCCCGACTGGTTGGCTAATGTCGTGATGGTCCGCAAGGCAAACGGAAGCTGGAGGATGTGTGTAGATTTCACTGACCTCAACAAATCATGCCCCAAGGACAGCTTCCCTTTGCCTCAGATCGACCAACTGGTGGATGCTACGTCCGATCACGAAACCCTTAGTTTCATGGATGCCTTCTCTAGGTACAACCAAATCAGGATGAACCCGCAGATGAGAAAGCTACCTCTTTCATAACCGAGAAGGGACTATACTGCTACAAGGTGATTCCGTTCGGACTGAAGAATGCGGGGCCAGTTACCAAAGGCTAATGAACAAAGTTTTCGAGGATCAGATCGGACGCAATATGGAAGTATATGTGGATGACATGCTGACAAAAAGCCCGTGCCACCAGCCATATCACCGACTTGACGGAGACCTTCGGTAACCTTCGCCGATACCAGATGAGGCTAAACACACGCAAATGTGCTTTTGGGGTGATAGCCAGCAAATTCTTGGGTTTCACGGTGACCCAACGAGGAATCAAGGCGAACCCCGATAATGTCTGAGCCATCTTGGACATGAGATCACCTGCCAACAAGAAGGAGGTGCAACGCTTGACGGGAAGGTGGCGGCCTTGAGCCGTTTTCTGTCCAAGTCCACTGAGAGGTGCCTGCCTTTCTTCAAGGTGCTCCGCAGGGCCAATGGGTTCGAATGGACGAAAGAGTGTCAGAAGGCCTTCGAGGGGCTAAAGGATTCCTATCCACCCCGCCACTGCTGTCCAAGCCAACGGGTGGAGAATAACTCCTATACCTCGCGGCTTCTCCTAAGGCCATTAGTTCCGTGCTGGTCTGCATGGATACCAACGGCACGCAAAAGTTGGTGTATTACACAAGCAAGGTGCTTCATGATGCGGAGACCAGGTACTCAAAGATTGAGAAGATCATCTTCGCGTTGATCGTGTCTGTCCAGTGCCTCCGACCATATTTTCAAGCCCATCCGATCGTNTGGTTGACAATGAGGGAGGACGCGTCTGAGCTTGTCCGGAAGTGCGACAGTTGTCAACGCCATGCCAACATCTAGCAGCAACCAACATCCCAACTGACCCTCCTAGCTGCACCTTGGCCCTTCACCCAGTGAGGTATGGACATCCTAGGACCATTCCCTCCAGCCTCCGATTAGTGCAAATTCCTGCTGGTAGCCATCGACCATTTCACTAAGTGGATCGAAGCCGAAGCACTCGCCAAGATCACCGAGGGCAAGGTTAGATCCTTCTTCTGGAAATCCATAGTGTGTCGGTTCGGGCTGCCGCACACTCTCGTCACTGACAACGGCCGGCAGTTTGACAACATGGCCTTCCGGGAGTTCTACACCGAGCTAGGCATCCATCAGCGGTTCACCTCGTAGGACATCCCCAAACCAATGGCGCGGCTGAAGTAACCAACTGCATTATTCTTCAAGGGCTTAGAGCATGGCTAGATGACTAAAGGATGGTTGGTGGAGGAGCTCCCCAAGGTACTATGAGCCTACCACACGACACCATGAGCCCCCACCGGAGAGACTCCTTTCAGCCTAATCTTCAGTCCGAAGCTGTCATTCCTGTGGAGATAGGTACCCCGAGCCTTCGGACGAAGTGGTATAGCGAGGGGGACAACCCAAATTAGTTGCAAGCCAACCTCGACCTAGTGGAAGAATTACGGGACCAAGCGCGACTCCAGATGATAGCTTACCGACAGCGAACATCCAAGTATTACAATGATTGCGTCTGCCCCAAGGCTTTCCTGCCAGGAAACCTAGTCCTCCGATGAGCCAAAATTTCAAAGCCGACGAAAGGAGGCAAGCTAGCTTCGAAATGGGAGGGACCTTACCGAGTCACGGAGGCACTCCACCACGGAGCGTACATGATTGAGGAGCTGGATGGGTAACCTCTACCTTGCACTTGGAACGTGGACAATCTACGTCGGTACTATCAATAGTTGTTCATATCTTTAATTTGGAAATGCCTGCCAGAATATTATTCATTTCTTACTAATGAAAGTGTTTAAGCAATCCCCCTTCACCCTAAGCCCGAGCTCGCCTCGGCACCTAAGCCCGGCTCCGCATCGGTACTCCAAGCCCGACTCCGCGTCGGCACTCCAATCCCGAGCTCACCTCGGCACCTAAGCCCGGCTCCGCGTCGGCACTCCAAGCCTAAGCCTCCCTTCAGTACCTAAGCCTGGCTCCGCATCAGCACTCCAATCCTGAGATTCCCCTCCACCTAAGCCCGGCTCTGCGTCGGCACTCCAAGATCGAGCCTTCCCTCGGCACCTAAGCCCGACTCCGCGTTGGCACTTGAAGCCCGACTCCGCGTCGGCACTGGAAGCCCGACTCCACATCGGCGCTTGAAGCCCGACTCCGCATTGGCACTAGAAGCCCGACTCCGCGTCGGCACTTGAAGCTCGACTCTGCGTCGGCACTTGAAGCCCGCCTCCATGTCAGCATTGGAAGCCCGACTCCGTGTCGGCACTTGAAGCCCGACTCCGCATCGGCACTTGAATCTTGACTCCGTGTCGGCACTTGATGCCCGACTCCGCGTTGGCACTTGAATCCCGACTCTGCATCAGCACTTGAAGCCCGCCACCACGTCGGCACTTGAATCCCGATTCTACTTAGTGCTGGAAGCCCGACTCCGCGTCGGCATAGAAGCCCAAGCTCGCCTCGGCACACAACCCGCTCCGCGTCGGCACTCCAAGCCCAAGCTCGCCTCAGCAATCCTAAGCCCGAGCTTGCTTCGGCACCTAAGCCCGACTCCGCGTCGGCACTTGAAGCTTGACTCCGCATCGGCGCTAGAAGCCCGACTCCGCGTCGGCAGTTGAAGCTCGACTCTGCGTCGGCACTTGAAGCCCGACTCCGGGTCGTCGCTGAAAGCCCGACTCCGCATCGGCACTTGAAGCCGACTCCGTGTCGGAGCTGGAAGCCCGACTTCGCGTCGATGCTGGAAGCCCGACTCCGCATCGGTACTTGAAGCCCGATTCTGCGTCGTGCTGGAAGCCCGACTCCGCATCAGCACTGAAGCCGACTTCGTGTCGGCACTGAAAATCCGACTCTGCGTCGACACTCGAAGCTCGACTCTGCATCGGCATTTGAAGCCTGAGCTCACCTCGGCACACAACCCACCTCCACATCGGCATCTGAAGTCCGACTCCATGTCGGCAGAGGTTCGACTCCGCATCGGCACTCATTCGACTCCGCATCGGCATAGGTTTGACTCCGCATCGGTACGCAAACCCGTTCCCACATCAACTCTCTAGCCGACTTTCTAGCCGTGTCCCTAGACCGAAGTCGTGTTGGAGTTCTCCCTTGGCACCAACTTTGGCATCGTCCTGCGATGTAGGGTCGAGTTTTCTAGTCATTGGTATTCGGTTCATTTTGACTTATTCGCTAGAAAACTTGACTACGGTGCAAGTCATGAGCATTATGGGTCAAAATTCCATTAATAGCAAAAGTTTACAAAATTATCGATTTAAGTCGGACTTGATACAATGCAGTGAAGGCAAAAGAAACTAGGGTTCAGCCGGAGCTAAGCCGTCATCTTCGGGAACTTCGTCCGGCTCTAGCTCTTCAATTCCCTTGAGGCCGTAGAGTCTGCATATTTTCTCCTTGCAATCTTGAAAGCCACAATCGTATGCAAATGCAGTTGTCTTGGCAGCTCCTTATTGAAGGATTTGGACTTCTTAAAATCCTCTACGGCCTCGACGACTTTCTTCTCGGCCTCGGCAGCCTTCTCCTCGGCCTCGATGGCCTTCTTCTGACCTCGACGGCCTTCTTCTCGGCCTCGGTCATCGCCACCCTCAGATGTGCTGCCTCAGCGTCTCTTTGGCGAGTGATTTCCTCGGCATTCTCGGCCCGCTCCCCGGCCACTCCGATCTCAATGGTGGCAGAGTGCAGCAGGTGCTTCAGTAGGTAAATCTTCGCTTCAGCAGCTTTCTGCTTCTCTTCAGCCACCCTCTGCTTTTCCTCTGCCACCTGAGCATTATCAATCTCATTGGCCACCTGGCGATGAGCCACTTCCAGCGCCTCCTCCACCTTCTCAGCCCGGGCCAGGTTACGGAATTGGGCAGCCTCGGCTTCAGCTTCAGCCTTTTGCGCCTGAGCAGTCTCCGCCCAGGGCCTCCTCCAGGGCTGCCTGGGCCCTCTCTGCTCTAGCTCAGACTTCTCGAATTTCCTCGAGAGATTGGTCGAGAACGACCTCGGCCTGGGACCAAAGACCCCTCATGGTGGTATAGAGTTCAACGCCTTATCAAATTATTTGGTTTAGATGAAGAAATGGTCCCAAAAGTTTGACAATGGAACAATACTTACCTAGAGATGTGCCACGGACGCCTCTCGAAAGAATGTAGATCTCCCTTGATGTCGAAGGAACCTCTGTAGCTCGGGCACAGAAACCTGGGCCAATGTCTGCTCGGCCCAGCGGCTATAGCGCGTCAAAATTGACTGAAAAGAGGGATCGATGTCATCTCCCTCCGCTAACCTGGTGGCTACAGGCGAGGGCTCAACCTCCGACTCTACTCCCTCTTGCGCTTTTGCTGGTGGGGACGCCTTGGCCGCTGCCCCTTTGGGAGATAGGGTGGCTTCTGGAGTTGGCCTTATAGCCGAGTTGGTCGGTACCGCTTTGGGAACTATGGGTTATGGTGACGGCGCTTTAGTGCCCCACTCCGGAGAAGTATCGATCAGATTAATAGGAGACGGAGGCGGTGCTGGTGAAGGTGAACGAGGTAAATCCCTTTTTCCCCGCCCTTTCCATCCTGATGCCTCTTCGGCCTCGGCCCTACCGCCTCGCTTCCTAGGACTTCTTCGGCTTTGGCCCTTTCTGCCTCACTCCCTCTCGAGGCCTCTTCGACCTTGGCCCTTCCCTCTGTCTCGCCCCTTCTAGAGGCCTCTCTGGCCTCGATCCTCCTGGCAATCTTGATGATGGCCCTTTCTCGGCAAGGGCCCATCCGCCTTGACCTTTCTTTTCCTAGTGGCAGCCTGCCTTATCTTGTGAAGCAATGGTGCCATTCCTATATCAAGGAACATGAAGGGAAGAGTGTAAAAAAAAAGGAAAACATAAAAGATAAAAACATATTATACTGCTCACCATCGTCCGGAATAAGGCCCGCTAGCCAAAATTCTCCTTGGCTAGCAGCCGATTGCATCGAGGGACGTCGGCAGTAATCAACTTCCCGAATGCCTCTTGATCTCTTGGAAGAATTCTGGGGTCTTTGTTGGCCTCGGTGTCAGGGATTCCCCACTCGGTCTTCACTCCCTTAATTTGAGCAAAAAAGAACCTACTTTTCCATCCCTTAACGGAGGTAGGAAGATGCAACTTGAGAGTTCTAGTGGGCCTAGGGGCGAAGGACCACCATCCCGATTGTTTCCTAAGGGTATAGAAGCAATGTAAAAGAGAAATTCTAACCTCTATCCCATGAATGTGGCATAGCACTAGGAAACCTACGAGGGTCCGAATGGAATTTGGGACCAATTGAGCCAAGGCCAAGGAAAATCTATCTAAAACATTAAGTATGAAAGGATGAATGGGAATACGGAGCCCGGCCTTAAATAATACTCGTAGAGGGCAACCCTACCAGGGTAAGAAGAGGTTACCCTATCCTCGGGAAGAGGCCGGTATAGGCGGAGGTCGGTGGGAATCAAATAACAAGCCCTAAGATTGATTATCTCCTAGGCCATCATCACAGAGGCGGTCCCCTCGGGAGACTCCCCTGCACGAGAGGGGTTGGCAACAGCTGGACGGCGCCGGACAGGGGCCCATCCGGCGGCCGAGAGATTCTCGATGGGAAATCGCTTGACCGCTCGCCGCTGCCCCACTGGGACATCCTCCGTAGAGGATGACCAGTTGGGTGCCAGAGAATAAGAGGGCTGTCGAGGAAGATCAGGGGAATAGCCCCTGGAACCGGAAATTGAGTATGAAAGGTACGAAGAAGCCATGAGAACAGAACTAACCTGAAGGATTTGAGGACGAAGAATCAAAGGTGAAGGGCTCGGGAGGATGGAAGACGAACAGGCTTGAGTAAAACCAGAATGGGGATGAAAATGAAAGCAGTAAGGACAGCTTGAGCCAAGAACGCCCCCATTTTATAGACTTGTCTTTTCGAAATCATCCCGCCAAGCTTGCTCCGGCTACGTGCCCGCTTCCTATTGAGGACGACTACGGCAACCACCCGGAGCGCACGGCTCGGAGGCCCCTGCCAATGAAGGGATGGTGGTAACCTCACCGCAATAATGCACCTGCCTAGCCCCCGAGGGAAATCCTCCTCGATCCCAACAGTCGAGGCGGGCGAGATGATGGCGTCGCAGCGTCTGATGCACCATTAAAGGGAGGACGGCCCTTGACACGTGTCGCCTGAAGATTAGTCATCGGGTGATAAAACACCCCCTTTCAATGGTAGGTGCACGCTCACACATCTCAGGGGCAGGGGGGAATCTGATATGGCTAATCACCATCAGGTGGTACGATAACATACCGCATGATTTTTAAACAATCCCTGCTAGCTTAGAGCTCGGCCCCGGATTTGGCTCGGCCTCGGCTTCAGTCCCGCCTCAGCCTCGGATTCGGCTCAGCCTCGGCTTCAGTCCCGCCTCGGCCTTGGATTCAGCTCGGCCTTGGCTCCAGTTCCGCCTTGGCCCCAGATTCAGCCCAGCCTTGGGTGCGCCTCGGCCCCTGATTCGGCTTGGCCTCGGCTCCAGTCCCACCTTAGCCCTGGATTTGGCTCAGCCTCAGCTCCTGTCCCGCCTCGGCCTCGGATTTGGCTTGGCCTCAGCTTCAGTCCCGCCTCGGCCTCGGATTCAGCTCGGCCTTGGCTCCAGTCCCGCCTCGGCCCCAGATTCGGCCCGGCCTCGGGTGCGCCTCGGCCCTAGATTTGGCTCGGCCTTGGCTCTAGTCCCGCCTCGGCCTCGGATTTGGCTCGACCTCAACTTCAGTCCTACCTCGGCCTCGGATTCGGCTTGGCCTTGGCTCTAGTTCTGCCTTGGCCTCAGCTTCGGTCTCACCTCGGCCTCGGATTCGGCCCGGCCTCGAGTGCGCCTTGGCCCCGGATTTGGCTCGGCCTCGGCTCCAGTCCCACCTCGGCCTCGGCTCCAGTCCTGCCTCGGCCTCGAATTCAGCTTGGCCTCGGCTCCAGCCCCGCCTCGGCCTCGGTTTCGGCTCGGCCTCGGCTCCGGTCTCGCCTTGGCCCTAGACTCGATCCGGCTTCTTGAAACACAACCACAGCACGGCCAACCTACCTGTTATGGCCAGAATCACTGGCAGTTACCAATACACTGTACAGTCACCGATATTCCCGGCACCCATTCAGCAACGGCGCACCCACCTGCCGTTCACAAAGCTTATCCTAACAGAAGAGAGACCCAGCGGCTCTAATGACAGGTATAAAAAAGGACCCTAGCTTACAAGGCGGGGGGACGAAATCTCTACTCTCTCTCAAGCACTACTCTATTATGAAATTCCTATTCTACAAACCACTGACTTGAGCTTCGGAGGGTCCCCACCGAAACCACCGGTCCGAGGCTTTTTGCAAGTCCCCGAAGGAAGAAGGCGCTCCCTCTACACTTCCAACGACCTGTGGAGATCTCCGCCCACCGGCGCTCACCGTAAGTGATTTGGCAGCAACACTTTGGGAAGTAAGAAGGGTTATGGTGGTTTGAACTCTGGTTCAAAGGGACTAGTCTGATCGTTGGTAATAGGATAAAATCCTTTGTTCTCGTTCAACGAGGAATCCCACTACTGTCTCTAAACCCCAACACTCATCGTAGAGAGATCCCATCTATTTCTGTAGGTCCATAAAGAAATCCTAGGCATTGAAGAAGCTCTTCCACTGGAGAGATTGAAGAAAGGTTCTTGAAGGCGGGTCGAGCTTCGCCTCTAGGAGCCGGTGTGGAAGTCGTTGCCTCATCGACATACTGCACCTTTGACTCCGCTCCCACGACCCCTCCGCTCCCTTCCCCCACCCCTCTTCCCCGGCCCTTGACCCCTCATCGCCGCAAATGCCCTCCACGTCGCCCCCTCCCCCGACCACGCCCTTGCCCTCTTCCTCTCCCTCAGCTCCCACTCCACCGTCAACCGCTACCCTGCACCCGCTCTCCCGGCCCTTGCCAAGCGCCTTGCCCTCGCCTGCCGCCTTTTCGAGCTTCACCAACTCCTCATCGACCTCGATGGTGGTGTCTTCCCCTCCGCGCTCCCCCTTCTCCCATGGACCATCTCCGCTGGCTCGCCGCCGCCGGTGACCTTTCCTCCGTTCTGACCTATTTCTGGACCGTTTGATCCGGGTTGATCTGGACAGTTTGATCTAAAATCAAATGGTCCAAATCAATTGTTGAATTAGAATTTGTAAGGGTGGTTTGGGGTTTAATTAAATTTTTTTGGGGGATATCGCAGCCTATCCCTCCAATCAAATACAATCAGAGGGGATAAGAAAAAGTTATCATCTGGATTCAGATTTTTGCATTTGGAACGTTCAAAGGGATAGCCAAGAGATATCCCTAAGGATATCCCCCCCTGAAAAAACTCTATCCTGTACACTTATCCAGAGATAGAGTTTTTTCTATCAAACACTGCCTAAAGGAATGGAAGGGGAAGGAAGGAAAGAAAGGGTTGTTCTCTTTCTTTTATTTGGAAAGGATGGAAGGGAAAGAAAGGGTAACATCAATCATCTTGTTTGGATAGAAAGGAAAGAAAAGAATGAAAAGAGTTATGTGACAATTATACCCTCCAAAATAAAGAATGAACCATGGGAATGGAAGAATGAAGAATAAAAATGAAGGGATATTTGGTCTTCCATAAAAGTATGACTTAAACTTTTTTTTCTCTCCTAGCTTATCCCATGATTTAGGGGTTAACAAATTTACCTTCGCTGAGGGAGAAAGAAGGTGAACCGGTTACTCTCATTCCCTTTCCCCTCTTTCTTTCATTCTTCTTCCAAGCAAGATAACTTATGACATTTCTCCTTCTTTTCCTTTTCCTCCCCTTCATTTCTTCTATCTAAACAGGCCCTAAAGAAATACATCCCAAAAGGCCTTCTTCTTTTCATGACATGCTCTTGATTTGAGGGAGTAAGAAGGAAACAAATCAACATCCTCCACTACAAAAATATAGCCTGTAGTATAGCCGGTGTAACGACCCGGGCCCTGGGCTCGCAGCACCCACGAACCCGTTTAATTACAAGAAAGCAAGACGAACAAGGTCCACACCAACTTGGGCCATCATAGCCCAAAATGGATCCAATTGGTACTTGTTCATCTTTATTAACTGGCTATAAATCATACAACCAACTTTCAAATTTTCGATGTGGGACTATTGGGAGGGGCATCACAATCTATACCTTTTACAGAGGCGACGTCTTCATCGCCATGGGCAATTGATCACAACCATCAGGCAGGCAGGATTCTAAAGGTGGCCTCCACAGGTTTAAGAGGTGGCTCCCATCAATGTAGCACTTTGCCCTATGGTCCTCACCTTCTTTAGCCCCGACAGGTTCAAGAGATGGCTCCCATCGATATAACACTTTGCCTTGTATGGCACATAGCTCCTGCACTTTCTACTGGTGTATGGCTCTGATACCATATTGTAACGACCCGGGCCCTGGGTCCGCAGCATCCATGAACCCGTTTCGTTACAAGAAAGTAAGACGGACAAGGTCCGCACCAACTTGGGCCACCACAACCCAAAAGGGATCCAATTGGTGCTTGTTCGTCTTTCTTAATTGATTATAAACCATACAATCAACTCCCAATTTCTCGATGCGGGACTATTGATACATTAATCTTTTCTCTAATTTAGTACAAGAATAGCATCCATTAGAAAATACTTTCCATGCTTAGTATTACCCAACAAGGCCCAAAATAACCATGGCCAATCTGACCAAGATAAAACGATTGCCAAGGGAAAAAGACCGAAGGCTATAGCACTCAATTAGGAATGCTAAGACTTGGATTCATGTTCAATTACCTTAAGGAGAGTTTGTAAAGTGGGTTTAATTTTGAATTAAGAAGACATTTGCGGACTGACAATTTATGGATTTATTCTAATTATCTACTTGCATTTCGAAATATGAATGCTAGGAAGCCTAAGAAAAAAATTTGTTTTAAAGGCAACTTATTTGCCAACTTTAACACTCATTATGGAGATATAGAAACTTCATATTCTGATTTGTTTGAATTGGTAATTGGCGGCTTTTATATTTGTCAAGCATTATCAAAACTTGACCCTAGCTAATAGGCTAAACAAAAGACCGATATTCTGAATTAATCAAAGGCCAATAGCAAAATATTAATCATTGTTGATCAACTGTTAAAAGTCAAATCTAAAGTGCTGCAGAATGCATGCGATATGTAGCTGGTGGAAGCTGCTAGATATAAAATAGTCGCCAAAGAGGGAGACCAACCAGTTATGATCCATTGCATGCATAGAGGCTTATATATATATGTGTGTGTGTGTGTGTGTGGAAAAACTGCTGATTATTTGCAATCAAACAGGCCCACCAACTGTAGTTATGATCCCTTTGTCAATCGGCAATTGCATTAACAACATAAGATGAGATCAACAAAAGCATCGGATTGGATATGGAAATGTGTTCTAATTAATTATAATGTAGGCGTGCATATATATATATATATATATATATATATATATAATATGTTGCCGCGAAAATTCGTTCTTCAACTCGGATGCACTTCCGACTCCTAATTCGAATGCTGATCTCGTCGCCTCGGGATGGAACCTGCAAGACAGGCCGCACGCAGAGGATGCTGTGGGGGTAGCCCTCTGCGGAGGATCCTCCGACGCTCAAGTCAGTAGAGATTCACAGTAAGCAGATGTGAGGAGAAGACTCTCACGGAGGAAATGCTCCTTCAGGCTCTTGAGAGAGCTCTAATGGAGTATGAGATTCAGTGAGTGAAATAAATGCGTAAGGGGTTGTCTTAGAGTTTACGCGTATACCTAAGAGGTTGGAATGCTGTGGTATTTATAGGTGATCACCTGATTCCTTAGACGTGCCCTGGATGGGGTCTGAGAACTGTTAGGATTCAAATCAAGTTTGTTATGAGATCGGCAAGGTCCGTATCTTGTCAGTTAGAGGATCGACGGCTGGAGAGCTGGTTAATGCTTTGAAGTTCAATGATCACACAGGCCTAGGCCACTCTCGCAGATCCTAGGCCACTTTTGGGCATGATTCGTCGCCTGAAATCTTATTCAGCTATAGTTGATTCGAACTCTCCCGTGATAGATCCCGCAGAGGTATTTTGAATGCCGTGGTTTGGCCTAAATGAGGAATAACCTGGTTTTCGAAGTATAGAATGGATCGGCTCGAATGACCGAGGAATGGCTCGGCTCAGATGGCCGAAGTATGAGGATAGCTCAGGTTACCGAGGAATAGCTCGGCTCAGATGGCCGAAGTATGAGGACAGCTCGGGTTACCGAGGAATAGCTCGGCTCAGATGGCCAAAGTATGAGGATAGCTCAGACTGTCGGGGTAACCCCACTTTGTCAGAGGCGACTTGGCCTCGTTGCTTAGATGTTATGCTAGCTGGCTAGTAGGGTGTTTGGTTTGGGCGCGACCCCATCACCAATGTGAGCGGTCAATAAAGCAATGACGATTTTATCCCTCATCACATGCCCCCCACTCCTTAGTCTGAAGTGTAATTTCGGATATAGGGAGTAGAATTCTAGAGCAATATTATTTGAGGGATTCAAAAAGGCAGGCAATGATAATCTCGTAAATGACGGGCCACTGCTTCGTCATCATTTTTCGCTGCAGTCCGAGCTATCCTCATACTTCGGCCATCTGGGTCGAGCTATTCCTTGGTAACCCGAGCTATCCTTATACTTCGACCATCTGAGCCGATCTATTCCTTGGTAACCCGAGCTATCCTCAAACTTCGGCCATCCGAGCCGAGCCATTCCTCGGTCATTCGAGCCGATCCATTCTATACCTCGGAAAACTAGGTTATTCCTTATTCAGGCCAAACCACGGCATTCAAAATACCTCTGCGGGATCTAGCGCGGGAGAGTTCGAATCCACTATAGCTGAATAAGATTCTAGGCAACGAATCATGCCCAGAAGTGGCCTAGGATCTGCGAGAGTGGCCTAGGTCTGTGTGATCATTGAACCTTAAAGCATCAACCAGCTCTCCTAGCCGTCGATCCTCTAACTGGCAAAATCCGGACCCTGCCGGCCTTATAACAAACTTGATTCAAATCTTAACAGTTTTCAGACCCCATCCAGGGCACATCCAAGGAATTAGGTGATCACCTATAAATACCACAGCATTCCAACCTCTCAGGTATGCGCGTAAACTCTAAGACAACCCCTTACGCATTCATTTCACTCACTGAATCTCATACTCCATTAGAGCTCTCTCAAAGCCTGAAGGAGCATTTCCTCCGTGAGAGTCTTCTCCTCACATCTGCTTGCTATGAATCTCCACTGACTTGGGCGTCAGAGGTCCTCCGCAATGGGCAATCCCCATAGCACCCTCTGCGTGCGGACTATCTTGCAAGTTCTACCCCGAGGCGACGAGATCGGCATCTGGATCAGGAGCCGGAAGCGCACCCGAGTTGAAGAACGGATTTTCGCGGCAACAGATTGGCGCTAGAGGAAGGACCTCAAGTCCCATAAACTTGCGATCCAGGAGACAAGACTCAAAAATCGAAGCAAAGCATCCTCTAATGGCCAATCAGAAGAGAGCCACATCTGAGGCTCAGGACCAAGCCACCTCTCAAAGGCCTGATCCGATTAGCAGTACGGCACCTCCGCTACCATCGCCAGCCGAAACTCCTTCGCCACCGGCAATGGCGGTAACTTTGGACTAGTTCGCCACTCTAGTTCAGCAAGTCCAAGCATTGACCCAGTTGGTCTAGGGATTCCAGGCGATCCCTAGAGCCGCTATCCCTACTTCTCAACCTCGTGAAGAGGTCGCTGCCCCTACCTCGCTAGCGATCTCTTCTTCCGATCTGCCTGGGGTGGTGGACCGCGGTCACTGGCCCGCAAAGGCGAAGCCGACTTTGCAGCGAGATGGAGGGAAGAGCCCATCCAGATCCGGGCTGGTTCGCTCCCTCTCCTCGATGTCTTCCCAGAATTCGACACCGCTGTCATCTTCTCCTCACCCAATCCCTCATACCACTCTGGATGAAGGGATCAGACAGCAGATGCAGGATATGCAGTAGGAGTGGTGTCGGGAGTTGGACGCCGCCAGGCAAGCTCCTCCATCCCAGCCGAAAGTGGAGCACGACATCCCCTTCTCGACGAGGATCATGAGGGAAGTGATTCCCCCTCATGTCAGGCTTCCTACCATCGAACCGTATCATGGATCCACCGATCCCGACAACCACCTCAGCAGCTTCAGATCCATCATGATGTTCCACGGGGCATCAGATGCGATCATGTGCAGAGCCTTCCCCTCCACTTTAAGGGGATCTGCCCAAACCTAGTCCAACAGCCTAAAACCAGGTTCCATTGATTCTTTTGACGAGCTGAGCTATCTGCTCATTAGCCAGTTCGTCAGCAGTCGTTGCCAGTGATGGAGATCCGACTCCCTCTCTGAGATCAAGCAAAGAGAGGGGGAGTCGCTGAAGAGTTACCTCGGCTGCTTTAACACGGCCCTCCTAGAAGCCGACCATCTCAACCACGAGGTGGCCATGTCCGCCCTGACTGGAGGAGTGTCCAAGGAGGGAGACTTTTACCTGGCTCTGGAGGTGAATTACCCGAAGAGCCTTTTGGACATGATGTCCCTGGCAGACAAATACGCCAGAGTAGAAGAATCGAGGAGGTCAACCCGAGCTAAACAGCTGAAGAAGAAAGAGGCAAAGGGCCAGGACAAGCAGCGGGCCCACCGCCACGCTAGACTGCCTCGCCACCGCAGGGCTCCTCCACCACTGCCTTGGGACCGAACTCGGAGTTCGGCCCAAAGGTTCGACCGCTATACCCCCCTTACCGTTCCAAGAGCGCAGATCCTGATGGAGATTGAGCATCAGCTTCCTCGACCCCCTTCTCTTTGATGCAACGGAGCTCGAAGGGACCCGGCCAAGTACTGCCGCTTCCATCGGGACTATGGGCATGATACCGAGGACTGTTGGCAGCTCAAAAATGAGATCGAACAATTGATCCGGCGAGGCAGACTAAACCGGTTCAGGGGCCCCCTTGAGCCGATTAATGAAGAAAATCACCAGCCTGAGTCTCGCCAGCTCCCATCGCCAAATCCTCCAGTTATCGGTAACGTTAATGTGATAATGGCGGTCGGATCCCCATCTTCTTGGCAAGGCGAGGAGGAGAACCCACCGAAGAAAGCACGGGTCGATGAGCTCACTTTCTCTGATGAAGACCTTGGGGAAGTACAGTACCCCCATGATGATGCTCTGGTTATATCTTAAAATATGAACAATTATGATGTACACCAGATTCTGGTTGATAGTGGAAGCTCGGTTAACGTTCTGTATTTTGATGCCCTTGTGAGGTTAAAATTCCATGTAAAAAGCCTCCAACCGGTGGAATCCACCCTTGTGGGCTTCACAGGTGACTCATAATCCCTGAAGGAGTCATCACTCTGTCAGTTCGGGCCGGCACCTGGTCCCGTGTGGCTACCGTGTTCATGAATTTCCTCGTGACCAAGCTCAGATCTTCCAACAACGCCATCCTCAGTAGACCAGGGCAAATCTCTCTCCAAGCCATCATTTCAATTCCCCATCTCGCCATAAATTCCCCACTGAATAGGGAGTGGGGGTTGTTCGAGAAAGCCAGATGGTAGCTCAGCATTGCTTTTTTGCCGAACTCCAATCCAGAAAGCCTGAGGTGGATGGGCTGGATGCTCGAGAAGATCTCACCGAGCAACGAGGAGAGCCCGCCAAAGAACTGGAAGAGATACCACTCAACGAGGCTCGGCCCGACCGAATTATAAAGGTTGGATCGCAGTTAGAAGGAAAGCTTCGACAAGAATTGATCGAGTTCCTTTGGAAAATGCTGACATCTTCGCCTGGTCTACATCGGATATGCCTGGAATCAGCCTAGACGTCCTAGTCTACCGCCTCAGCGTGGATGAAACATTCAGGCCCATTAAGCAGAAGAAGAGGAGCTTCGCCCCAGAGCACCAAAAAGCCATCGAAGAAGAGGTGGATAAGCTCATCAAAGCCAAGTTTATCCGAGAGGTTAGTTACCCCGACTAGCTGGCAAACATGGTCATGGTGAAGAAATCGAATGGAAAATGAAGGATCTGCATCGACTTCACTGACCTCAATAAGGCTTGCCCAAAAGATAGCTTCCCTCTTCCGCAAATTGACTAGCCCATGGATTCAACTTCAGGGCATCAATGCTAACCTTCATGGATGCCTATTCAGGCTACAACCAGATCCGAATGGCGCCCGAAGATAAGGAGAAAACCGCTTTCATCACCGACCGAGGTATCTAGCTACCGAGTTATGCCCTTTGGTTTGAAAAATGCAGGTGCCACCTACCAAAGGCTGGTCAACAAAGTCTTCAAGGAGCAAATCGGTCGAAACATGAAGGTGTATGTTGATGACATGCTGGTAAAAAGCAAGAAGGCATCCCAGCACATTAAGGACCTTGCAGAAAGCTTTGTCACACTTCAAAAATATCAGATGAAGCTCAATCCCACCAAATGGGCCTTTGGAGTCAATTCTGGGAAATTCCTCAGCTTCATGGTTTCGCAGCGAGACATCGAGGTAAGCCCTCAGAAAATCCAAGCCCTGCAACAAATGGCTCCGCTAGGGTCAGTCAAGGACGTGCAGCGCCTCACAGGAAGGATAGCAGCCCTCAGCCGCTTCATTGCTCGGTCGGCCAAGAAATGCCTTCCCTTCTTCAAAGTGCTTAGGTCGGCCAAAAACTTTCAGTGGACCTCAGATTGCCAGAAGTCCTTCGAAGACCTTAAGAAATATCTTGGCTCGCCTCCTCTCCTTAGTAGCCCAAAGCCAGGGGAGGTGCTGAACCTGTACCTGGCAGTCTCTAAAGGCGATGTTGGCTCGGTGCTAGTCAGAGAGGAGAACAGAGTCCAAAGACCTATCTATTATGTCAGCAAGCTGCTCAAAGATGCTGAGACAAGGTACACTCGGGTCGAAAAGAGGGTCCTAGCTCTAGTAACATCAGTCCGAAAGTTGCGGCATACTTCCAGGTGCATACTGTCATCGTCCTGACCGACTAACCTCTCAAGGCAATTATCCATCATCCAAAAGCATCGGAGAGAATGACCAAATGGGATGTCGAACTGAGTGAGCACGACATTCAGTATAAGCTGTGTCCAGCCAATAAAGCCCAAGTTCTGGCAGACTTCCTTCTCGAATGCACCATACCCGAAGATGGCTATGTTACGGACTCACCTAGACAACCAAAGCCCAGCGCCCCATGGTTACTCCATGCGGACGAATCCTCTAGTGCGGGTGGTTCTCGTGCCGGCCTAGTCATCACCAGTCCGGAAGGCTCGACCTTTGAATATGGCATTCGCTTCTCTTTTTTTGGCCTCAAACAATGAGGCAGAGTACGAAGCCTTACTCTCCGGACTCCGAATCGCCCGTGAGCTTAAAGTCAAGAAGTTGATTACCTACATCGACTCCCAATTGGTGGCTGGTCAGGTGCAGGGAGAATTTGAGGCTCGAGAGCCAAGTATGATTCAGTATCTCCAAAAGGTGCATGATCTATCTTTCTATTTCGATGAATTCAAAATTGTCCGGATCCCAAGGGCTGAAAATGTGCGCGCCGACCTACTGTCCTGCCTGGCAACTATGGAGTCAATGGATCTTGAGCGAAAATTCCATCTGGAAGTCCTAGAGAAGCCTAGAATCGTTGATGTTGATCATGTGATGCAGGTTGACACTGAACCATCCTGGATGAACCCCCTGCACCAGTACCTCAGAGAAGGGTTGCTGCCCACAGATAGAAAGGAAGCAAGGAAGTTGAAATTGCAATCCTCTCATTATGTTTTGGTTAATGATCAGCTATATAAGCAATCCTTCTCCAGCCATTGCTCAAATACCTCCATCCATCAAAAGCCGATTACGCTCTTTAGGAAGTTCATGAAGGCATCTGTGGCAATCACCTCGGCGACCGCGCCCTATGCCCCAAAGTGCTACGCCAAGGATATTATTGGCCGATAATGCAGAAAGATGCTGATGACCTTGTTCGAGCCTGTGATGCATGCCAATGACACTCAAATATTCAGAGGCTTCCCTCTGCTCACCTGACTTCCATCTCATCCCCCTGGCCCTTCGCAAAGTGGGGAATGGATATACTTGGTCCTTTTCCCCTCGCAACGGGGCAAAGGAAGTTCCCATTTGTTGCAATTGATTATTTCACTAAGTGGGTTGAAGCCGAAGCAGTCGCCCAGATAACCGAAGCTCGGGCGAAGTCGTGGAGGTCCATCATCTGCCGCTTCGGTCTTCCCCACACCATCATCACTGACAATGAGAAGCAATTTGGTAATCCGAAGTTTCAGGAGTTCTGCGAGGATCATGGCATTCTTCATCGCCTGACATCGGTCGGACATCCTCAAGCTAATGGAGAGGCCGAGGTAACAAATTGAACTCTATTGCAGGGAATTAAAGCTCGGCTCAAACAAGTGCGAGGCAGATGGGCAGAGGAGCTCCACCACGTGTTGTGGGCATACCGAACCATCGAGAGGGCTCCCACGGGCCAGACTCCATTCAAGATGGCCTTCAGCACTGAAGCTGTTATTCCCGTGGAAGTCGGACTCCCCTCCCCTAGCACCGAAGGCTACTCGAAAGAATCCAATGATGAATAGCTCCGAACTAATCTTGATTTGATAGAAGAAGTTAGGGAGAAAGCCCGGATCCGGATGGTGGCTTACCAACAAAGAGTTGCCCGCTACCATTCAACCAGAGTCAAAGAGAAATTTTTCTCCCCAAGTGATCTGGTACTTCGAAAGGCATCCATCTCAAAGCCACTGGAGCAAGGAAAATTGTCTCCTAATTGGGAGGGTCCTTATCAAATTACAGAGGTAATCAAACCCGACACCTATAAGCTCCAAGATTTGAATGGAAAATATATTCCCCGGATGTGAAACTTGGATAATCTCCGCATCTATCATCAGTAAGAGTATGCCCGCCCTGAATTTACCTTGTCCATTGAGTTAAATCTTCAAAGATTCAAAATTTTTTTATTTTTTATTGCTTTCTTTGATGGCTACAATGAGAGATGGGTTTATAAATCCTTGACCAGGCCGAGCGATCTCCGGACCTTGGCCGCGCCAAGTAAAATATATCCTAGCTGAGCTAGAAGGACTCCGTACCTTGGCAGTGCAAAGTAAAATATAATCTTGAAGCCTCGGCCAAGCCGAGTGATATATTATTTGAAGCCTCGGCCAATCCGAGTGACGATCTCCATACCTTGGCAGCGTTAAGTAAAATATAATCTTTATAAATCCTCAGCCGGGCCGAGCGATCTTCGTACCTTAGCACCGCCAAGTAAAATATAATCTTTATAAATCCTTGATCGGGCCGAGCGATCTCTGTACCTTGGTAGCGCCAAGTAAAATATAATCTTTATAAATCCTCGGCCGGGCCGAGCGATCTCCATACCTTGGCAGCGCCAAGTAAAATATAATCTTTATAAATCCTCGACCGGGCCGAGCGATCTTCGTACCTTGGCAGCGCCAAGTAAAATATAATCTTGAAGCCTCGGTCAAACCCCAGTTAAATGGTGTGTCTGAAAGGAGGAATCGAACCCTATTAGATATGGTTCGGTCCATGATGGGCTTTGCTAGTTTTCCTATCTTTTTTTGGGACTATGCACTTGAGTCGGCCTGTTACATTCTTAACAGGGTCCCTAGTAAATCTGTTGCTAAAACTCCATATGAGATCTGGATGGGGCGTAAGTTGGTGCTCACACACCTTAGGGTCTGGGGGTGTCCAGCTTATGTCAAGAGATTGTTGACAAACAAGCTAGGACCAAGGTCTGACAAATGCATCTTTGTTGGATATCCAAAGGAGTCTAAAGGATACTACTTCTACCAAACTGAAGAGCAAAAGTTGTTCGTCAGTATGAGAGCCACCTTTTTAGAAAAGGAGTATCTTACTGGAAGTGCTAAGGCTAATGTTGAACTTAATGAAGTTCGACAAGGAGAAGTACCTTTACACTCAGAAACCGCTATGGAACCGGCTTTGATTGGTTCAAACCCGGAGCCCGTTGAGGTACCATTAAGGAGATCTGGTAGAGTACCATGTCAGTCGAATAGATACTTCGGTTTCTTGGTCCGTGAAGGGGATCCCATCGAACTCGATGAGAATGATGAGGACCCAATCACCTATATGGATGCGCTGCAGAGATCTGACTCTGAGAAATGGCTAGAGGCCATGAAGTCCGAAATGGAATCCATGGAGATTAATAGTGTATGGACACTAGTTGATCCACATGAAGGGGTAAAACCCATAGGGTGTAAAAGAATTTTCAAGAGGAAACGGGGTGCAGATGGAAAGGTGGAGACCTATAAAGCCCGTCTGGTTGCTAAGGGTTATCGTCAGCGTTATGGTATTGACTATGACGAGATTTTTTCCCCTGTAGCAATGCTCAAATCCATTCGGATTATGCTTGCTCTAGCTGCACATTTTGACTACGAGATCTGGCAAATGGATGTCCGAACGGCTTTTCTAAATGAAGAGCTCGAAGAGGAGGTGTATATGATACATCCTGAAAGGTTCACATCCACAGACGAGTCAAAAGTATGCAGGCTTCATAAGTCCATCTATGGACTCAAGCAAGCTTCTCGGAGTTGGAATAAATGTTTTGATAAATGTATCAAGACTTATGGCTTCATTAAGAATGGAGAAGAACCCTGCATGTATAAGTGGGCAAATGGTTCCATAGTTGTATTTCTTGTACTGTATGTGGATGGCATTCTCTTTATTGGGAATGACATCCCTGCACTACAGGGAATAAAGGTTTGGTTGCTATCTCAGTTCTCCATGAAAGACCTGGGAGAAGCTTCTTACATCCTAGGGATGAAGATCTATAGGGATAGATCTAAGAAGCTGCTGGGATTGTTCCAGTCCATGTACTTTGAGACTGTGCTGAAGAGGTTCAGCATGGATAATTCCAAAAGGGGCTATCTTCCGATAGGCCATGGAATTACTCTCTCCAAGAAGGATTGTGCGACAACTCCTGAGGAGAGAGAGCACATGAGTAGAATTCTGTATGCCTCGGCAGTGGGTTCTATCATGTATGCTATGACATGTACAAGATCAGACGTGGCACCCTCACTAGGGATAGTGAGTAGGTACCAGTCTAACCCAGGTGAAGCACATTGGAAGGTGGTAAAAACCATCCTTAAGTATTTGAGAAATACTAAGGACCAATGGCTCATTTATGGAGAACCTGACTTAAAACTAGTGGGGTACACTGACTCCAGTTTTCAGTCAGATAGAGATGACAGCAAAAGTATATCCAGATTTATCTTTACCCTCAATGGAGGAGCAATCTGCTGAAAAAGTTCCAAGAAGAACACAGTAGTGGATTCAGTATGCGAGGCTGAATACATTGCAGCATCAGATGTAGCAAAGGAAGCTGTATGGCTACGAAAGTTCTTGGGTGAGCTGGGAGTGGTACCTGCCCTGAAGAGTCCCGTTCTAGTATACTGTGACAGCACGGGAGCAATTGCCCAAGCCAAGGAGCCAAAGTCGCATCAATGAACCAAGCATGTGTTGCGCCGCTACCACCTTGTACGAGAGATCATGGAACGAGGTGACATCTACTTTCAGAAGATCGACAGAAAGGAAAACCTAGCTGACCCAATGACTAAAGCACTCAGAATCAAGGAGTTCAATGAACACAAATGGAAGATGGGTATTAGATATTGTTCCGATTGGCTATAGTTCAAGTGGGAGTTGTTAGGAAATGTGTCCTACAGCCAATCGTCTAGCTTGTAGATGGTTATGAGTTGATGTATATGTACATGATTTATTCAATAAATAAAAGTCAATTTTGGCAGTACATCATATAGTTTACATCTTCCAGTAGAATTCTAATATGTTGTAGTCCTTAGAGTTACATGTATTCGACAATAGAGGAATTGTTGAGTAACTCTTAAATCTGTTCGCGGCCAAATGATACGTTGTTACCTAGGACGACGACATAATCAAGTGTAGGTCGTTGTGTGCCATATGGGTTGGTTTGTTCTCTTAAACCAAGGAGTGTATAACACTGGTATGACATGCGGGTGAGTGTAGGAGTACATTCACTAAACAGTGACTCACCTTTGCTGAATGCTCAACTGCCTAGAGCAACTCACAGAAAGGCAATGGGTATAAGTGTCCCTTTGACATGAGACTATCATGTTGACTTGATAAGCAACTCACTGTACTTAGGCACTGGACCACCCAGATTTCTAATCCGGTGACGGAAGGTTGCTGGGTGCAGTCAAGTACTTATTGGGTCAGTGATGAGTCAAGATGGGATTGTCCACTCTAAGTGTTAGAAAGAGTGCTCGAACTATGTTTCAATTTAACAAAACCTTGGCCAAGGTAATCTTTGTGAGGTGTCACGAGATTCATTGCATTGAAACATACTTGGGTGATTTACTCGGAGTTGGCAGTTAACTCCGTATTCGCCCTGAGTACTAGAACAAGGGGATGAATTATGCGGCAACCATAGCCTGAGTTCCTGAATTTTGCCTTGTGCAAATTCGATCTATCCGGACGTCGGGAACCATGGCTAGATGGTTACATCGATTAGTATAGGAAGCGTTCCTATGCTACCGGCTTAGGTTCGAACCTATGGAGTCACGCACATAGTCTGATGACTTGTATGCAGGCGTGATCACTGATTTGAGTGGGACTCAATCAGATGGGTCATACGGGGTTTGTTCTGGCTATGTCTAGCTAGCACTAGGCATTAGCGGCAGCACCTACTTCGAGGGTGATTTGAGTTAGTCAGTAACTCAAATAGAATTTTGGGACATGATATGAATCTGGTATGAAGTTAATTTGAACCATGGACCAATGGTTGGTCTGACAACAGAGTGGTTTGGATCCGGGTTCGAAGTGGTTCGATCCGGATTTCCAATAGAGCCTCTGAAAGTTTATTTATGAATTTTAAATTCATAAAATACTTCGGATTGGAGTTTGGATAGGCCCAATGCGAAGTATGAATCAAGAGCTATGAGTAGCTTCTTTTGGATTTGAATTTAGACTTCAAACGGAATTGATTGGATCAATTTTGTGTTTTGAAAATAAAAATAAAATTAATTAATTAAAGTGTCTGCGGGGCACGTTAGCAGGGGGCTAACGTGCGCTGCCCTCTGCTGTCAGTGCAGACTCTTGATCGCGACACGTGGCACACCGTGCATGCGCCACATGTGCGTTAAGATCTGTGCGACGGTGATTTTTTGCTTCTGATCTTTATTTGCTCATTTCTTCTCTGTTTGAACTTCGATTTTGAATCGGTCAGGTGCGTTGAAAAGCTCTCGACGAGCTCTTCAAGCCTACAAAAAAATCAAATTCAAAAATTAATTTTTGAAGTAGTTTTATGAAAGGATAAGATTCCTATCTTATCTGATCAGATCCTTTGCGAAAGGATTACGTTGAGAAAAGATTTTTAGAAGAATACGATCGTAAACGTTACAGTGTGTATAAAATACGAAGCAGAAAGGAGAAAAGAAAATCGGCAGAGATTTTTCTGTGAAAGCTGATCGTTTGCAATCACAGAAAGTTAGAAAGAAGTCCAATCAAGAAGACATTGTTTCTTCTTAGGGAGAAGAGTTCTCCTTCCATTGTTCTAGGATTCCTTCTCCTGTCTACATACATCAGGCGTGCGTGTGATATAGAGGAGCGGCGCGTGCGGCTCTTGCAAGGCACGAGTATGAACTTCTTCCTGCAGATCGGATCTGCTACGTTCATCATCTACAGCTTCCGCATCGAAAGGTATTGTTTTAAACTTATTTTTACATACTCTTAAATTTCAGATTTGCTAATATGCTTTAATTTATATTCAATGTGAATATTAAAATTGAATTACATACTTTCCACCTTGAGATTCTGTGCATAGGAAAAGCAAGTTTTCCCTACACTGTTATGCTTCGGCAGAGGTTAGTAACCTTCCTCCGCTTACCAGTAAGATTATGCAAATTATTTCTTCTCAAAGAAATACGTACATCATTCCTTAAACAGGATCGTGTTTATTGCATAAGTCCGTAGGGCTGCTCAGGCCTTTCTCTGACCTACATAGAGATAAACACTTCCCTTACAGGGGACTAAATAACATGTTGGCAAAAATAAAGTATCAAGAACACTGCTGAACTTATAGATTTTGCTACGGTTATGTATTTCGATGCCTTTGTGAGGTTAAAATTCCGTATAGAAAGCCTCCAATCGGTCGAGTCCACCCTTGTGGGCTTCACAGGTGACTCCATAATCCCTGAAGGAGTCATCACTCTGTCAGTTCGGGCCGGCACCTGGCCCCGTGTGGCTACCATGTTCATGGATTTTCTCGTGACCAAGCTCAGATCTCCCTACAATGCCATCCTCGGTAGACCAGGGCAAATCTCTCTCAAAGCCATCATTTCAATTCCCCATCTCGCCATGAAATTCTCCACTGAATGGGGAGTGCGGGTTGTTCAAGAAGCCAGATAGTAGCTCGGCATTGCTTTGTTGCCGACCTCCAATCCAGAAAGCCCGAGGTGGATGAGCTGGATGCTCGAGAAGATCTTGCTGAGCAATGAGGAGAGCCCGCCGAAGAACTGGAAGAGATACCACTCAACGAGGCTCGGCCCGACCGAACTATAAAGGTCAGATCGTAGTTAGAAGGAAAGCTTTGATAATAATTGATCGAGTTCCTTCGGAGAAATGCCGACGTCTTCGCTTGGTCTACATCGGATATGCCTGGAATCAGCCCAGACATCCTAGTCCACCGCCTCAGTATGGATGAAACATTCAGGCCCATTAAGCAGAAGAAGAGGAGCTTCGTCCTAGAGCGCCAAAAAGCCATCGAAGAAGAAGTGGATAAGCTCATCAAAGCCAAGTTTTTCCGGGAGGTTAGTTACCCCGACTGGCTAGCAAACGTGGTCATGATGAAGAAATCGAATGGCAAATGGAGGATCTGCATCGACTTCACTGACCTCAATAAGGCTTGCCCAAAAGATAGCTTCCCTCTTATGCGGATTGACCAGCTCGTGGATTCAACTTCAGGGCATCAAATGCTAACCTTCATGGACGCCTTTTGGGTTACAACCAGATCCGAATGGCGCCCAAAGACAAGGATAAAACCACTTTCATCACCGACTGAGGTATCTATTGCTACCGAGTTATGCCCTTTGGTTTGAAAAATGCAGGTGCCACCTACCAAAGGCTGGTCAACAAAGTCTTCAAGGAGCAAATCGGTCGGAACATGGAGGTGTATGTTGTTGACATGCTGGTAAAAAGCAAGGAGGCATCCCAGCACATTAAGGACTTTGCAGAGAGCTTCGCCACACTTCGAAAATATCAGATGAACCTCAATCCCACCAAATGCACCTTCGGAGTCAATTCCGAGAAATTCCTCAGCTTCATGGTTTCGCAGTGAGGCATCGAGGCAAACCCTCAGAAAATCCAAGCCCTGCAACAAATGGCTTTTCCAGGGTCAGTCAAGGACGTACAGCACCTAACCGAGAGGATAGCAGCCCTCAGTCGCTTCATTGCTCGATCGGCCGAGAAATGCCTTCCCTTCTTCAAAGTGCTTTGGTCGGCCAAAAACTTTTAGTGGACCCCAGATTGCCAGAAGTCCTTTGAAGACATCAAAAAATACCTCGGCTCACCTCCTCTCCTCAGTAGCCCGAAGCCAGGGGAGGTGCTAAACTTGTACCTGGCGGTCTATGAAGGCACTGTTGGCTCGGTGCTAGTCAGAGAGGAGAACAGAGTCCAAAGACCTATCTATTATGTCAGCAAGCTGCTCAAAGACGCTGAGACGAGGTACACTCGGATCGAAATGATGGTCCTAGCTCTAGTAACATCGGTCCGAAAGTTGCAGCCATACTTCCAGGCGCATACTGTCATCGTCCTGACCGACCAACCTCTCAAGGCAATTATCCATCGTTCAGAAGCATCAGGGAGAATGACCAAATGGGCTGTCAAATTGAGCGAGCACAACATTCAGTATCAGCCACATCTAGCCATTAAATCCCAAGTTCTGGCAGACTTCCTCCTCGAATGCACCATACCCGAAGATGGCTCTGTTACAGACTCACCTGGACAACCAAAGCCCAGCGCCCCATGGTTACTCCATGCAGACGGATCCTCCAGCGCAGGCGGTTCTGGCACCGGCCTAGTCATCACCAGTCCGGAAGGCTCGACCTTTGAATATGGCATTCGCTTCTCCTTCCTGACCTCAAACAATAAGGCAAAGTACGAAGCCTTACTCTCAGAACTCTGAATCGCCCGTGAGCTTAAAGTCAAGAACCTGATTGCCTACACCGACTCCCAATTGGTAGCTGGCCAGGTGTAGGAAGAATTTGAGGCTCAAGAGCCAAGTATGATTTGGTATCTCCAAAAGGTGCGTGATCTATCTTCCTATTTCGATGAATTCAAAATTATCCAAATCTCAAGGGCTGAAAATGCGCGCGCCGACCTACTGTCCCGCCTGGCAACTACGGAGTCAATGGATCTCGAGTGAAAATTCCACCTAGAAGTCCTAGAGAAGCCCAGCATCGTCGATGTTGATCATGTGATGCAGGTTGACACTGAACCATCCTGGATGGACCCCCTGCACTAGTACCTCAGAGAAGGGTTGCTGCCCACCGATAGAAAGGAAGCAAGGAAGTTGAAATTGTAATCCTCTCATTATGTTATGGTCGATGATCAGCTATATAAGCGATCCTTTTCCATGCCATTGCTCAAATGCCTCCGTCCATCAAAAGCCAATTACACTCTTTGGGAAGTTCATGAAGGCATCTGTGGCAATCATCTCAACGGCCGCGCCCTGTGTCACAAAGTGCTACGCCAAGGATATTATTGGCCGATGATGCAGAAAGATGCTGATGACCTTGTTCAAGCCTGTGATGCGTGCCAATGACACTCAAATATTCAGAGGCTCCCCTCTGCTCACCTGACTTCCATCTCGTCACCCTAGCCCTTCGCCAAGTGGGGATTGGATATACTTGGCCCTTTCCCCTCGCAACGAGGCAGAGGAAGTTCCTGTTTGTTGCAATTGATTATTTCACTAAGCGGGTTGAAGCCGAAGCAGTCGCCCAGATAACCGAAGCTCGGGCTAAAGACTTCGTGTGGAGGTCCATCATCTACCACTTCGGTCTTCCCCACACCATCATCACCGACAACGAGAAGCAATTTGATAATCCGAAGTTTTGGGAGTTCTGCGAGGATCATGGCATTCTTCATCGCCTGACATCGGTCAGACATCCTCAAGCTAATGGAGAGGCTGAGGTAACAAATCGAACTCTATTGCAGGGAATTAAAGCTCGGCTCAACCAAGCGTGAGGCAGATGGCCGAAGGAGCTCCACCATGTGTTGTGGGCGTACCGAACCATCGAGAGGGCTCCCACGGGCCAGACTCTATTCAATATGGCCTTCAGCAATGAAGCTGTTATTCCCGTGGAAGTCGGACTCCCCTCCCCTTGCACCGAAGGCTACTCGGAAGAATCCAATGATGAACAACTCCGAACCAATCTTGATTTGATAGAAGAAGTCAGGGACTCCCCTCCCTGAATTTACCTTGTCCATTGAGTTAAATCTTCAAAGATTTGAAAATTTTTTATTTTTTATTACTTTCTTTGATGGCTACAATGAGAGATAGGTTTATAAATCCTCGGCCAGGATGAGCGATCTTCGGACCTTGGCCGCGCCAAGTAAAATATATCCCAGCTGGCTTGGGAGGACTCCGTACCTTGGCAGTGCCAAGTAAAATTTAATCTTGAAGCCTCAGCCAAGCCGAGTGATATATTATTTGAAGCCTCGGCCAATCCGAGTGATGATCTCTATACCTTGGCAGCGCCAAGTAAAATATAATCTTTATAAATCTTCGGCCGGGCTGAGCGATCTCCGTACCTTGGCAGCGCTAAGTAAAATATAATCTTTATAAATCCTCGACCGGGCCGAGCGATCTTCGTACCTTGGCAGCGCCAAGTAAAATATAATCTTTATAAATCCTCGGTTGGGCCAAGCGATCTCCGTACCTTGGCAGCGCCAAGTAAAATATAATCTTTATAAATCCTCGATCGGGCCGAGCGATCTCCGTACCTTGGCAGCGCCAAGTAAAATATAATATTTATAAATCCTTGGCCAGGCTAAGCGATCTCCATACCTTGACAGTACCAAGTAAATTATAATCTTTATAAATCCTCGGTTGGGCCGAGCAATCTCCGTACCTTGTCAGCGCCAAGTAAAATATAATCTTGAAGCCTCGGTCAAACCGAGTGATATGTTATCTGAAGCCTCGGTCAACCGAGTGATATATTATCTGAAGCCTCGGTCAAACCGAGTGATATGTTATCTGAAGCCTCGATCAAACTGAGTGATATCTTATCTGAAGCCTCGGTCAAATCGAGTGATATGTTATCTGAAGCCTCGGTCAAACCGAGTAATATATTATCTGAAGCCTCGGCCAAACCGAGTGATGTATTCTTAAAGCCTCAGTCAAGCCAAGTGACAGTCTCCGTACCTTGGCAATGCCAAGAAAAATGTATTCTTTAAGCCTCGGCCAAACCGAGTGATATATTGCTTGAAGCCTCGGTCAAACCGAGTGATATATTGTCTGAAGCCTCGGCCAAGCCGAGTGACATATTTCTGGAAGCCTCGACCTAAACGAGTAATTTCTCAAACACTCTAACGCGACTATGACATCCTGTTATGCTTCGGCAGAGGTTAGTAACATTCCTTCGCTTACCAGCAAGATTATGCAAATTATTTCTTCTCAAAGAAATACGTACATCATTCCTTAAACAAGATCATGTTTTTTGCATAAGTCTGTAGGGCCGCCCAGGCCTTTCTCTGACCTAAACAGAGATAAACACTTTCCTCACAGGGGACTAAATAACATGTTGGCAAAAATAAAGTAGCAAGAACGCTGCTGAACTTATAGATTTTGCTACGGATTGGAAAGCATAAAATGAGAGTAGCAACTCTCGACACAATTACATTAGAAAAAGAAACAGCTCTTGAAAGAAGAAAGAGAATAAACTTTCTTTATTAATGAAAAGATTATAACCTCTCAAGAGGCATTACAAGTGCAACAAGGAACAAGAAATACAAACAAATAAAAGCTCGACTGAGCAGCTTCGGTCGATAACCATGTCTTTACATCCAACCTAGAAGTCAGAGAAACCAGACAAGCTCCGTTGAGCCACTGGTTAAGGCCAAAGAGCAAAACCGGCCATCCAGGGTCTCTTGGATGAATTAAGGGTTCCAAAATGGGATAAAGACCTGTGGATGCCGATGCTGAAGATGCTTTCCCCCTAAGTGGGATACTGGTCTGCTAAACACTGCCCAAGCACATAGGCAGGGGACCAGCAGACCGACACATCCCTCCTTCCTCTTCATATGGCAAATATTCCTCAGGCGAATGAACTGAGGAATTCAAGCTGAGGGAGGAGGCGAAATTCATGTAAGCCATGGGGGGATACGTATGCTTTGCATTTCCTGTGGTCCCCATGGCAAGTGACAAAGGACACATAGGAAGCGCATACGTGCGCTCCCTATATGACCTCTGCGGGCCTCTCGTGTGCTCTCCATATGACCTCCGAGAATTCCTCCCTTGAGGACTGCTTGCTCTTTAGCAGCTTCTTCGTTGCCCCAGCTATCTAGGGCAAGCCTATTTGCAAAAGGAAAGCTCAGTCTTCCCACTCTCGACCTCAATGAAATAGATGCCATGGAAACCCCTCGCAAGTCATAGAAAGGGAGGGCCTTGGGAGATAGCCCAACACAGTCGGCACCCCCCACTTTATAGGCAAACAGATCGGGAGCAACCATTAAGGCAGAAAGCCCCGGGATTCAAAACGCCGTGGCTACGCTACCACGTGGTGGTTCAAGATAAAAGGGCACTTTTCAAAGTGCGCCGAGTGCATTTCCCAGGCCATGTCGCACGACAAAAGATTTCCCTCTGATCTCGAATCAAGAGCCTTAAATGCAGGAAATCGTCCATCGGTCCTTGAGATACGGGCAGGCCTGAAAAATCGCCTTATGAAAATGACACAATCCAATGGCGATCGAGTGCTTATTATGTACGTTAAAAAGACCCGCGTTGGAAATGGCCAGCAAAATAAATGCCTCGGGCAGAAACGTAGCATCCTTGAGAAAAGCCATTTCGAATGCCTCGGCATAAAATGTGGCAACTTTTTACCTCGGACAAACCAAGTTATTTAACCTCGGCCCCAGCCGAGGTATTCGAGTCATTCTCGGCTTTCTCGCGTCGAACTATTTCGTTCCTTAGCAAGATTAAGTGAATCTGCGCACACCTAATCCCGACCCCAACCAAGGTAAAATCAGGGCTACATCCTATGGCAAAGCCAAACAATGTTATGCATCGGCAAATCAGCTAGTACTGGCTTCAATTGAGTGGAATCTTCGACTCAAAACCCTGACGAATATCCGGCCTTAAGCCGCACCTTGCTCACGATTCGTCAAGGGAATTCCCAACGAAAGGGTGTTTATAAAAGCAACGGCCAAGGCGATGAAGCAAAACATAAAGAAATCATTCATTGGATTTCGCCCAAATTACAGGTTGAAAGAGCAAAAAAGCAAAATACATAAGCGACCCTTAAGACTCAGGGTCTGAGCCCATCCCAAGAACATCTCTGGTAATCTCCAGGAAGGCTTGGCTCGCTTCACCCACTTCAGATGTCGAAGGAAAAACCTTGGGTTCCTTGGCAGCAAGCTGAGGGTGTTCTTCGAAAGCCACGCCCTCATTAGGTCCCAGGATGGCATCAAGACGACATCCGAGATATCCTCATACTCGGCTTCTTCGGCCCCCGAGGTACAAGCATCAAAATGTTCAGCATCCAAAAAAGATAAATCCTATTCGGGATGCGCCCGAGAGATCTTTGCTCGAGTCTCCTCCTCGCCGAACCTGAATGCATCAGTGCAAGCCTCTCTATGCTCCTCGAAAAATCGGGCAGAACTCTTGTACTCCTCCACAGTCGAAGCGATTCGGTTATTGGCTTCAGTTAACTGGCCCCTGAGATCGACGTTCATCTAACGACTCACGAACAATTCCGCCCTTAAAGCTTTAAATTGCTCCTGCACCTCGAACTCAATTTTGCCCATCTGCAAAAACACCAGAACATTCGAGCCCACGAACAAAAGAAAAGTACCAAAAACAAACAGATAGGAAGACACTATACCTCTTCCTCCTGCCGAGCCATTTTATTGCTCAGCTCTTGAACCCTTTCCAAGGCCTTCAGCTTGGCCGACTTATTTTGTTGAAGACCCTCCTTGAGGTCATCAATGCAGGACTGCTTGTCCCCAACTACCGCTGAGATCGATCGAGGTCTTCAGTAAGCCGAGCAATCTGCTCATTTTGCCATTTCAGCCGATTCTCCATATCGGCGAATTCCTTATTCAGATCGGCGAGCTGATCCCGCTGCCACCGACACTTACGCTCCTCCTCCTCGAGCCTCTTACTCCAATTATTTCTATCTTTGGCATGACTAGCCCTCAACTGGTTCCACCTTTTGTCGAAATACTGCTGCATGGTCTTAACGTCGTCGTCATGCTTCGTCTTAACCTAGGATAACTCCAGGTAAGCCTTGTCCAATTGCTCGCGAAAATCCTGGAGCTCTTTTACTTGGGTTTCGAGCCAAGAGGCCCTTTCAGCTACAAGATGGTGAGACTCGCTTGCCCTTTCAAAATCCGCCCTGGTAGACGCCAAGGCCCTAGAGAGCCGGCTGGTTGAATCCACCCTTGCCCGAAGGTCATCCGCTTCCTTCCTGGCCTGAGCGCAGGCCCCAATGGCCATATTTAAACGCCAAATCAGCGCTCTTGTGACCAAGGCGTGCTGCGAGAAAAACGCATGTGAAAAACCACGACACGGCCGACCAATCAAGAATCACAACCTCGGTACAGTAACTCACTAGGGAGACGTAGTTTGAAGCCATCGTCATGAGAGTAGCATTGCTAATTTCGGGGAGAAGGAAAGCATCCTTCGGCGCCCTGAGCGACTGAAAGCCGCCTCAATGATATCCTCGGCAGCAGGCTCGTCCGTCGAGGAACTCCCTCTCGCATGCAGAACGGACCTCATCAAGGTAGTGAGCATATCATCCACCTTCGGGCTGTGGATGAAGGAGCTCATAGCCGAAGAACTAGCCTGAGGAATTCTAACTCGAGGAATCATACGCTTAGCTTCCCCTATCAGAGCTCCAACCTGCAAGGCCTCGATCGAGGGAGCCTCAGCCCGAACACCCCCTTCATCCAGCGATTCCTCCTCCTCTTCCTCTTCCTCTTCCTCTTTGGCTACTGCCCTATTTCCGACAAACTCCATTTGAACTTCAATTTCTTGCACGGCATCCCCTGGTGCCATAGCAGAGACACCCTCAATAGGAGGTGCTTCGACCTCCACCAACCTCTCTACAGGTGGCCCCACTTGAGCCTCGATAGCCAACACTGCCTCTCCTGACCCCTCCGCCTGAGCGGGGGTCTCTTCCATGCGCTGTGGACTCCTTACCACTGGTGACTGAGGAACCTCCGACAGGAGGATCGTCGGACCGATTGGCGACATTTCCTCGACATCGTCTGACACAACTACTATTTGGAGGGAAGGAACCTCGACGTCTCTTTCCGAGCTTCCCTCAATGACCTCCTTTGCTGTCTCACCTCCCTCCGGCAGGGAGGGCTTATCGGTTACAGTTGGCATTTTCACCTCCTCCCTTTTTGAAGCAGAGGAGCGGCGGCCAACATCGTCTCTCCTGGACTCCCTCTAGTGAGACCGGAAGGACGATCCCTCTTCTCGGATCTATGCTTATCCCCGGAGCCGGAGCTCCTATGGCGCTTACCCAGCTCCCTCCTTATTTGGCCCGCGAACGCGGACCTCTCGGCTGAAAACACAGTGGATGTTCAGTTAAACAGTGACAAGATCACATAAACATGTTGACCATTAGAACAAAGACTCACCCTGAGGGTCGATAGGGCTAAGCCCGGTGGTGAAAAGGGCATCCTCCGCTAACAAGGTGCTGACAGAGACCTCCTGACCACTGTAAAGGGTAGCCAAATCCTTTTTTTCCTGCTCGCTCAACTCCATACGCACCTCTGGATCCTTCACATAACTGGCCCATCCTCTCGGAAAATCCAAGCCAATGTTTCCTTCGACAATGAGAAATCGGGACTTACATCCCTTTATCGAAGAAGGGTTATCAGAAATCATCTTAAATGACTTCCGGGGGCCAATATAGGGCCACTCGGAACTCCTCTCAGAAACCAAATTGTAACAAACTCGAAATAAGGGAAGAGTCGCAGTCACCCCAATGCGACTGCACATCGAGATGAATCCGACGAGATTGCGCCAGCTATTCGGAGCCACCATCGTTGGGCATATGTTGTAAAACCTCATCACCTCCTGTATCAACGGGTGAAGAGGGAATCGGAGACCTTCCCTCAAGCTCTCCTCGTAGAAGAAGACTCCTTGGCTTAGCTCGGTTGAAACCCGGTGCTCGGTCCTCGGCGTCCATAAGGCAACATCCAGAGGAACTCTAATCCTATCCAGATCGTCTAGGGTTACCTCAGAAGCAACATCGCCTGGACCACTCATATTGACTGAATAGGGGTAAGACGCAAACAGACAAGGAAGGGCTTAAAGAGAGAGCGAAAAATCTCTGTGGCATGGACAAAGGGGCATTGCAGAAGGAACACCGCCCCAACCCTCTTTAAATAGGTGCTTCAGAAAGAAAGCCATAGATGCCAAAGACCCCGATGGGGGCACCAGAAATAAAGGACTTCTGCCATACGGAACCTCCGCTATCACAATTTGTTGGAAACGAGGCGTTTCCTCCTCGATCTGCAGCGAAAAATGAAGACGAAGCAGCGGCCCGTCATTTACGAGATTATCATTGCCTACCTTTTTGAATCCCCCAAATAATATTGCTCTAGAATTCTACTCCCTATATCCAAAATTACACTTCGGACTAGGGAGTGGGGGGCATGTGATGAGGGGTAAAATTGTCATTGCATTATTGATCGCTAACATTGGTGATGGGGTCGCGCCCAATCCAAACGCCCTGCTAGCCAGCTGACATAACATCTAAGCAACAAGGCCAAGTCGCCTCTTACAAAGTGGGGTCGCCCCGACAGTCCGAGCTATCCTCATACTTCGGCCATCTGAGCCGAGCTATTCCTCGGTAACCTGAGCTATCCTCATACTTCGGCCATCCGAGCTGAGCCATTCCTCGGTCATTCGAGCCGATCCATTCTATACCTCGGAAAAACCAGGTTATTCCTCATTCAGGCCAAACCACGGCATTCAAAATACCTCTGCGGGATCTAGCGTGGAGAGTTCGAATCCACTATAGCTGAATAAGATTCCAGGCGATGAATCATGCCCAAAGTGGCCTAGGATTTGCGAGAGTGGCCTAGGTCTGTGTGATCACTGAACCTCAAAGCATCAACCAGCTCTCCCAGCCATCAATCCTCTAACTGACAAGATACGGACCCTACCGGCCTCATAACAAACTTGATTCGAATCCTAGCAGTTCTCAGACCCCATCCAGGGCACGTTCAAGGAATCAGGTGATCACCTATAAATACACAGCATTCCAACCTCTCAGGTATACGCGTAAACTCTAAGACAACCCCTTACGCATTCATTTCACTCACTGAATCTCATACTCCATTAGAGCTCTTTCAAAAGCCTGAAGGAGCATTTCCTCCGTGAGAGTCTTCTCCTTACATCTGCTTGCTGTGAATCTCCACTGATTTGGGCATCGAAGGGTCCTTCACCGAGGGCAACCCCCACAGCACCCTCTGCGTGTGGACTGTCTTGCAGGTTCCATCCCGAGGCAATAAGATCGGCGTTCGGATCAGAAACCGAAAGCGCACTCGAGTTGAAGAACGGATATTCATGGCAACAATATATATGATGATGATGATGATGATGGATGCATGGCTTGATTGGTTGCTCAAGATCAACAAGAGGTATCTTGGAGTTGGAACTAAGATGAAAGGGAAAGGGAGGAGGAGGAGG
Source organism: Calamus simplicifolius (assembly GCA_900491605.1). Classification (NCBI taxonomy): domain Eukaryota; kingdom Viridiplantae; phylum Streptophyta; class Magnoliopsida; order Arecales; family Arecaceae; genus Calamus; species Calamus simplicifolius. The sequence goes on from UESW01004721.1 coordinate 142,266, forward strand.
TGGCAGCAGCTGGACGGGGACAGTGGTTGAAGCCATACCAGATGGCGTTGGGGAGAGGGATGCCGTAGTAGAAGGTGATGGTCCAACTGAAGTTGGGCTCATACACCTTAACCAACTCCGAAGTCGATCCGTCCCAGCCGTCCCGCCGTAGGTACAGGTAGCAGATCCCATAGCCGCACGGCCCCTCTAAGACAACCCCTTATGCATTCATTTCACTCACTGAATCTCATACTCCATTAGAGCTCTCTCAAGAGCCTGAAAGAGCATTTCCTTCGTGAGAGTCTTCTTCTTACATCTGCTTGCTATGAATCTCCACTGATTTAGGCATCGAAGGGTCCTCCACAGAGAGCAACCCCCACAGCACCCTCTGCGTGCGGACTGTCTTGCAAGTTTCATTCCGAGATGATAAGATCGGCGTTCGGATCAGAAACCGAAAGCGCGCTTGAGTTGAAGAACGGATATTCGTGGCAACAATATATATGATGATGATGATGATGATGAATGCATGGCTTGATTGGTTGCTCAAGATCAACAAGAGGTATCTTAGAGTTGGAACTAAGACGAAAGGAAAAGGAAGGAGGAGGAGGTGGCAGCAGCTGGACGGGACAGTGGTTGAAGCCATACCAGATGGCGTTGGGGAGAGGGATGCCGTAGTAGAAGGTGATGGTCCAACTGAAGTTGGGCTCATACACCTTAACCAACTCCGGAGTCGATCCGTCCCAGCCGTCCCGCCGCAGGTACAGGTAGCAGATCCCATAGCCGCACGGCCCCTTGATTTTGAAAGTGTCGGTGGAGCACTGTTCGAACGTCCCCGTGGTCGGATCGTCGAGCCTCGGCACGTACACCTGGCTATCACCATCAACCAGCTTAGCTACATAAATTTATAATTGGATATATAATAAATCCACCACGCTCACATAACAGCTCCGGGCCTAACTAATTTGTCCAAACCTTCACCCGTGTTACCTTCGGCTTGGAATTACGTACAACCGGATTAAAATGATATAAATTAAACCGCTTTTAACTTTTCTCTTTTTTTTAACTTTTTTTTTAAAAAAAAAGAAAAAAGAGAGAGCACTTCTCTATTGAGTAACAATTTTTCATAACCTTACGTTCAACAGCTGCCAGTAAAGATAAAAACTAAACAAATTAGGAACCATGAGTTCTAAGACATAAAATAATAGATGTCTGAGAATAGGCAACTGATATAGAAGAAGGAAGAAAGTAATGGAGATATTACTTTTATTCTCAGAAATAGTTGCAGCATGTAGAGCAGTGTTGTCATAGGGTCCACCGTGATGAGAATTAGGAATTCGGACCAGTGCTTTCACAACATCAGCTAAGCCTCTATAGGCTGCCATGTACATTGGCGACTCCTTGTTTGTATTGATCAAGCTCGATTGCTCGGGCTCAGCTTGTAGCAACTCCAGCGCCAGGCTGCTATTGCCGTGCCGCAAGGCTTGGTGTAAAGCAGTGTTTTTCTTTGTATCAATTGCCATCATCATCTCTTTCAGAGGGTTGCCCTTCTCTACGTCGCCACCATGAAGAGGCATCTGGGATGCAGCTCGAATAATAAAAAAGGTGGCCGTAGAGTGATAACCGGTGGCAGCAGCGATATGCAATGGAGTCTCTCCATTTGAGTTTATAGCTAAGAGAAGGGATGAGTTACTGGAACAGAGATCTCTTGCAAATTGCTCATGCCCAGATATCACCGCAATGTGAAGGGCTGTGTTATCAAGAGGAGTTCTGCCAAGAAGGATCTGCGGGCTCTCCTTGACCAGTTGATTAAGTTTTGCTACATCGCCAGACTTCGCCGCCGTGAGCAAACTGGGATCCATGGGTGGTATTCGACTGAATAGTTGGGCCTGGAACGGGACAATGTACGTCATGAATTACGATAGAATAGATGGGCGCGTTGGGACCAATGCTTTGCCATAATTGAACTATTTTTTCACTCTAGGCTATGCCAATTCTGCCATCGCAAATTCATTGTTCACAAAAATAGAGGAGTCAAACCTTAGATGCAACCAAACCATTCTTGTTTATCGCTCTCCATGCTGTGTAAATAAGTGGGACGATCCTATTGGTATCTATGTAACCATGGAACAGGGGACTCATCTATTTTTCGGTAGTGTAGCGGAAGCTTTGATGAGCAATGGTTGGTTCATCGGTCATCGAAGGCTACTAGAGTCCCCAGTATTCCACACCCTTGGACCGCGGTGCTGGAAAGAAAGAAGGCGGTGGGAGGTTGAGAAGTCAGAGAGCAGAGGGAGAGGAGAAGAAACTTCCTTCTCTACTGCTCTTCTGCTTCACTCGGATGCTAGAGAACGCTTGCAAGTGAAGCTCTGCTCCCCCCCTTCCTTTTATCTCTCTCGTCTAGGGAGACACACCCCATGTGAGAGGGCAAGCAATTCAACACACGCCATGCGAGGGGACAGGGAGAGGTCATGTCATGGCATCCTGGCATTGACCAGATCAGCCAGGCAACAATCTCCCATTTGTCCACACATGACTTCACTCATAATGCCATCTCATCTCCCTCTCCTCATGTAGTGTAGTGGGATGTACGATCCGATGAAATTCAAATACAGTGATACATAGTGGAAATGCTGCATTAAGTTAATAAATAACTAATGCAGCACATAAGCGACGCAGTCCAATATCATCTGTGTCTTAGAAAATCTAATCACACCTCAATCAAGAACTCTCAATCCCTCAAAAGATTTATTCTAAGCAGTACTTGAAAATATTGAGTCAAATATCTGTGTCCATAATCACATACAGCTCATGCACATGATTGCCCGGGCAATGGATCACAAGATATAGGGTGTGGTCACAAATAATCTTCCTTGAATACTCATACCAATCCATCTTTGCCTTGTTGACTTCCTAGGATTGTCTCATGTGGCCATATTAATTTCATAACCCTAAAGGATAAGGCTAAGGAAGTCATCCTGAACTCCAACTTCATGATATAGGCTCAAGTCCAAGGACACCACATAGTTGTAGGGCTCACACGATAATGAAGAGGGAATATGGCACATTACCCCCTACTGGATCGACTTTAGCACATGCAACATAATGCATATTACGGTGGAGCTCCAACTCAATGAGCCATGTCATACTCAAACACCATATGAATACAAGTCCAGGCATCACAAAGTTGCATGACTTGAGCACACACCAATGCTGTCAGTTCGGCTACTACAGGCTTAGTACGGATCTATGGACATATCAATATGCATACACCGTACACGCATGTACATACTCCATACTCGACTCTTCTGAGTCTCATCTCAATCCAAACTGAGACAACTTATCATTTGTAATTTATGTAGCCCATTTTGCAACGTATGCAACCTGCAACTCATGTAGTCTGCAACACATGCATTTATTCAAGCATATATCATGGCTACTTTAGTCTCATTCTGCCCACTACAAAAGTGTCAGGACGATCACCTATGTGAGTGGGCTGATCTAAGCCTGTGACATTCATACACATATATGCATGCCAACATGAACTCATCATAATGAAAACAAGCATTTCATTTCAATATATAGTTGATAATGTCCATACAATCCTTGTCTATCAAATACAATACAGACCCAGACTTCTCATATGAGCCTGGAAGACATCCCTAGCAATGGTCTTAGTCAATGGATCAGCCAACATCCTGCCAGTAGGGATATGCCTAAGGATAACTTTTCTTTGCTTGACCATGTTCCAAATGAAGTGATATCTAATGTCAATATGCTTAGTCCTTCCATAGTACTTAGAATCCTTAGCATATTGTAACACTGACATGCTATATCGGAACATATCTGAATAGCCTCATGAGCACTAGCTGATATCTCGAGTCGTCTCAAGAACCCCCTCAGCCACACGGCCTCCTGGAGAGTAGCTAAACAAGCAATATACTAGGCTTCCATAGTGGATAAAGTTGTGCAGTATTATTTTTTACTGCATCAAGAGACAGCTCCACCTCCAAAGATAAACACATGTCCTGAAGTGGATTTACGCTCATCTCTATCATCAGCTCAATCAGAGTCACAAAAACCCTTTAATCTCAAATCCTCTCCTTGGTAACATAGGGCGAGAGTAGCATTACCACGAAGGTAGCGAAAGATCCTCTTCACTGTATCCCAATGAGCAAGTCCTGGATTGCTTTGGTACCGACTGACCAAGCCTACTGCAAAGCTAATATCATGACGTATACACAACATAGCGTACATCAAACTTTCCATAGCACTAGCATCGAGAATTCTGCTCATCTTTCTCTCTCCTCATCTGTTCTAGGGCACTGATCAATACTCAAAGTGCAATCCTTCTCTATTGGGGTATCTACGGGTTTTGAATAGTGCATTCAGAATCGTTCCAAGATTTTTTGAATATAAGTTTTTTGAGACAGACCAAGAAACTTCTTAGCATAATTCCTTAGGATCCTCGCTCCAGCACAAAATTTATCTCACCCATGTCCTTCATCTCAAAGACAAAGGATAGTTACTCCTTAGTGGCATTAATTACCCCTATAAAACTCTCAGCTATTAGAATATCATCTACATACAACGCTAAAATCAGAATCTCATGTCTATTTTCTTAATGCATACACAGTGGTCCTCCTCAATCATGGTCAAGCCAATCGATGCAATGACTTCATGAAATTTGAAGTACCACTACTTGGATGATTGCTTGAGACCATATATGGATCTTTTAAGGTGGCACACTTTGCCCTCCTTTCCTTTGACCACAAAGCCCAAAGGTTGATTCATATAGATTTCTTCATCCAGGCTTCCATTAAGAAATACTGTCTTGACATCATTTGATATAGTTCTAAATATAAATGAGCTACTATAGCTAGGATTAGGCGAATGAAAGCAAATCTCATCATAGAAGAAAATGTCTCCTCATAGTCTACACCCTTCATCTGGGTATAACCCTTCGCCACAAGATGGGCCTTGTACTTGTCAATTGACCCATCAGCCTTGCACTTTATCTTTAAGACCCACTTATTTCCTATAGATTTGCACCCAGACGGTAAGTCTAACAGGTTCCACACATGGTTTCTGTTCATAGACTGCATCTCATCTTCCATACAGCTAGCCACTCATTACAAACGGGTAAATCAAGTGCCTCATGAATAGAAACTGGCTCATCTGGATCCAACAGAGTATAGAAAAACACATTCCCTTCAACCTCAAAGTATCACTATGAACTATTCCACATGTACTTCTCCATATCAATGGATCTAGACTTTGAGAACTACTCCCTAAAGGTACATTAACCCTCATGGGTGAGCTCCTACTGGGCTAAGCCTGTACGCTCCCACTGTCTAGTGCGCCACTCCTACTGGGCCAGCACTCCCACTATCTGTGGCGATCCCTGGAACATACCATAATGCCCCTTTCTCATCAAAGATAGTAGGAAGGTCCTCCTATAACTCATACAGGGTTAGGTCCTTCTTGATCTCACCAATGCTTGAGAATTCATTTTCTATGAATTTCACATCTCTGGACTCCATTTCAGTTAGTCCTTCATCAGGATGTTCACCATACATCACGTAACCCTTAGATCTCTTAGGGTACCTGATGAACAACTTTTTTCTGCCCTTAGGACCTAGCTTTTCCAACCTATGGGAGGTGTAACGTATCCTGCTGAACCCCATGAGCGCAAATGATCTACATAAAGTTTTGCGCCATACCATAACTCATATGGTGTGAAGGACACTGATTTACTGGGTATACGGTTAAGAAATAGGCAGCAATCAATAACGCATCACCCCAAAAACTAATCGGAAGATTTGCCTGTGACATCACCGACCTAACCATATCCAGTAAAGTCCTATTTTGACACTCTGTAACACCATTTTGTTGTGACATTTCAGGAAGGGTAAGCTGTCTGCGTATCCCTCTCTCCTCACAAAGCATTTGAAACTGATCAGATAAATATTCACGACCTCTATCAGTTTGAAGAGACTTCAGAGTCTTTTTCTTTTAATTTTTTACCTCAGCTAAGAAGCAGCGGAAACAATCCAATACTTCATAGCCATAGAAGATCAGGTACATATACCCAATTGTGAATAATCATCGATGAATGTGAGGAAATAAAATGTGCCATGGCATGCTCTGACACTTATGGGTCCACAGATGTTTGAGTGTACTAGCTCTAATGGCTGAGAGGCCCTAGAAGCCTTACCAAAAGGCTTTCTGGATGCCTTTTCTATCAAACAAGACTCATACACAGGAAGGCTTATTTTGCTAAGAGGGCCCAATAGTCCTTCTCTAGCCACCCGTGCCATCCTATCTTGGCCCACATGACCAAGTCTGGCATGCCATAATGAAGAATCATCACATGCAGGAAAAGAAGTACAAGCATATGAAGAGTAAGAGTTAGATATTTCTGCATCAATTATGAAAAACCCATGAGATAAATAGCCACAAAAGGATAACACACCATCCAGATATATAGACATACGATCACCAAAAAAATAAAAGGTATAGCCAAGAGCTAACAGGGCAAGTACAGAGCATAGATTACATCGAATAGTTGGGATGTACAAAACATCATGTAGGAGCAATACATGTTCTTGCAACCTAATGTGATATGCTCCTATACCCAACACTTGCTCATGCAGACCGTTCCATAAAACAACATATTGGGTGTCTGTAGAAATCTGATGAAAATCTACAAAACCAGCTCAATCTCGAGCTATGTGTTTGTTCGCTCCTGTGTCTATGATCCAATTAAAGAGAGTATCAGTAACTAATGCATATGAACAAATATAGAGAGAGCTTATTGTTCTTGCCATATTCTTGCTTTGGTTCTGTGCATTCACGAACGAAGTAGTCTTTCATACCACAATTATAGAATTTGATCTTTGCCATATTCTTCTTGCCCTTCGGTTGGCTTTTCTTGAGCTTGGCTACCTTCTTTCCCTTGAAATTCTGTGAACCTTTCTTGTCACTGGATTTACTCCTCCTTCTACCTCATGAACTCGAAGCTCTAGAGTGAGCCACATAGGAAGAGGAGTGGGAAGTCTTTATGTGCTCACTATAAGTCATCAAGAGCTTCATCTGACTTCACTGAGGGTCAAGCAGTGAACGAATCATTGCAAGAACCTTCTGTTCCTCAGTGAGATCAACCCCAGCTTTCTCAGATCCCTAATCATGCCGCTCATCACGCGGTGATATTCAAACATTGAATGATTGGGATCTTTGACATATTGCATAAATTTTAGGTTCAAGGCCCACAACCTTATTGCTGAGGTCTGCCCAAACTGAATCTTGAGCTGGTTCCATATATCCTAAGCAGTTAGAAATCCCTTAAAATCTCCAATCAGGTCATTGTGCATGTAGCTTAACATAGTGAAGCATGCAAATGATCCTTCTTTACTCATTTTTATAGACTTCGTGATCCTGACGGTTCTGCACAGAGGTACCAAGTTCTGATGGTGTCATACTATGTGTTAGGGTTTCCAAGACTTCTTGCTCATTGAGTAGATATTGGATCTTTCAATGCCATATATTATAATTCTGTCCATCCAGTTTTTCACCTCTATCAAGGTCAGCTACTCTTGATCAGGAGGCCATCACTACATTTAGTCAAGCAAAATATGGACATCAGGCACATAATCAATGTAAATCTCTATCTGAAAAAATAACTAGATTTTAAATGTTCCTACTTCTAAATGAGAACAAAAATTTTACTAAGCTTATAATCATCACTCATTTAATAAGACAGAACATTGAATCCAATAATTTTTCATAGAACATATCTATGTTGTCCACAAAACCATCATTGAAACAAATCCGCACCGCTAATATATGCTACAACAAGCATATTTTATGTAAACTAAAGACATAATTTAATATATATATTATTTATGCACCAAGCATAAATAAACATGCTCGCAGAAAATACATAGCAATTGACATAAATACCCCTCATGCACTAAGCATAAATAATTATGTCAACAAAATAACATGTAAAAATATGCATAAATCATATTTATATATTAAGCATAAATAATTATGCATCCAAAAAAATATTCATAGAAAAATTAGACAGTACGGCAATATTAATATTCATGCACAATGCATAAACAACCATGTCACATCAAGAAAACTTTCAATAAATTTTTTTATGATATTTTTTTTTTTATTTTTTTATGATTTTTATGATTTTTTGTAATTTTTTAATTTTTTAATTTTTTTGTAATTTTAAAATACCTAAAAAATATAAATTAAATATAAATGCCATGTAGGCATTGACGTCAATAAGACCCACACGTGGACCACTAGCAAGTCGCCACATCAGCTAGTAGTATGCATCAGCAAACCATGTCATCGCAAATACGTAGACAGACATGTGAACTGCCATGTCAGTGGGACCCTCTGCCACGATAGATGACATGTCAGCTGGCAAGTTTCTTCAGCATCACATGTGTCCGACACATGTACAGCATGTGGCTGACCCATAGACAGCCACGTGTTCGAGCCAGCATGAAGTTGGATGCCATGTGGCTTTGCAAGTCAGCATACCATTTATTAGAATTTTTTTGAATTATTTGATTTATGAAAAGATAAAAATGCTTCTGGTTAGTTTTGAATTTATGGGTGGCACTGACTATTCTTGCGCACTCCGCACGTGCAGCAGCGGCACAGGGCCGGCCGTTTCGGCCTCGGCGGCCGGGATGAAGCTTCAGGGGGAGCTTCGGTCGGGGAAGAAGTGTCCACCGGCCGCTAGGGAGGCTCCAGCGGCCTTACGTCCCTCGAACGTAGGGACCCCAGCGGCCTTGCGTCCCTCAGATGCAGAACACACGCCGCCCCTTGACAGGGCTTCCCTGGCCCTCCAGTGGCTGGGGAAGAGAGGGAGGGCCTCCGGCGATCAGCGAAGGTGACGCCAGTCGCCGTTTGGGGTTTAATGACCCCGAACGGTCATCTCCAATTTTTTTTTAAGTTGTGGCGCCCGTGGCTGCAATTGAGGGGCAGGCAGCGGCGTGCGATCGTCGCTGCCTGCTCCTTCGCCTCTTCACCCTCGTCGGCCATCGCTCCAAGCACGGTGACGACTGACGAGGCTCTAATACCATTGTTGTTATCTCTGTAACCATGGAACAGGGGACTCACCTGTTTCACGACGGCGTAGTGGAAGCTTTGGCGAGCAGCGACTGGATTATCGGTCGTCGAGAGCTACTTGAGTCCCTAATATGTCCATGTCCCTGGGCCTTGGTGCCGAAAAGGAAGAAGGCGGTGGGAGGTTAAGAAGTCAAAAAGCATTGGGAGAGGAAGAATCTTTCTTCTCTGCTACTCTTCTGCTTCACTCGGACGCCAGAGAACGCTTGCAAGTGAAGCTCTGCTCCCCCGTTTTATCTCTCTCGTCCAAGGAGATATACCCTATGTGAGAGGGCAAGCAATTCAATGCACGCCATGTGAAGGGCAGGTAGAGGTCGTGCCGTGGCATCCTGGCATTGACCAGGTCAGCCAGGCAACAATCCCATTATTGTTGTCCTCAAATCATAGATGTTTGAGAATGGGCAACTGACACGAGAAGCAGCAAAGTAGAGGGGACGTTACTTCTAGGGTTCAGCTATTTTGTTATTATAATTTTTGTTAGAATACCCTACCTCAATCTTTTCTATAATATTGAAGTTCACCAATCACTCATCATTCACTTGCTTTTTATCTTTGCCTAATGCCCTCATAAGTTTGGCTTTCTCATAATTTATGGTACCAATTCACATACAGTTAAATGCATGATAGCAAAGCCTTAGTTTTGCAGCATGAAGAGAAGTACGTACTGCCATAGGATCCACATGATAATAAGATTTAGAAATTTGCGCCAATGCTTCCACAGTATCAGCTAGGTCTCTAAAGGCTGTGATGTACATCGATGATTTCAGATTTTTGTTGGTTAATTTTAAATGCTTGGGTCCTCCTTGTAGCAACTCCAAAGCTATGCTGCCATGGGCGTGCTGCAAGGCATCTGGACGCAACCTAAATAAAAAAAAGTTAGCCAGTGTCTTGACCAGCTGCGGTGGCGATATGCAATGGAGTCTCTCCATTGTTTGTAGCTCGTAAAGGGATTTTTTGTAAATTACTCAATCTAAATATCACTGCAATATGAAGGGTTATGATGTATCAGATCATGGTACGACAAATGTGGCTAAAATGGTCCAACCATCAGGTCCTTCAGAAAAAAATATTATATATTTACATAATACTTGTGGCTAAAATGACAACTGACAGATGAAGTCATTAAATATGTCCTGCATGACTTAGTCCTGGGCAATCAAAGGGGTGCAATGGCAAATTTTATTCATGGATTATGACAGAATTGATGGAGCCGTTACAACCTATGCTTTGCCATGACTGCACTATTGAATCTCAGTTCACTGTTCACTCTAAGCTCTATCAATTCTGCCACCACAATTTCGTTGCTAAAGAATGCTGATTCAAGCTTGAATAGTGGAGTAGCTGCTTCAGAAAAGCCTGCACGACAAACTCTTAAATACGCACTCGCACACCTGTCCATATCTGCAAACCGTCTTCATCTCATGCTTTCATTTAATAGTACCACGTGCCTAATGAATTCTAAAGCCAAGCCAAGACAAGCACATAAGACAGACTGTTGATTGACGAAAGCTTAGCCTTTATCACCACGTGCTGACCCTATTTAATGCTATTTATTATACACTTTTACTCTCCAGTCAAAAAGATTTGCTCTTTTTCTATTAAAAATTACTTTTTACTAAAATCAAAAAAAAAAAATTATACATTGCATTCGGTACAGCAAATTCTACATGGACTATGTTCCTTTTTATTAGTTAATATATATACAATATTTATTAAAAAAATATTAAGACAGCTTTACGATATTTCGATAAAAAAAATTAAGACACGTCAGTTTTAAAATTACGACACCATAGTTATAAAATTACGACACCCGTTCAAAAAATTAAAAAAAATTACGATACTCCCGTTATAAATTTACAACACCATGGTTATAAAATTATGACACATTCAGAAAACGTATCTATACATAAATTCAGAAAAAAAAAAAGCTGAATAGTATTAATGCATGTCACGTAAAAATTTAAGATGACACCAGTTGTAAACTTATGACACTGTAGTTATAAAATTAAGATACCCATTAAAAAATCAAAAAAAAAATTATGACATCCAAGTTGTAAATTTATGACATATAGTTATAAAATTACGACACCACTCAGAAAGAGTGTCTGCACACAAATTCCAAAAAAAAGCTGAAAGATCTTAATGTACGTCATGTCAAAATTTAAGATGACATCCAAGTTATAAACTTATGACACCGTAGTTATAAAATTAAGACACCTATTAAAAAGTAAAAAAAAAATTACAACATCCCATTTATAAATTTACAACACCATAGTTATAAAATTATAACACCCACTCAAAAAGAGTGTCTGTACACAAATTCTAAAAAAAAATTAAACGGGTATTAAAGCACGTCAGCTTTTTTTTGGAATTTATGTTCAGACACGTTTTCTGAATCGGTATCATAATTTTATAACTACGGTATTATAAATTTACCACTAGGGTATCGTAATTTTTTTTGGCTTCTGAACGGGTGTCATAATTTTATAACTATGATGTTGTAATTTTAAAACTGGAGTATCATAATTTTTTTCGTCGGGATATAGTAAAGTTGTCTTAACATTTTTTAATGGGTGTCATATGCATATTTACTAATAAGAAAGAACGGTGCAACCCACGTAGGATTAGGACTTGTTACACCAAAGGCGGTGTACAAAGACTTTTCCAAACCAAAATATATGTTGGAACCCTAAGGACTGTTTGTTACCAATTGGGTTAAATTTTTTATTTTTAAAAATAAAAAATTTAACTTATAATATAAAAAATACATTTGATCGAATCATTTTTGAAAATACTTTCGAAACAATCATAAAAATCTGAATGAATCTAAAAAACATGGGAGCGACGTTTACTTCGGATTCATCTCAAATATTTCTAAATTTTCTCCTTTATTTCTCAAAATGCTCAAAACTTGCGGATTCGCCTTCTTCCTTCTTCCGTGACCTTTTTCCATGCGATTGCAGCTCCATTTCTCATCAATCTATGCTTTATTGGTGATCTGCTTATGCTACGCCTCGAAATCTTTGACAAAGAAAGGCCTATTCGACAGTTCTAGATCTGTGCTTCATAGGCTTCTTTCGGATCAGGGTTCTGGTGCATCCTCGCATCCGCTCCTCCTTCTCTTATTGTTCATCCGGTAAGATCTTAGGGCTTTAATTATTTTTCCCTCCAATCATAGTTTTTTTTTACCGAGGGTCTTCTAAATTTCGGATTCTTCTCTGTCTTTTGCTTTCTTTGTCATCATTTTTTCAAAACACCAACTAAACAAGTTTTCATTATTTTAAAAAAAAAATAGTTTTCTAAAACAGCAACCAAACAAGTTTTTACTATTTTTAAGTTCAAAAATAATTTTTAAAAATACCAACCAAACGTATTCTTGAATATTAAAAATTAACATAATATAATTCAGATTTTTGGATACAATCCATGTTTTTAAAAATAGTTTTCTGGATCACGAACCAAACAAGGCCCAAAATATTTATAATATAAAAATATGAAGCTTTAAGTTATCTTATAATATTAAATAATTCATATTATTTATAAAATAATAAATCAGTTTATACAATGATCTACAAAAAATTTTTAAATTCTAAAACCTTTTATCTTATTTTTATTTTTTTAATTGAAATCAAATCAATGTAAAAGAATTACAAATTTTAAACTTTTATCTTATTTCTATTTTTTAAATTCAAAGCAAATCATAGCAAAAAATATTCTAAATTTTAAAGTTTTATATTTTCTTTTCTTAAAATTAAATAAAATCAGTGACAACAATATTCTAAAAAATATATATTTCATATTATTTTATAAAATAATCGATCGATATATAAAATTTGTCCATAAAAATATCTTAAATTTTAAGAATTTCTATCTTACTTTTATTCTTTAAATTCAAATGAGATCAATACAAAAAAAATTCTAAATTTTAAAATGTTTTATTTGATTTATATTTTTAGATTTAAATCAAATCAGCATGGTACAATTATAAAATTATATTTTATATTATTTTATAGAAAATATAACAATCTATAAAATATGTTACTAAATTTAGAAATTTTTATCTCATTTTTATTTCTTAAATTTAGAATTTAGCAATCATGAAAATTATATGTTTTTTATTATTTGTAAAATAATAGATTAATTTATAAAATCAGCTTATAAAAATGGTTTTAAAGATTTTTTATCTTATTTTTTATTTTTTTAAATTTAATTTAATTAAATGTTGGCATGTACCTAGTTTAGATTAAATTAAGGCACGTTGGTTAAGTTTATCTAACAATTTCTTCGACATGCCAGCTGGACGGAAGACACTTCGAATACGAATTCTGCTGGTTTTTCAAAATAAAATATATGTCAATTTATGTTAAACTTAAGGTTGCTTCTAAATTTGTCTGCTCTTCCATTTCCTCTCCATTTCGGAGCGGTAGCAGCTAAGGGAAAAATGAAAATGAAATATTGGGAAACCCTGTTTCAACGTGTTGCTGCTGAAATCTGTCCTTCGACTCGAATGCGATCGGGCTTTGAGACGGAGCTCCTGCCTGGGCAGACCTGCAAAATAGTCCTCACGTGAGAGGCGTTGGGAATGACCTCTGCGAAAACCCTCCGACGCTCAAGTCAGTGAAGATCGGCAATCAACAAAAATGAGGAGAATGCTCTCGCTGAAAAGTCTCTCTAGGGGCTCTGAGCAAAACAGCAATGGTGGAAGCAAAGGCAGAGGGAGAGAGGGTGCCAGTGAGCAATGCGTATACCTGAGGAGTCGGCAGACAACTCTATTTATAGAGGATCACCTGACTGCTTGGAGGCATCGTGGGTCCGAAAGTTGTTAGGATCTGAATCCAATCTGTTATGAGATCAGTAGGATTTGTATCTCGTTAGTTAGAGAATCGACGGCTGGAAGAGCTTGTTGATGTCTCGAGATTTGGCAAGGGCATAGGCTCCAGGGCGCTAGGCCACTCTCATGGGTACTAGGCCACTCCCGGATATGATTTATGTTTGGAGTCTCATGACTTCAAGTTCCCCTGTGTTGAATTCCACAGAGGTGCAGGTATCGCTCGGGTTAAGCCGAGTGATAGGAGAGATCGGCTAGAAGGGCCGGGTGATGGAGTAGCTCGGCCAAGGAGGCCGAAAGACGAAACGGCTCGGTCAACGGGACCGAGAGATGGTAAAGCTCGGCAGGGGCCGAGAGATGGTATGGCTCGGCTAGGGCCGAGAGATGACAAAGCTCGGCTGGGGCTGAGAGACGACAGGCTCGGCTGGAGCTGAAAGATGATGAAGCTTTGCTGGGGCCAAGAGATGATATAGCTCGGTAGGGGCCGAGAGGTGGTATAGCTTGGCAGGGGCCGAGAGATGGGATCCGCACCTTGGGAATCCTTGGCTCGAAGAGAGGCTAAGGCGCCCTAACCTACCCAGTCCAACTTATCCCTAGCGGGTGTTGCACAGCAAGTAGGAACTAGGGCTAGCCTTAGCCACGTGCACGATTATTGATGCACGGTAATTTTACCCCTCAACACATGCCCCCCACTCCCTAGTTTGAAACGTAAGTTCGGGCATAGGGAGTATAATTCCAGGTGGCATGACTTGAACGGAGGGATCCGGGTTTGACAGCCTGCGTAATGATGCCCTATTTAATGCTGCACGGCCGCCGTGCTTTGGTGGGATGTGCCTTTACAGGGAACGTCACATAAGGCTCCTTTGAGGCAGTGGTTGGGGAATTGCCACGTAGCAAATCCTGATTTTTACGGCATCCGCAATGGTGATTCTGGGCATCTCGGTTGGGACGCCCTATCTTTCTCTTAAGACGGTTTCTTTGAGGGAAAGCAAAGTCGAAACGGCGCCGTCCCTGTTCGCAGCGCTCTTTCGTTCTTCTTTGGAGAATCTTGCTCTCTGCTTCCTCTGTAATTTTGCTCGGTGCTTCTCTCGGCCAGCGGGATGATGAGCCCTGACGATATGGTTTCGAAGATTGCCGCCGAGGATTTGAGGAGAATATGCCAAAGGTATGGCATTGTCAGGAGGACCAGAGAGATTTAGGGGCGGCAACGTTGGGCCGGCTGTAGTGGAGGCTCAAAAGGAGCCTACGGCTGGAGAACTTCCTCCTGGAGTGGTTGGGGAGATTGATGAACATACCGAGGCATTGGTAAAGCCTGCAGGGGAGGAGCAGGTACCTATGATTGAGGGAAGGAGCTCGGACAAGGGGAGAGAGCAAGGTAAAGGTCTTGTAGCCGAAGCTTCTTCCACTAAAGTTTCGGGAAAACTGGCGCCTGGGCTGGCCAAGTTATCCGAGGAATCCTAGGTTAGAATTCTGCTGAGGGAGGCCGAGAGGGCAAAAGCTTCTCAGTCGGAGGTCGTCCGGATCGATCCTTCGGACGGCGACGGTCAGCCCGGTAGCTTGAAATCAGCCGTCGAGACAACATTTGCTGCTCTAATGAGGTCAGCACTGTACCTGGGCGCAGGTCCCTTGGCGAATGAGTTTATAGACCTAGACCTGGTTGACGCCGTGTTTGGCCAGCGGGGCAAGGTAACGGAAGCCCACCTTCTTCCCGAGATTGATAATTCCACCCTCATGGGGCTAGCCAGGTCCTACATTTCCTAGGTGAGTTATTATTCCCGACTAGTGAGTGCTTTCTTGTTAGCTCGGTCGCGCTCTTTTCACTCGCGCTTCATTCTGCAGAACGCTTTGATCACCAGGGCACTGTGCTGGCGCTTGAACCTGGCAACAGGGGCCAGCGCCTAGGCCAGGCAAGTCAACGCCGAGCTTCAATCGTGAGCGGAGGCGACTGATACATTTGAACAAGCTTTGGGCATCGCCAACGAGAATGTGGCAAAGATGAGGGTGCTGCATCAGGCCGCCCTAGGCGACGTCTCCAAGCTAAAGCTTGAAGTGAGGGAGCTACGCGAGCTCCTGGCGAAGTATGATGACACATGCTTGGAGTTGTCGCAGATCAAATCTAGGCATGCTGGAGAGATGGAGACTGCCAAGAAGCAGTTTAGTGAAAGTTTAGGCAGACAGAGGAGAGAAATCGCCTGAATAAAATGCTCGGCGAGCTGGGGGAGAAGGTGCGGCAGCTCAACCGCGGTATAGATGATAGGGATGACATGATCAAATGGCACCAGGAAAAGTTAACCCAACTCGATAGTGAGCTCTCCCAAGCTTGGGGAGAAGCTGACAGTAGGCAGTCAAAGATCAGCAATCTCAAGGACAGGATCGAGCGGGTTAAGGCCGATAAATTGAGGGCTTTAGATGAGGTCAAGGAGCTGACCCAGAAGTTATCCTGGCAGGAGGAGGAGGTATAGTACTACCCCTTTTTGGCTTCCCTTGTTGGCTCAGCGCGGTACTGGCTAACTCTATTTTTGCAGATGAAGAAGGCGGAGCTGGAGAACCGGAGCCAGATGCGGACCCTGCAAGAGGAATTGGCATCTAGCCGAGGGAGGAACTCAGAGCTCGAAAGACGGGTCGTTGAGACCAAGGAGCAGATTGCCTTACTGTGGAGCCAAACTGCTGAAACTGAGGGACAAGTCGTCTCACTTCGCAGTCAAGCTGCTGAAACTGAGGGGCAGGTCGCCTCACTTCGAAGTCAAGCTGCTGAAGCTGAGACGCGGCTCGCCCTACTCAGGGGGTAAACAAGATGCAATCTATGCTGACGCCTTCGAGCTTGGTGTGGAGGATGTTCGAAGTAAAATATCCAAGGAGCATCCAGAATGGGACCTTTCCTTCTTGGATGTTGAAACATCTGAGGCTTGTACCCCAGGACCTGAAGAGGATGAATACGATGATGCTTCGGACGTTGACCTCGATGCTATTCTGGATGCTAGCGAGGCCGTGGCCCCTGAAGGATGCCTCAAATCTGTCGCCGAGGAAACGACAACCTTCGAAATGGGCAAAACAAGCTAGGCCTCCCCGAGCGTCGTTGAGGGCACCGCTAGAACTGATCCAGCTCCTGACCCCTTAGAGTTATTTGTGTACTTTTGCCTTTTGTAGACATGTAGTTTGGTCTGAATTTTCAATGAACGGGCCCTCGGCCCCCATTTGCTTGCCTTTTTAGCCAGTCTTTTTATTACAAACTTCCTTTCGACTGCGATCAAGTTATGACTTGTTCACGTTCTTCGGCCGACTTAGTTCGGGTTTAAATAAATGTCTCGGTTAAGGCCGAGGTATAGGGATAGATTGGCTGGGGCCGAGTGACGTGATAGCTCGGCTTAGGCCAAGATATAAGATGGATCGGATGAATCCGAGTGACGTGATAGCTCGGCTTAGGCCGAGAGACAAGATGGCTCAACAGGTGGTGGCCAAGGATTGCAGAGGTATCCTGGTTAGAGTCGAAGTTGGGTAACTCGGCCCGCGCAAGGTGAAGAGGCGGGCGCACCTTTTGAAGGGAGTTATCCCAAAGAGGAGGACATTTACCGGCATGCCATCATTTATTCATCCTTTTCGGTAAAGGGGGAGCGATTCCTCGCTTCCCGCATGTGGCCACGGAAGCGATGACGCATGGCAGGACTTTATGGTAGTGGTGTTGGAACTGACGGTTCGGATGATCTGGATGCTCGCCCGAGGTAATTTAAATATCGGTGGGTGGTATGCCATTGTTAACCAATTTCTCTGCCGATCTCCTGTTGGCCTGTCCAAGCTTACAGTAACAGGATGGCTTCCGAGAATGGAGGGAGGTCAACTGGAATGCCAAGCAGCGTTGTTCGCGGCTTTAAGGTGCCTCATCGGGGCCGTACCATAATAGCCGTTGACGAGGAGGTTTTGGCGTCTTTACTCATGGACCGCGAGCAAGTCCGGAGAATGGCTGAGCAACACATGGCCGTCTCGGCAAGAGAGATCGAGCTCCTTCGCCAAATCAACAGTAGGCTGGAGCGGGAGGTGGTGTCCCTTCGACAGCAATTGGCTGATTCGGTTTCGCGGCACGGGGAGCGTTCAGCGGCGTCTGGAGAAAGTATCAAGCCCATGTGAGGGCTAATGTATTTTTCTTTGGTTTTCCCCTCTTGTAATGAATGAAGAAAGGTTTACTGGAACTTTCTTGTTTGTTTGCCATTTCTGAAATGTTTTCCTTTATCGTCCGAGTCTTACGCTGCATATCGCTCAGTTTTCGTCGAGGTTTTTGACAAAAGACGCACTTCGACCTTAGCCGGGGCTTATATTCATAGGGCGTGCACTCCGACCTCAACCGATGCTTTTGCATTCTGGGTATAGGTCGGGGCTTATGTTCATAGGGCATGCACTCTGACCTTATCCTATGCTTACGCATTCTGGGTATAGGTCGGGGCTTACAGCATGTCCCGTTACCATTGAGATAAAAGCAGTTACTTTAGACTGGGCAGAAGTACAAGATCACGTGCAGTCCTGCTGAACGAAAAAGAGATACTTTGATTTATTATGAAGTATGGAGGTAGTTTTGGCCTTGGGTTAAAACGCAAGGCAATGTCTCGGCTTACGTCAATATGCAATGGGCAGTTGAGCTGGAGGAAGGAATATCAAGGTATGTTTATTGAGGAGTACTTAGCTTCTGCGCCCTTTTTATGACTCTGCCGATGCTTTTGAATTTTCCAAGGAGCTGATCTTCTCTTTGCCGAAAAGGATAGTACGGCTCTGTGGTTTGCCGAAAAGGATAGGGGCTGGATGCTTAGCCCCTCCGTGCGGGGAATCTTTCGCCATGCGAAGAGGGAGTTGAGAGCAGTGCGGGGTTGATGATCCCCTGGCTCTCTCAATCGGGCAACGACCTGCAGCCCAGCATTCCACCCAGAGGGAAACATCCCCAGCATCAGCATCCATGGGTCTGTGCCTCTTTTTGGATCTCGTAATTCATCCAGAGGACCCATGGGAAGCCGGCCTTGCTATTTATCAGGGCGAGCTGGCTGGTCACCTGATCTTTTGAATCAGATGCCGAAATGTCATTATTAACCGAGGCTGATCGAAGCAATTCGGCCGAGCTATTTACTCGTTTTTATTTCCTGTGCTTTGATGCACTTGTAACTCCTCATAGGAGGTTGTAACTTTTCTTTTGACAAGGAAATAAAGAAAGTTTTCATTCCTTCTTTCTTTAGCACCTGCTTCTTTTTTACGCTAAGAGTTGTTGCTCCCATATTACGCTTTTTATGTCGCAAAATATTTTGGCAGCGCTATTGCTGCTTTGTTCTTGCTACGGCCAATGTCCGGCCCTCGGTGGAGGAAGCGTATATCCATGTTTGAATCAGAGGGGGACCTGGGCGGTCCTGTGGACTCACGAGGTAAGTATGATCCTGTTTACAGAACGAGGCAGGTATTTCAGCAAGAAAAGACAGTTCGTGACATGCCTTTGCTGTTGAGTAATGGGAGGTCGTTTGCCTCTACTGAGGTATAGTAGGACGCCTTAGTTACGTCCGGGCATTGGAGAGATTACTTGGCTAGGCCGGAGCCTCAGAATATCGCTTGGTTGTCGCCGAGGTTTTTACCCTTTGGCTCCGATCGGGGCTTGTTAGTTGCCCGAGCTTTGAGCAATGTTTTGGAGATTATTTGATCCGGTCGGGGCTTGCAAGCTGCCCGGACTCGAACGATACTTCTCTAGCGTTTGATTTGGCTGGGGCTTGTAAGCTGCTCGAACCTTGAACAAAGTTTCTTCGACGTTTGGTTCGGTCGAAGCTTGTAAGCTGCCCGAATCTGAACGATGTTTGGGAGATTGTTTGGTTCGACCGGGGCTTGTAAGCAGCCCAAATCCGAACTAAGTTTTAGAGATCGGTTGGTTCAGCTGGGGTTTGTAAGCGGTCCGAATCTGAACGATGTTTGGGATATTGTTTGGTTCGGCCGAGGCTTGTAAGCGGCCTAAATCCGAACTAAGTTTGAGAGATCGGTTGGTTCAGTCGGGGCATGTAAGCAACCTGAATCCAAACTACACTTTGGAGATCGGTTGGTTCGGCCGGGGCTTGTAAGCTGCCCGAATCCGAACTACGCTTTGGAGACCGTTTGGTTCGGCTGGGGATTGTAAGATGCCCAAATCCGAACTAAGCTTTGGAGACCATTTGGTTCGGTCAGGGCTTGTAAGCTGCCCGAATCCGAACTACACTTTGGAGATCGATTGGTTCGACCGGGGCTTGTAAGCTATCCGAATCCGAACTACGCTTTGGAGACTGTTTGGTTCGGTCAGGGCTTGTAAGCTGTCCGAATATGAACTAAGCTTTGGAGACCGTTTGGTTCAGCCGGGGCTTGTAAGCGGCCCGAATCCAAACTAAGTTTTGGAGATCGGTTGGTTCGGCCGGGGCTTGTAAGCGGCCCAAATCCGAACTACGCTTTGGAGATCGGTTGGTTCAGCCAAGGCTTGTAAGATGTCCGAATCCGAACTAAGCTTTGGAGACCGTTTGGTTCGGCCGGGGCTTGTAAGCGGCCCGAATCCGAACTAAGTTTTGGAGATCGGTTGGTTCGACCGGGACTTGTAAGCAGCCCGAATCCGAACTAAGCTTTGGAGATTACATGGCTCCCAGCTGCGTCGGGAGCGCTTGGCCATATCGAGTCTTTATTGAGTAGACCTTTGCCCAGCCGAGGTGCGGAAGTTTAATTCAAAGGCTCGGCCCAGCCGAGGTATGGAGATTTAATTCGCAGCTCGGTGAGACAGCTCGATAGTGCAGAGAATGGGTAAGAGGTATCCATTTCTCATCACAACTTTTTCAAAAAGCGACCATGTCATAGATAACAGGAATAAGATGCTAAAGTCATAAATGGGGCAAGTCAAAGAGACATACCCTACTGATAATATACGCGGAGATTGTCCGAACTCCATGTTCGGGGAATGGATCTCCCGCTCAGGTCTTGAAGCCGGTAGGTGCCGGGCCCGATGACTTCCGCTACTTGGTAGGGGCCTTCCCAATTTGGAGATAACTTTCCTTGCTCCAGTGGCTTGGAGACGGACGCTTTTCGGAGGACAAGATCACCGGGCGAGAAGGATTTGCCCTTGACTCTGGAGGCATGGTAGCGGGCCACTCTTTGCTGGTACGCGGCCATTCTAATTTGAGCTTTTTCTCTGATCTCCTCCACCAAGTCGAGATCGGTGCAGAGCTGCTCATCGTTGGCCTCTTCTGAGTAGCTTTCCACCCGCTGAGAAGGGAGGCCTATCTCCACCAGGATGACGGCTTCCGTGCCAAAGGCCATCCGGAATGGGGTCTCGCCGGTGGGGATTCTCTGGGTGGTGCGGTAGAGCCATAGAACATGGTGAAGTTTGTCCGCCCATCTGCCTCTGGCTCTGGTGAGCCGAGCTTTAATCCCTTGAAGTAGGGTCCGGTTTGTTACCTCGGCTTCTCCGTTGGCCTGCGGATGTCCTACTGAGGTGAGGCGATGACTAATGCCATGATCCTCGCAAAACTCTCGGAATTTGGAATTATCAAATTGCTTGCCATTATCTGGGCTACTGCTTCGGTTATCTGGGCTATTGCTTCGGCCTCGACCCACTTGGTGAAGTAGTCAATGGCGACAAACAAGAACTTCCTCTGTCCATTGGCGAGGGAAAAGGGGCCAAGAATATCCATCCCCCACTTAGCAAAGGGCCAAGCGGAGGAAATAGGGACCAGACTGGCAGAGGGGAGCCTCTAAATGTTGGAGTGCCTCTGGCATGAGTCACACGCTCGGACAAGATCATCGGCATCCTTTTGCATGGTAGGCCAGTAATATCCCTGGCGCAGCACCTTGTGGCATAGAGATCAACCCTCCAGATGGCTGCCACAAATTCCTTCGTGCACCTCCCAAAGAGCATAGTCAGCCTTAGACGGGTGGAGGCATCTAAGCAGCGGCATGAAAAAGGACCGCTTATACAGCTGATGGTCGATCAGCACATAGTGGGTTGCTTGCAACCTCAGCTTCCTTGCCTCTTTGCAGTCGGCTGGGAGCGACCCTTCTTTAAGATACTTTAATATTGGGTCGAACCAGGATGGCTCGACTTCAATTTGCATCCCTCGATCTGCCTCCGCGATGCTAGGTTTTTCCAGGATTTCCAGGGGAAACTTTTGCTCGGAACTCATCGATTCCGTAGTCGCAAGCCGGGACAACATATCGGCATGAGTATTTTAGACCTGGGGATCTGGATAACTTCAAATTCAGAGAAGTGAGAAAGCAAGTTCCGCACCCGCCGGAGGTACCGAATCATGTTTGTCTCCCGGGCCTCGAATTCGCCCCGCACATGACCAGCTACCAACTGAGAGTCGATGAAGGCATTCAGCTTCTTCACTTTTAGATCACGGGCGATTCGAAGGCCAACAAGCAGAGCTTCATATTCGGCTTCATTGTTGGAGGTTGGAAAGGAGAACCGAACGCCATACTCAAAGGTCATCCCCTCGGAGCTGGTGAGGATTAAACCAGCACCAGAGCCATTGGCATTGGAGGATCCGTTGACGTGGAGGAGCCACAGGGTGTCAGATCTTGGATGCTCGGGGGAGTCTGAAGCGGAGCCATCTTCCGAGATGGTGCACTCAAGGAGGAAATCAGCTAGAATCTGGGCTTTGATGGCCGAGCGTGGTTGATAACGGATATTATGCTCGCTCAATTCAACGGCCCACTTAGCCATTCTTCCTGATGTCTCTGGGCGATGGACCACCACCTTGATGGGCTGATCGGTAAGGACTGTCATGGAATGCGCTTGGAAATATGGTCGTAACCTCCAAACCGATATTATCAGGGCCAGGATTAGCTTCTCGATTCGGGTGTACCTTGTCTCGGTGTTCCGGAGCAGTTTGCTGACATAGAGATCGGCTTTTGAGTCTCCTTCTCTTCTCTGACCAAAACCGAGCCAACCACGCCTTCAGAGACTGCCAGGTATAGAAACAACATTTCTTCCGGATTGGGGCTGCTGAGGAGGGGCGGTGAGCCAAGATACTTTTTGAGGTCCTCGAATGAGTTTTGGCACTCGGGAGTCCATTGAAAGTTCTTGGCAGATCGAAGAGCTTTGAAGAAATGAAGGCTCCTCTCGGCCGACCGAGCCACGAAGCGGTTGGGGGCCGCAATCCTTCCCATCAAGCGATGGACTTCTTTGATAGATGTTGGGGGTGCCATTTGTTGGAGGGCTTGAATCTTCTGTGGATTGGCTTTGATGCCTTGCTAAGAAACTATGAAGCCCAGAAACTTCCCCGAGGTGACGCCGAAAGCACACTTCGTTGGATTGAGCTTCATCTGATACTTCCGGAGTGTTGCGAAGCTTTCAGAAAGATCCCCAATATCCTGGGACACTTCCTTGCTCTTCACTAGCATGTCGTCAATGTATACCTCCATGTTCCGACTGATTTTCTCCTTGAAGACTTTGTTTACCAGCCTTTGGTAAGTGGCGCCTACATTTTTCAGACCAAAGGGCATGACACGATAGCAATAGGTACCTCGGTCGGTTATGAAGGCGATTTTTTCTTCATCCTTAGGTGTCATCCGGATCTGGTTATAGCCTGAGTATGCGTCCATGAAGGTCAGCATCTGATGGCCGGAAGTGGCATCCACGAGCTGGTCAATCCGGGGGAGAGGAAAGCTGTCCTTCGGGCATGCCTTATTAAGGTCGGTGAAGTCGATGCAGATTCACCATTTGCCGTTCGACTTCTTCACCATAACAACATTGGACAACCGACTTGGATAATTTATCTCCCAAATGAAGTTTGCCTTGATGAGTTTGTCCACCTCTTCTTCAATTGCTCTCTGCCGGTCAAGGGCAAAGCTTCTTTTCTTTTGCTTCACGGGTCGGAACATCTCATCCACATTAAGGAGGTGGACGAGAACGTCTGGGCTGATCCCAGGCATATCTGAGGATGATCAGGCGAAGACATCAGTGTTTCTTCAGAGAAAGTCGATCAGTTCCAGCCGGGGCTTCCCTTTCAGCAGCAACCCGATCCTTATGGTTCGATAGGGCCGAGCTTCGTCCAGCGGTACTTCCTCTAGCTCTTTGGCCAGTTCTCCTCGTTGCTCGATGAAATCCTCCCGATCGTCCAGTCCATCAACCTCAGGCAATCTGGATTGCAGGCTAATGACGAAACATTGCCGAGCTATAGCTTAGCTTCCCCGAACTACGCCTACCCCTCGCTCGGTAGGGAACTTCATAACAAGATGTGGGATAGAGATGGCGGCTCTGAGGGACATTAGGCCGGGTCTTCCCAAGATAGCATTGTAGGGCGACCGAAGCTTGGTCACCAGGAAATCAGCATACACAGTGACCACGTGGGGCCAGGTTTCTGCTCGGACCGTCAAGGTTACGACCCCCTCCGGGGTAATGATGTCGCCGGTGAATCCCATTAGGGTGGAGTCCATGGCTCGGAGATTCTCTATGAGAAGTGTTGACCCAATTATTAATTTTGATGATTAATAAAAGACATGAGTATATTCATTTTGTTTCTAATTGATTTAACAAGTGCTTCAGGGATTAAAAATGTTTGATCAATCAAAAAGGATAAAGAAACATGTTTTGAATCAAGATTTTAAAAGAAATTTTCAAAGTTCAAAGCCTAGAGTCGACACCCAAATGGTCAGGAGCCGACCCCAAGGCATATCAGAAAGTTTCTGGGATTTTGGCACGGTCCAGAGTCGACACCCAAGGTTTCGGAGCCAACTCCAACCTGAGATACAGAGAAGTACATTCTGTTTCAATTTCTGGAGCCGACACCTAGAATTCAGGAGCCGACACCCAAGATTTTAGGAGCCGACACCTGAGTTTCTGGAGCCGACTCTAACTTGAGAATAGAGAGCGTGTTTTATGGACTACTCTGGAGCCGACACTTACAGTTTTCCAGAGCCAACTCCCGAAAGCGTCGAGCCGACACTTACCTTTTTCGGAGCCGACTCTCTAACAACTTTTTCTTTACTATTTTTGAACACCCGATTTGGAGCTGACACTTGAAAAGTTGGAGCCGACTCTAACCTATCAGGACAAACTTTTTATCTGTTAGAAAGTACTCCAACGGTAAGATTTCTTTTCACCTAACTTCTAACGGCTATTTTATTTATGTGTAGAAGAATCCAAACATCTCTAACGGCTATATTTCCCACCTAAAACCTGGATTGATGGTTCTATAAAAAGGGGAAAACCGTTCGTTTTGAAAAGAAGGGAAAAATAAAAATAAAAAGAAAAACCAAGAGAAAAAGAGAGATAAATTTTAAAGAGAAATCTCTGAATCCACGTCTATCTTCTGAAGAGAGATTCAAGCTCAAAATCGAAGGATTTCCCAAGTGAAGAAAAAGAGAGAAAAAGCCCTGATTTTCCCAACTTCTCATCTACAATCTTTGTGAAGAATCTGAGCTGAGGCATGATTCATCATTTCAAAGGAGAAGAGGAAAAGAAGAAAAGTTCAAATCAAATTCGCTCCAAACAGGCTTTTCTTACCCTTGTTCATTTATTTCAATATTTGCTCACTTAAGGAGCTGTCTTGTATCTTAAACTCTATTCTCATTTATTGTTTTCTAGTTCAATCAAGGGATTGAATTAGTGGAGGTGGTATACCTCGATACAAGCTAGATCAGCTTAGGTTTGGGTTTTGTGCTGGTAAGCCTGGAAAATCAGCTGGGTTTGTTGTAATCCCGGGGGAAACAACAAGTTTTGAGTTGTGAGCTTGTAAAATAACTCAGTTGTAATCAAGTAGATTATAGTGTGGACCCAAGTGATACTTGGGAGTGGACGTAGGTGTTGGATACACCGAACCACTATAAAATCCTTATGTTTGCCGTGATTTATTTCACTTTATCTCTTCATTTGTGCTTAACATTTATCTTGCACTTAATCACATTTATTTCACTTTATCTCTTCATTTGTGCTTAACATTTATCTTGCACTTAATCACATTTATTTCAAGCTGGATCTTCATTTGCTGAAGGTCATTCTACTAATAAACCTCCTTTGTTTAATGGTTCAAATTATTCTTATTGGAAAGCTAGAATGAAAATCTTTATTCAAGCTTTAGATTATGAACTTTGGAGTGTGATCACTAATGGACCAAGCACACCCACACACTTGGTAGATGGTTCAATAGTTCCTAAACTCGAAAGGGATTGGAATGAGAACGATAGGAAAATGGCCCAGCTTAATGCAAAAGCCATGAATGTTTTATATTGTGCTTTAGATGCTAATGAGTTCAATAGAATTTCTACATGTATTTTTGCAAAAGAAATTTGGGATAGATTAGAAGTTACCCATGAGGGTACTAATCAAGTTAAAGAATCTAAAATCAATATTCTAGTGCACAAGTATGAATTGTTTAGCATGGAACAAAATGAAACCATCACATGCATGTACACTAGATTTACTGATATTGTAAATGGTCTAAAAAGTCTTGGCAAGACCTACACTAACTCTGAATTGGTTCATAAAATTCTTAGGTCTCTTCTAAGGACATGGGAAGCAAAGATAACTGCAATCCAAGAAGCCAAGGACCTCAACACCTTACCTTTGGAGGAGCTACTTCGATCATTGATGACCCATGAGTTGACCATGAAACAACATCACGAGAAAGAAGTCAAAAAGAAGAGAACCATAGCTCTCAAGGCTGCAGAAATTGAAGAAAGCAGCAGTGATGATGATGATAAAGATGATGATGAGATAGCTCTCCTTGCTAGAAAATTTAAGAAATTTATGCAAAGAAAGAGACCCTTCCATAAGAAAAGATATGAAACAAAAATGGAAGGAGAAAAAGAAAAAGAGAAGGACAAGAACAAAGAAAAAGAGAAAGACCCCCTCATATGTTATGAATGTAAAAAATCGGGGCACTTTAGATATGATTGTCCTCAACTGAAAAATGGGCACAAGAAGAAGAAAAAGGCATATTTGCAACATGGAGTGAAAGTGACGAATCCTCATTCGAGGAACAAAAGGAAATTGCCAACATTTGCTTTATGGCAAACGATGACAATGAGGTAAGTTCTGAAACACCTTGTGATGATTTTACTTTTGAAGAATTATATGATGCATTTAATGAGTTAGTTAGCGATTTTAAAGTTTTAAAAAAGAAGAACAAATCTTTAAAAAATGATAATTTAAATCTTGCCAAAGAGAAAGATAAACTAACTCATGAAATTGAAAAACTAAAATCTGAAAATGAAAATCTGCTAAAAGATGAAGAGTTAATTTCTAATGAAAATGTTAATTTACAAAAAGAAGTTGATAAATATAAAAATATAGTTGATAAATTTACATATAGCTTAGAAAAACTTAATTTGTTATTGAGTAATCAAAGAGATGTATTTGATAAGGCTGGACTAGGTTATAGACCTAATAAGAAACAAAAGTATGTTAAAAAACTTTTTTAGAAAAGAACAAGATAAGAATGATTTTTCATGTTATTGCTACAACAAGAAAGGACATAAAGCATATGAATGCAATCTTAGAAAACTTAATAAGAATTTAAGTATTAAAGGAAAGAAAATATGGGTTCCGAAAGAAACAATCTTTGTTGCTACTAACCATGAAGGACCCAAGAAAGCTTCTTGGGTACCTAAACAGAAAGTTTGATTACTTTGCAGGAGTATCCTTCGGCCAAAAGATCAAAACGAAAATAGTATCTTGATAGCGGCTGCTCAAGGCACATGACGGGTGACAAGGAGCAATTCATCATCCTTGAAGATAAAAGAGTTGTCATATTTGGAGACAATGGTAAAGGCCAAATTATGGGATTTGGTAAAATTCAGATAACTCCCTCTACTTTTATAGAAAATGTTTTATATGTGGATGGCTTAAAGCATAATTTAATTAGTATTAGCCAATTGTGTGATAAAGGTTTCAAAGTTTCATTTGAAGCTTCTATCTGCACTGTTTCTAATCACATTGACAATAGCATTGTATTTGTTGATAATAGAAATGGCAATGTATACTTAATTGATTTAGACAATTTGTCTACTAGTAATCATTGCTTAGTAGCTAACAATACTAATGAAAATGAGATTGGATGGTTATGGCATCGTAGATTAGGTCATGCAAGCACACACCTAATTTCAAAATTAATTAAAATGGATTTAGTTAAGGATCTTCCAAATGTATGTCAATTAGGTCATGCAAGCACACACCTAAAGCTAGATTTTGAAAATAATAGAATTTGTGATGCATGTCAATTCGGCAAACAAACTAGAAATTCTTTCAAATTAAAAAATATAGTTTCCACTTCTAGGCCATTAGAGCTACTTCATATGGACCTTTTTGGACCTACTAGAACCACCAGTCTAGGAGGAAAGAAATATGATCTTGTGATTGTAGATGATTATTCTAGATACACTTGGGTATTGTTTCTGGCTCATAAGGATGAGACTTTCTCAATATTTCTGAAATTTTTCAAGAAAGTCACTAATGAGAAAAATAACACCATAGTGTCTCTTAGAAGTGATCATGGCACTGAATTTGAAAATCACTTATTTGAAATTTTTTGCACAGAACATGGCATTCATCATAACTTTTCTACACCTAGGACACCTCAACAAAATGGAGTTGTAGAAAGAAAAAATAGGACTTTAAAAGACATGGCCCGTACCATGCTATGTAAAAGCAACCTACCAAAGTAATTCTGGACGGAAGCTATAAACATGGCATGTTACATTCTTAATAGAGCCCTAATTAGGCCAATCCTTAAGAAGACACCTTATTAATTATGGAATAATAGAAAACCAAAGATAGGTTATTTTCATGTATTTGGTTGTAAATATTTTATTCATAACAATGGAAAAGATAATCTTGATAAATTTGATGCAAAATCAGATGAAGGTATTTTCTTAGGATATTCAACAACTAATAAAGCTTATAGAGTATTCAATAAGAAATCCTCAATTGTAGAAGAATCTATTCATGTAGCTTTTGATGAGTCTTTAGCATCATGTTCACATAAATTTGATGATGAGGAAGATACAAATATACTAGAAAAGATATTAAAAAATTAAATATAGATGTATCTTCAGATCATGAACAAGAAACTAAAGATGATGATTCACCTAGGATTGATGATATTGATACTAATCATAATGAAGTAGATTTTCCTAGAGATTGGAGATATGCCTATGGTCATCCAAAGGAATTGATTATTGGTGATCCATCTCAAGGAGTAAGAACTAGGTCATCTATAAGGAATATCAATAATCATCTTGCATTTGTATCTCAAATTGAACCTAAAACTATTGAAGAAGCTGAAAAAGATAGTAATTGGATGCTAGCTATGCAAGAAGAATTAAATCAATTTACTAGGAATAATGTATGGTCCTTAGTTGATAAACCTAAAGGTCATTCAGTTATAGGATCTAAATGGGTATTTAGAAATAAATTAGATGAAAATGATATAGTAATTAAAATAAAGCTAGATTAATTGCAAAATGATATAATCAAGAAGAAGAAATTGATTTTGATGAAACTTTTGCACCTGTAGCTAGATTAGAAGCAATTAGATTACTACTTGCATTTGCATGTCATATGAACATAAATTTATTTCAAATGGATGTTAAAAGTGTATTTTTAAATGGTTTTATAAATGAGAAAGTATTTGTAGAACAACCACCTGGTTTTGAAGATCATGAATTTTTAAATCATGTTTTTAAATTGCACAAAGCACTATATAGTTTAAAACAAGCACCTAGAGCTTGGTATGATAGATTAAGCAAGTTTCTGATTGAAAATGATTTTACTAGAGGAAATGTAGACAAAAACTTATTTTTGAAAAGGAAATACAAAGATTTATTAGTAGTACAAATATATGTAGATGATATTGTATTCGGTGCTACTAACAATCTCTTGTGTCAAGAATTTGCTAAGTTAATGCAGGGTGAATTCGAAATGAGCATGATGGAAGAACTCAACTTCTTCCTAGGACTTCAAATCAAGCAAAGTAAAGAAGGGATTTTCATCAACCAAGCAAAGTACACAAAAGAACTTCTCAAGAAGTTTGGAATGGAATCAATCAAACCCCTTGGAACACCTATGAGTCCTTCATGCAAATTAGACAAAGATGAAAATGGTAAGAAGGTAGATCAAAAATACTATAGAGGTATGATCGGATCTCTACTTTACTTAACAGCTAGTAGACCAGATATCATGTTTGTTGTTTGTCTATGTGCTAGATTTCAATCAGAACATAAAGAATCTCACTTAATTGCAGTGAAAAGAATTTTAAGATATCTAAGTGGAACTAAAAATGTAGGATTATGGTATTCTAGAGACTCAACACTGAACTTAATTGCATATTCTGACTCTGACTATGCTAGATGTAAACTAGATAGAAAAAGTACAAGTGGTGCAAGTCAATTCTTAGGAAGTAACTTAATCTCTTGGCTTAGCAAAAAGCAAAATTCGGTTGCATTATCTACTGCTGAAGCAGAATATGTTGCAGCTAGAAGTTGCTGTACTCAAATCCTTTGGATTAAGAGACAACTTGAAGATTATGGCATAACATTGATAAAACTCCTATTAGGTGTGATAATACAAGTGCAATAAATTTAACTAAGAATCCAATCAAACATTCAAGAACTAAACACATTGAAATTAGATATCATTTTATAAGAGAACATGTAGCTAATAATAAAATTTGTCTTGATTATGTTAATACTGAAGAACAATTAGCTGACATATTTACAAAACCTTTGAGTGAAGAGAGATTTGTTATCTTAGAGGTGAATTAGGAATTTGTGATCCTTTGGAATGATTTTGAAACCCTTAAGGAATGACTATCTAGACTTCTATCAATTTCTTGAGATTCTTTCATAATTTTAAGGACAATTTATCTAGTCATTTGAGCAATCTGATTCTCCACATTCTAAATATTTTTTCAAAAATTTATTGATTTTATTTTAACAAGTTTCGGATGTTTGAAACTCATTTATTTTTTTCTAAAACTGTCAGTGGAGTCGACACCTCAATTTGAGGAGTCGACACCTCTTCTGTGTCACTTTCGGTCCTTGACCTTGGAGCTGACACCCGCTTAAGTGGAGCCGACTCCAGTTCGGGCGCTAACTGTGTTAGTGACTTAGAATCGACACTCGACTTTGCGGGAGTCGATACCTGGTGGTCCCAAATTGACTTTATTAGGACAGAGTCGACACCTTTGTGATTTTTATCTTCTCCAAACCCTTTCCAAATCCTCTCCAAACCCTCTTCAATCTTTCCAAAGCCAAATACTCCCCAAATCAATCATTCCCTAAGATTTCTATGGCACCTAAGTGTAGGGGATCGGTCTTTGATGCTCCCGTTGCTACGAGAAATCGTACGGCGAGGCGTCCCGTTCGTGAACCCACTCCGAGTGATGATTCTTCTACACCATCAGATAATTCTGGCCCCTCATCTCCATAGGTAGATACTCTAGCTGGGTGAGTTATTACCATGGGTAGAAAAGTTGATTTTGATTTCTTTGATGCCGAGGGTTTTGACATTGGAAGACAAATTAAAGAACTCGGTTGGGATAAAGTCTACTCTTTGGATGTACCTACTTATCCAGCACTGGTTAAAGAATTTTATCTGAATTTACCTAGAGGAGATGGTGGGATTATTAGTTCTGTAAGAGGAAAGAGAATTCATCTTACTTTCCAAATTTTAGGAAATCTGTTAAGTATTCCTGTCACTGATTTGTTGCAAATATTCATAGTGAGAGATCAGCTGCATTATCAAGAATGTTAGGAAAAGAAATATCTGAATTTGAAGATGTTAGGGCAAACCAATTGCCACTTGAGCTGAGGCTGTTGCATAACATCTGCAGTAGGATTCTATTTCCCAAGACTGGCCGGTTTGAGTATGTCTCAGAGTGAGACATTATTGTCATGGACAGTATCTTGATGGGTCAGCCGATAAATCTTGCTGGGATGATGATATGGTACATGGTTGAGGCTAGGGGCAAGAAGAGATCTTCACTACCTTATGGAATGATCCTAACCTTGGTTTTTCGGAGTCAAGGAATAGTTATTTCTGAAAATGAGCCTTTGAAGAACCTAAGGCATACCGACTACTACAGCTTAGCCACTGTGCACAGGATGGGCTTTGTTAAAGTAGATGGAAAATGGGAGAGAAAAGGTCATACTGGCGACAGGGTTGCTGAGACGAATGTGCCTGGCCCTTCTGAGGCAGGACCATCTGTGAGACACAGCTCGCCAGAGCCCAGTCAGGATGCACCTCTAGCTCCATCAGTTCCTTCTACTTTTGATCAGTCATCTATTGGTTTTTCAGATACTCAGTTAGAACAGCTTAGAGGTATTTTTGCCACTCATAAGGAAGAGATGAAATCTAAGTTAGATAGCCAGTTCATGAACTTGAGAGAGACTCTTTATTCTTTGGATGAAAGAGTTAGAATAATTGAATCTAGACTTGGAGCCTCCGCTGAATCCTTAAAGAATGATCTCCAGAGCATTTTTGATGAACTTAAAGACATTGGTGAAGA
Organism: Calamus simplicifolius; assembly: GCA_900491605.1. NCBI lineage: Eukaryota > Viridiplantae > Streptophyta > Magnoliopsida > Arecales > Arecaceae > Calamus > Calamus simplicifolius. The sequence continues at coordinate 174,699 of UESW01004721.1, forward strand.
CTCAGAGACTTATTCCAAATGTAATGTCGAGCTTCAAGATAAAATTACTTCTGCATGTACATTTATTGATGAAAGACTGAAGGCTTTTGTCAAGACTCAGAGTGAAGGAATGGCAAGAATAGTAAAAGAATTGTAAAGACACATTAGAACTAATTTTTGATCATCTTGTAATGAAGTTTATTTGATGTTATTAAAAGATGATTAGTATAGTTTGATGTTGATTTACTTTTCTGATGTAATGAAGTTTAGTTTGAAATGTTGATGTAATGAAGTTTGTTTTTGCAAAATGATGTAATGCTTGACTTTTTGATGTAATGAACTTGTTGATACTTAATGAATGTCATTTGATCTTTGAAACCTCTATCAATTTTGTCATTTCACTTAAAACTTCTTAACCTTTTTGTTGATTACAAAAAAGGGGGAGAAGTAAAAGTATTTGATAATCGTATATGCATTGAAAGTATAAAAAAAAGGGGAAAAGTATTTAGCTTTTGTATATGCATTGGATCAATAAGCTTAATTTATTGGTATCTAATTAATTGCACATAAGGAGAAGCAACTGTATATTCAATTCTATGCATTGAAAGAATGAATAGATGTTAAATTGAATATCATAAGGGGAGCTACCTCATTCAGAGGGAGCTTACCTATGAGGGATAAATATTTGAGAAAGTTGAAGTAAAAATCTTATTGATTACTCATGCATATACTCAATGTTTTTATAATCATCAAAAAGGGGGAGATTGTTGACCCAATTATTGATTTTGATGATTAATAAAAGACATGAGTATATTCATTTTGTTTCTAATTGATTTAACAAGTGTTTCAGGGATTAAAATGTTTGATAAATCAAAAAGGATAAAGAAAGATGTTTTGAATCAAGATTTTAAAAGAAATTTTAAATTGTAGAGCCTGGAGTCGACACCCAAATGGTCAGGAGCCGACCCCAAGGCATATCAGAAAGTTTCTGGGATTTTGGCACGGTCCAGAGTCGACACCGAAGGTTTCGGAGCCGACTCCAACCTGAGATACAGAGAAGTGCATTCTGTTTCAATTTCTGGAGCCGATATCTAAAATTCGGGAGCCGACACCCAAGATTTCGGGAGCCGACACCTGAGTTTCTAGAGCTGACTCTAACCTAAGAACAGAGAGCGTGTTTTATGGACTACTCTGGAGCCGACACTTATAGTTTTTCGGAGCCGACTCCCGAAAGCATCGAGCTGACACTTACCTTTTTCAGAGTCGACTCCTTCAACAACTTTTTCTTTACTATTTCTTGAATACTCGATTTGGAGCAGACACCTGAAAAGTTGGAGCCGACTCCAACCTGTTGGGAATGAACTTTTTATCTGTCAGAAAGTACTCCAACGGTAAGATTTCTTTTCACCTAACTTCTAATGGTTATTTTCTTTGTGTGTAGAAGAATCCAAACATCTCTAATGGCTATATTTCCTACCTAAAACCTGGATTAAGGGTTCTATAAAAAGGGGGAAACCATTCGTTTTGAAAAGAAGGGAAAAAGAAAAATAAAAAGAAAATCCAAGAGAAAAAGAGAGAGAAATTTTCAAAGAGAAATCTCCGAATCCACGTCTATCTTCTGAAGAGAGATTCAAGAGAAATCCAAGGCATTCAAGCTCAAAATCGGAGGATTTCCCAAGTGAAGAAAAAGAGAGCAAAAGCCCTGATTTTCTCAACTTCTCATCTGCAATCTTTGTAAAAAATCTGAGCTGAGGCCTGATTCATCATTTCAAAGGAGAAGAGGAAAAGAAGAAAAGCTCAAATCAAATTCGCTCCAAATAGGCTTTTCTTATCCTTGTTCATTTATTTCAATATTTGCTCACTTAAGGAGCTATCTTGTATCTTAAACTCTATTCTCATTTATTGTTTGCTAGTTCAATCAAGGGATTGAATTAGTGGAGGTGGTATACCTTGGTACAAGCTAGATCAGCTTGGGTTTGGGTTTTGTGCTGGTGAGCCCAGAAAACCAGCTGGGTTCGTTGTAATTCTGGGGGAAACAACAAGTTTTGAGTTGTGAGCTTGTAAAACAACTCGGCTGTAATCAAGTAGAATATAGTGTGGACCCAAGTGATACTTGAGAGTGGACGTAGTGTTGGATACACCGAACTACTATAAAATCCTTATATTTGCCGTGATTTATTTCACTTTATCTCTTCATTTGTGCTTAACATTTATCTTGCACTTAATCACATTTATTTCAAAGCACATAGTTTTTTAAAAGGTTAAATTTTTAAGAACCCAATTCACCCCCCTCTTGGGTTACCATCTGGGCCAACAAGAAGTTTCATCTTCACAAACACATCAAGGTACAAAACATTGACGGAGCTTCCACTATCAATGAGAATTCGACTTACATTATAGTTGTTCAGATTAAGAGATACAACTAGCGCATCATCGTGCGGGAACTAAATCCCTTGGAAGTCGTCATTGGAGACAGAAAGCTCGTCAAGTCATGCTTTCTTCGGTGCCGAACCTTCTTCATCGTCCCTCCCGCCTGAAGGGATACCAACCGCCTCAATTACATTAATGTGGCCAGCGACCGGAGGATTTAGAGGAGGAAGAGGTTGCTGTTGGGGTTAAGGCTGGCAATCGCCCCCGTTCCTAGGCTCGGGGGCTTTTCTGAACCGGTCTAGTCTATCCCGCTGGATGAGTCTTTCAATCTCATTCTTTAGTTGCCAGTACTCTTCAGTGTCGTGGCCATGGTCGCAGTGGTAGCAAAATACTTGGTGGGATCTCTCCGGGCCACATTCCCTCGGAGAGGAGGAGGTCGAGGGAGTTGGCGTTCGATTTCCATAAGGATCTCCGCTCTTGGGGCAGTAAGCGGAGTGAACCGGTGGAACCTCCTAGGCGGGCTCCGAGTACAATTCCTTGGTGGTGGCTGGGGAATCCTTTGGCAGTGAGGCGGACTTGGCTGGCGGGCTGGTCGGTGCTTATCTAAGCCCTTGGGCTCCTTCTTCTTTGTCAGCTCGGCTTGGGCGGCTCTCCGTGATTCCTTGACTCTGGCATACTTTTCTGCCAAAGCCATCATATCGGAGAGGTTAGGAGGGTAGCTGACCTCCAGTGCCAGGTAAAAGTCGCTCTCCTTCAATACTCCGCCTACCATGGCAGACATGGCCACCTCATGATTAAGGTGGTCCACCTCTAGCATGGTCGTGTTGAAACGGCCGAGATACTTCTTCAAGGACTCCCACTCTCTCTGCTTAACCTCAGAGAGGGAGTCGGATCTCCATCGATGATGGTGGCTACTAACGAACTGGCTAATGAAAAGGCGGCTCAGCTCGTCAAAAGAATTAACGGAACCTGGTTTCAAAGCATTGAACCAGGTTTGGACAGATCCCCTGAGAGTGGAAGGGAAGGCGCGACAGAGGATCGCATCTGATGCCCCATGGAACATCATGATCGATCGGAGTTGCTGATATGGTCGTCGGGGTCGGAGGAGCCATGATAAGGCTCGATGGCAAGCAGCTTGACGTGGGAGGGAATCACTTCCTCCATGATCTTCTTAGAGAAGGGGATGCCCTGCTCCGCCTTATTCTAAGGAGGATAGGCCTGCTTGGTGGCGTCTAGCTCTTGATGCATTTCTCAGAGTTGGCAGCGGATCTCCCGTCAGGAAGAGTGGAAGGTGCAGGACGAGGAGAATACTGAGACAGTGTGGAATCATGGCAAGAGAACACCGGGAAGAGGGATCGGGCCCACCGAGATCTAAGAAGATCTTTGTTGCGGACTCGCTGGGGAGCTGGCTCAGCTTCCCTGGGATGGCGAGGGGGGTCCGCGACCCCATACGGGCTGGAAGGAGAGATCGTTGGATGAGCGGGGGCTGCATCCTCCTCAGAAGAGCGAGGGGAAGGAGCAGCTAGACGGGGGGCTTCAGAGCGCCCCTGGATCATGTGGGCCAGAGCCTGGACTTGTTGGACCGGTGAGGCAAACTGGTCCTGAGTCACCGGAGCCGCCGGTGGCGATGGAGTCTCAACTGGCGGTAGTGGCGGCGCAACACTGCTCACCGGATCAGGTCTTTGGCACCGAATCAGGTCTTTGGGAAGCGACCTGATCTCGAGCTTAGAGGTAGCCTTTCTTCGGTTGACCATGGGAGGAGTTCTCTTTCAGATCGAGATCCTGGTCTCCTGGATCATAAGTTTTGAGGGACTTGAGGGCCCTTCCTCTAGCACCAATTTGTTGCTGCTGAAATTTGTCCTCCGACTCGGGCGCGATCGAGCTTCGAGATGGGGCTCCTGCCTGGGCAGACCTGCTAAACAGTCCTCATGCGAAAGGCATTGGGGGTGGCCCTCTGCGGAAGACCCTTCGACGCTCAAGTCAATGGAGATTGGCAATCAACAAAAATGAGGAGAAGGCTTTCGCTGAAGAGTCTCTCCAGGAGCTCTGAGCAGAGCAACAATGGCGGAAGCAAAGACAGAGGGAGAGAGGGTGCCAGTGAGTAAGTGCGCATACCTGAGGAGTCGGCAGATGACTCTATTTATAGAGGATCACCTGACTGCTTGGAGGCATCGTGGGTCCGAAAGTTGTTAGGATCTGAATCCAGTCTATTATGAGATCAGTAGGATTCGTATCTGGTTAGTTAGAGCGACGGCTGGGAGAGCTTGTTGATGTCTTGAGATTTGGCGAGGGCATAGGCTCCAGGGCTCTAGGCCACTCTCATGGGTCCTAGGCCACTCCCAGATATGATTTCTGTCTGGAGTCTCACGACTTCAAGTTCCCCCGCGTCGAATTCCGCAGAGGTGCAGGTATCGGTCAAGTTAGGCCGAGTGATAGGAGAGATCGGCTAGAAGGGCTGAGTGATGGGAGTAGCTCGGCCAAGGAGGCCGAAAGATGAAATGGCTCGGTCAACGGGACCGAGAGATGGTAAAGCTCGGCATGGGCCGAGAGATGGTATGGCTCAGCTAGGGCTGAGAGATGATAAAGCTCGGCTGGGGCCGAGAGAGACAGGGCTCGGCTGGAGCCGAAAGATGATGAAGCTCGGCTGGGGCCGAGAGATAATATAGCTCGGCAGGGGCCGAGAGGTGGTATAGCTCAACAGGGGCTGAGAGATGGGATCCGCATTGGGAATCCTTGGCTCGGAGAGGGGCTAAGGCGCCCTAACCTACCCAGTCCAACTTATCCCTGGCGGGTGTTGCACAGCAAGTAAGAACCAGGGCTAGCCTTAGCCACGTGCACGATTATTGATGCATAGCGATTTTACCCCTCAACACAACGGTTTGGGACAATAGAGAGAGGGGTGAGAAGAAAGAGAGAGAAAGATGTTATTCCGATCGAGGGATAAATTGAAAGAAGAGAAAGAGAGAGAGAGAGAGAGAGAGGGGCAGCGTCCATGCATGGGGGAAGAGAGAGATAGAGAGAGAAGGGGGAGAGGGGCGATGGAGGGCGGCCCCTTCCGCTCGACCACGTCCAAAATGGCGATGAAAGCGAGGGCAAGGTGCACGGTGGCATTCCAACCACAAGAGAGAGAGAGAGAGAGAGAGAGAGAGGAGGGAGGGTGTTCGTAGTCGTGGAGGCTACGATTGTGCAATGGATAGGAGGACAAGGAGGGAGAGAGTATGGAGACCTTGGCATGATGTATTTTGCAATAATTTAATTTTTTTCAAGAAACCAAGCAAACGAACCACATGCCTATCTATTCTTAGTGTATCTACCATAATATTCTAAATGTCTATCTAATCTCACGATCTTAATTTGTTCGCTACATTATTTTTCTGCTTCTGTCTTGAACACCTTAAAGTCATCTATTGCTTTGTTCTTATTATCAAGCAAGTAGAGATACATATACCATGAATGGTCATCAATAAATGAGATGAAGTATCTCTGACCATACGAGTTCATATCTGGACTATAGATATCTGTATATATGAATTTCAATATTTTTGAACTCCTCTTAGCATCTTTTTTACACTTGTTGATTTGCTTTCCCATTATGCAGTCCACACAAGTGCCAAAATCAGTAAAATCAAGAGTATTAAGTACTCTATCTTTTACTAATCTTTTAATTCTCTCTACGGAGATGTGACTTAATCTTTGATGCGACAAAATAGAGGAATTCTCATTCACAACACATCTTTTCATACCTATGTTAGTTTTAGCATACATTACATTATAAAAGGTATTTGTTGACCCAATTATTGATTTTGATGATTAACAAAAGCATTGAGTACATTACTTATGTTTCTGATAAGTTTGACAAGTGTTTTAGGAATTAAGATTGGTTATTCATCAATATGTTACTTAGAAAATCTATTTCAAGTTGAAGTTAAAAGAAATCAATGAAAGTTCAGAACTTGGAGCCGACACCCTAAGTCCTCGGAGTCGACACCTAAGAGTATCAGAACAGTGTTGATTTTTGGCACGGTTTGGAGCCGACCCCTAGATTCCTGGAGCCGACACATGATAAATTAGAGTCGACACCTGCAAAGTGTGGAGCCGACCCCAGGCTAGTTACAGAGAGTGATTTTTTCGGGCACTGGCGGAGCTGACACCTTCAGAAAATTAGAGTCGACCCCAGATCTATCTGAGTCGACACTTCAAAAATCTCAGAGCCGACACCTTGATGGATTATCTTTTTCTATTTTTGTACACCCGATCTGGAGCTGACACCTGAAGACCTGGAGTCGACCCCTCTACGTCAGAAACAGAATTTCAAGTTTTCCAACGGATATATTTTTCTTACCTAACCTCTAACGGATCTATTTTCTTTTTGTAAGGATCATCCAAAGACAACTCCAACGGCTATTTCTCACCTACTCGTGGATTGGAATGTATATAAAAAGGGATTGAAGCCATTCAAAATGAGAGAAACGAAAAAATAGAGAAACGAAAAGAAAGAAAGAGAAATCAAAAATCCCACTTTAAGAAATCTTTTGAGCCAAAGCCTATTCACTATTGAGAGTTAGAAGAGGAATCCAAATACGTCAAAAAGAGATATTTCAAAGGATTTCCTCAGCTTTGAAAAAGAGGAAGAAAAGCCCTAAAATCTTCAGCCGGTTCTTCATCTCTTCAAGTGCTCTACTTCCATTTAATTCAAAAGAGGAGAAGGAGAAAAGAAAAGAAGAAAAGCTCAAGCCCTACATTGCTT
>UESW01004721.1:186229-317890 GCA_900491605.1 Calamus simplicifolius
CTATTAGATGTGATAACACAAGTGCAATCAATTTAACTAAAAATCCTATACAACATTCAAGAACTAAACATATTGAAATTAGATATCACTTTATTAGAGAACATAGCTAATGGTGATATTTATCTTGATTATGTTTGTACTGATGAACAATTAGCTGACATATTTATGAAACCCTAAGTGAAGAAAGATTCTGCTATCTTAGAGGTGAATTAGGAATTTATGATCCTTTAGAATAATCTAAACCTCCTAGGATCAATTATCTAGATTTCAATCATTCTTCTTGAAGATTATTCTCATGATTCTAAGGAAAACTTATCTAGAAAGATGAATTCCTTGATTTATTCAAATTTGATAACCTTTTGGACAAGTTTCGGATCATTTGAAACTGTCAATTTTTACTGAAACTTTCTTGGAGTCGACACCCAGTTGGTGGAGTCGACACCTCTACATATTGCTTGTCTGTGTTTCTGGGAGTCGACACCTGGCTTTGCGGAGCCGACTCCATTTCGAGCGCTGACTTCCAACGAGTTGGAGTCGACCCCTCGCTTTGCGGGAGTCGACACCTGGTGGACCCAATTCGATTATATTAGGGCAGAGTCGACACATTTCATTTTCTAATATCTTCGTTTCATCCCCAAACTCTTCCCCATTTCACTCAAGCCTTTGAATCCTTCAAATTCACCATCCCCTTGCTTCCAATGGCACCAAAGCGGCGTGGATCATCGTTCGGAGCGCCCATTACACCGGGAGAAGGACGGAGGCGTCCAGCTCGCCAACCAATGCCCAGTTCGTCCTCAACCTCCTCTTCTTCAACTCAGTGTGAATCCTCCTACTTCCTCCCCTCAAGTTGATTTATTAGCTGAAAGATCATTACAACTGGTAGGAAAGTATATTTCAACTTTTTTGAATCAGAGGGTTTTTCTTTAGGGAGACATTAAAGAAAATGGGTTGGGAAAGTTTTTGCTCAATGGAAGTTCCAACTTACCCAAGTCTAGTAAAGGAATTTTACAACAATTTGTCTAAAGGAGATAGCGGACTTGTTAGCTCAGTCAAAGGTACTAGAATTCATTTGACAGCCAAATTTTAGGGAATTTATTGGAAATCCCTGCTATTAGTTTGATAGCAAATGCACATAGTGAGAGGGTATAGCACTTTCTAGACTACTTGGCAGAGAGATGACTGACTTTGAGGAAGTTTGTGCTAATCAACTACCCCTAGAGCTTAGATTGCTTCATAATATTTGTAGTCGGATCTTGTTTCCCAAGACCGGCAGGTTTGATTATGTCTCGGAGCGAGATGTTGTAGTTATGGACAGTGTGATTACGGGACAGCCTCTTAACCTACCAGGAATGATTATTGGATATATGGCAGAGGCAGGCAGCAGGAAGAGAGCTACACTTCCTTATGGCATGGTTTTGATGAGAGTATTTCGAAGCCAAGGAGTTAGCATTCTGGAAAATGAGCCCTTAAAGAGACTTCGGCACACTGATTACTACAATTCTGCTACTTTGCACCGGATGGGTTTTAAGAAGGTGAATGGTATTTGGTTAAGGAAAGGTCAGGATGAATTGAGAGCCACTGGAGCTGACTCTGTGGACCATGGACCTTCCGAGGTAGGACCCTCAGCTAGGCATCACTCGCCTCCACCGAGTTGTTCAGAACCTCCGGAGGCACCCCCGGCGACTTCAGCACCTGCACCTACAGTTATACCTGATTTTGTACCCCCTTCTTATAGTTCTTCTGGTTTTTTTGATAGACAGTTAGAATAGCTCAAAAATCTTTTGGCTAATCATGAAGATAGAATAAAAGCTGAGCTTGAAGTTAAATTTTTGAATATTAAGGAGATCCTCTACTCTATAGAAGACAAGGTTACCAGATTTGGTTCATCTTTTGAAACTTCTTCAGAGGCTTTGAAATCGGACATAAAGCTTATTTTTGAAAGATCAAAGATATAGGAGGAGACTCAGATATTTACTCTAAGTGCAATGCAGAGCTTCAAGATAAAATTGTTACTGCATCTGCTTTTATTGATGACAAGCTAAACGGTTTCATGAATGTTCAAAAGGAAGGAATGGCAAAGATTTTAGAAGAATTGCAGAGACTTCTTAGATTTTAGAATTTTAGTTTTAATGTACTAAAGTTTAGTTTAAATCTTTTGATGTAATATTTAAGTTTAATATGTTTTGAGGTTTTGATGTAATTAAAGTAATGTTTTGTTCAATGATGTATGAAAGCACTCATGATGTAATGTTTTGATACTTTAATGAAATCATATTTACTAAAGTTGAATCTTGATATTGAGTAACTTGAATTGAATATTGATTCACTTAATGTTTAATGATTTTAATCTATATTATTTACATCTTCCTAACCTTTTTGTTGATTACAAAAAAGGAGAAGTAAATGATTTGTATATGCATAAAAGTTATAATTGAATATAAAAGGGGAGATTCAATGTTAATGTTAAGAAGAAACGATAATTACATATACATTGAATGAATCTCATTAGTTAATTGGCACAAGCATTGAATGAACTTAATTGCATGAGATTTAATGATAAGAAGAAAAGATGTTATTTGATTATCATAGGGGGAGCTACCTCATTCAGGGGGGCTTAACTATGACAATTTTCTATGTGTTGAAATTTTCATTGATTAATCAGGCATATACTCAATGTTTTTGTCATCATCAAAAGGGGGAGATTGTTGACCCAATTATTGATTTTGATGATTAACAAAAGCATTGAGTACATTACTTATGTTTCTGATAAGTTTGATAAGTGTTTCAGGAATTAAGATTGGTTATTCATCAATATGTTACTTAGAAAATCTGTTTCAAGTTGAAGTTAAAAGGAATCAATGAAAGTTCAGAACTTGGAGCCGACACCCTAAGTCCTTGGAGTCGACACCTAAGAGTATCAGAACAGTGTTGATTTTTGGCACGGTTCGGAGCCGACCCCTAGATTCCTGGAGCCGACACATGAAAAATTAGAGTCGACACCTGCAGAGTGTGGAGCCGACCCCAGGCCAGTTATAGAGAGTGGTTTTTTTCGGCACTGGCGGAGCCGACACCTTCAAAAATTAGAGTCGACCCCAGATCTCACCGAGTCGACACTTCAAAAATCTCGGAGCCAACACCTTGATGGATCATCTTTTTCTATTTTTGTACACCCGATCTGGAGCCGACACCTGAAGACCTGGAGTCGACCCTCCACGTCAGAAACAGAATTTCAAGTTTTCCAATGGATATATTTTTCTTACCTAACCTCTAACGGATCTATTTTCTTTTGTAAGGATCATCCAAGGACAACTCCAACGGCTATTTCTCACCTACTCATGGATTGGAATGTATAAAAAGGGATTGAAGCCATTCAAAATGAGAGGAACGGAAAAACAGAGAAACGAAAAGAAAGAAAGAGAAATCAAAAATCCCACTTCAAGAAATCTTTTGAGCCAAAGCCTATTCACTATTGAGAGTTAGAAGAGGAATCCAAAGACGTCAAAAAGAGATATTTCAAAGGATTTCCTCAGCTTTGAAAAAGAGGGAGAAAAGCCCTAAAATCTTCAGCCGGTTCTTCATCTCTTCAAGTGCTCTACTTCCATTTAATTCAAAAGAGAAGAAGGAGAAAAGAAAAGAAGAAAAGCTCAAGCCCTACATTGCTTCAGAAATCAGGCTTTTCTATTTCCATTTACTTATATTGTTATTTGCTCAATTTAGGAGCTGTTATTGTTATAAATTCTTAATTGATTTATAGTTTATCTAATTCAATCAGAGATTGAATTAGTGGAGGTAGTATACCTCGTGATAAGATAAGGATAGCTTGTGGTTAGGTTTTGTGCTGGTGAGCCTATAAAAACCAGCTGGGTTCGTTGTGACCCCGGGAAAACAATAAGTTTTTGAGTTGTGAGCCTTGTAAAACAACTCGACTGTAATCTAGTGGATTATAGTGTGGACCCAAGTGCTACTTGGAGTGGACGTAGGTGTTGGATACACCGAACCACTATAAAAACTTTATGTTTGTCGTGCTTTGTCTCTCTTTCTCTCTATCTTATTTATTTGTTCTTAGCATTTATTTATACATTGCACTCAAGCATCTTCATATCAAAGCAATTGGTTTTTAAAGTGTTAATTTTTTTTTAAGAACCCAATTCACCCCCCCTCCCTCCTCTTGGGTTGCCATCTGGGCCAACAATATTATTTTTCAAAATATTTAAAAAAGATTGTCAGATAATGTACCATTTCAAATAAGCTTAGATTATAAAATAAATCTATAGAGCTTTTATTAAAATCTTGAGAGTATAATCTTGATATTGAAATCAATTTTTTAGAAAAACTTGGAATATAAAAGTCTTTTTTGAATCTAAAACAAAACCAGAATTTAAAACAAGTCTGCACGTCCCAATTGCTTCCACTATGAACACATCTTGTTTCCTAAATAGATGTTTTGTTCACTTCTCATTGGTTTTCTTTGATTTAGAAAACCCTGCAAATTTTTAAAATATGGATTATAGAACCAGAATCAATCCATCATGTGTTATGGCAAACAACCATATTGGATTCATAACATACGTATGAGGTTAAAATGCATTTCTTGTCAAGCCAAGCCTTGAATTTGAGGTAATCCTTCTTCATATGCCCTTTCTTTTTGCAAAAGAAGCACTTGGATTGCTTCTTGATTTCTGTATGGATGGGTACTTTACTCTTTCCTTTGCGTTTGGCTTTAGCAGCTTTAGTCTTTCTCTAAGTAGTTAAATGTGCACTTTCTTCCATTTTTAGAATCACTCCCTTTCTCTTGAACACACATGGTCAGAAGTTTATTAATTGACCATTTGTCCTTATGCATGTTGTAAGATATTTTAAAGGAACTATAATGCTGTGGGAGTGAATTCTGAATAAAGTACACTAAAAAAGATTATGGCATCTCAACCTCTAGGAATTTTAGCTGAGCAACAATATCCCTTATCTTTATGATGTGTTCATGCACACCTCCAATAGTAGTAAGCTTCATTGATGATAACTTTGCCATTAGTGGTGTTAGCAAGTGCCTTATCTGAAGACTCAAACTGTGCATCAATAGCCTTCAGAAGTTCATTGATATTTTTACACTTAGAAATTAAACCATATATACTAGCAGAAATCTTAGTACATATGAACATCACACTAAAGCGATTAGATCGCTTCCATCATTCATAAGCAGCAATCTTAGCCTGAGTCCTAGTAGGTATAAATAAATATGGTTTATCTTGATTCATCCTTCCTAATTAATAGCATAGTCAATGTCCATGCACCCTAATGAAGAAAAATTCTTTTCTTTCATACTTTATAATTGTCACCACTTAAATCAGAATATCACATTTTATATCAAAAATATTCACAAGTAAAATGTTGCACAAATAAATAATTATATTAATAACTGAATTTGAGGCATACAACTTAATATCATGTTTTACCAATATAAGTATGCAACAATATGAATTAATAACATATAATAACTACATATGGGCTAAGTTATTATACTTAAATAGATTTATTAACTTAATGATGTAAGTAACAAATTATATTTCTTTCTTAATTTATGTGAGTAATTAAGAAAATAATTTGTTATTCATCCTAATTAATTATATAAATGCAATAAAAATTTCTATGGGATAAGATTTATTACATTAAATATAATTAATTATCATTAATGTCATTTAACTTTATGTGATCTTTGCAACCCAATATATATTTTGATTAATTAAAGATACTATGGCTAGTCCTCACTTAATCAAAATCATATAGACCGTATGACATTCAAACTCCATATGGAGTAGCCAATTTATCTTAGTATGAAGGAAGGCATTAAATAGTGAGGGAGAGAGAACCTTGGGATGGGTGCATGATTCATGGCACAGAACTTTTCTTTAACAAAAATATTTTCTTAGATAAAACTAAATGTTAGGAGTGCACCAGATCTAATGCCCTTTTCCTCTTATTTAAGGCAGAGGCATATTAAAAGCTTTGATACTAGCTGTTAGAAATTTAAAGTCTACATAGACATATGTATAGATTAAAACATAAAATAATAGGATTAATAAATTACCTCCAGCCATTGAATTTATTTGTGATCTATCTTAGGAGTTTAGAAAATTATAGAGGGATTCAGCTAATGAGTCATACAATGAAATTAGGAAGAGAGTACTAGAAAATTGAATAAGAGCTAAAACTTTTATGTCAAATAATCAATTTGATTTATGCCTAAAAGATCTACCAAGAAAGCTATTTATTTATTAAGAAGATTGATGGAGAGATATAAAGAAAAGAAAAAAGACCTTCATATAATCTTTATTGATTTGGAGAAAGCATATGATAGAGTACCTAAAAAAATAATATGATGGGTTTTTAGAGAAAAAAGGAGTTATCAAAAGGTACATAGAATTGATAAAAGATATGTATAATAGAGCAATAACTATTGCTAAAATAACAATAGGAGAAACTAGTGAATTTTAAATTACTATAGGTTTACATCAAGGATCTGTCTTAAGTCAGTATCTTTTTGTATTAGTTATAGATGAATTAACTAAACATATTCAAAATGATATCACATGATATGCTATTTGTAGATGATATAGTGTGATTGATAAAACTAAATCTAGAGTAAATGTTAAGGTAGATATTTGGATATAAGGCTTTAGAATCTAATGGTTTTAAGATTAGTAGAACTAAAACTAAATACATAAATATAATTTTAGTAGAAGTAGAAATATAAATAAAGAAACAGTGAAGATTGCAAGCTAAGAGATATCAAGAAGTAAAAAATTTAGGTATTTGATATCAATTATCCAGCAAGAAGGTGAAATAGGTGAAATGCGAATCATAGAGTTAAAGCAGGATGGATTAAATGGAGGAGTGCTTTGGGAGTATTGTATGATCGGCGCATCCCATTAAAATTAAAAAAAAAATTCTATAAAACTGTTATTAGGCCAGTTATGCTATATGGAACAGAGTGTTGGGCAATATTAAAATGTAAATAAATTAAATGTAACAAAAATGTGTATGTTAATATTGATATGTAGTAAAACTTTAAAAGATAGAATTAGAAATAAACATATAAGAGAAATGATAGAAGTAGCCCCAATTGAAGATAAAATGAGAGAAAATTGATTACGATGGTTTGGATATACAATGTAGACCTTTAGATGCTCCAGTTAGAAAGAGTATCTTTTAATAATTCATGGTAAGGATAGAGATAGAGTAGACCTAAACTAACATTAACAGAAATAATTAACAAAGATATAAGTATTTATAATTTGAATGTCGACTTGGTCTTGAATAGAGCAGAGTGAAGGAAGCAGATTCATGTAGCCGACCCCATGTAGTTGGGAAAAGGCTTAGATGAGTTGAGTTAAGTTGAGTACCTCTTGAGGATCATGATTGAGTACTTCCAATCAATAAGCAATCACACAATGATGGTGTATGCCCTCAGGATTTGCTCTTGATTAGGAACCCAATCTCTCTCTTGCTACCATATGGCTTTCTCACGTATATATGAAAAATCATTAGGAAGGGATCTTTATTTATAGAGAAACTTTTTAACTCCCTTCCACCGCCTACTCCCATCAAAGTAGACCCTTTTAATTTTTAAAAAAGATATAGTTATCTCAATAATATTCATTGCTTAGGCGCGCGCAGGCGCCATTAATGCTCATGCTACAGACCGCGTGCCTTAGTGATGGGCCCGCACATCGCTGCTGACGCGTCTCAGCAATGCGCGCGTAGTGACACCTCATACGCGTTGCTAAGTAGTGACGCCTTATACACATTGATAATTAACGATGCCTTGCTCGTACGTCACTAATTAGCGATGCCTCAGCAACGCCCTTTGCATCGCTAATTTCGTTCGTCACTAATGCATTACTAATTTATTGCTAAAATTTTTAGCATTGCTGTTTCGTCTCTGTTTTATCGTATTTAGCGATACTTACTTAGCGTTGCTAATTGGCATTACTAAAACCAAAAATTCTTATAGTATTTCCTATATATCTTCCTTTGTGAAAGAATGGATACCATGCTCCCCCCCCCCCCCCCCCCCCCTTCCCAAAAAAAAAAAAAACAAAGCATAATTTTTTGGACTTGTGGCTGACTTCTTTGGCTACCGAAGTTATCAACTTTATATATATAAAGGTAGATTTGGTTATATTCGAATATAAACAAATTCAAGATCTGATCACTTTCCTCCACCCTTAGATCTACACAAATCCTAGAGTCACCATCTTTTTTATCTTTGAAATCTATGAACTGTGTGGATCTAAGGATGGAGCAGGTGACCAGATCCAAATTTGACTATGTTCGAATGTAACTAAGTCTACCTATATATACATATATACATACATATACACACATGTATTATTTAAGAATACACCATCTAATATTCAAATCTAGGAGTTTTCCACCCTTAGACAAGCCCTAGCTTATCTTATAAACTAGGGATAATTATACTAGAAGTACATGAATTTATTTGATACTTTTAATGAAATCTTTATGCTATTCTTTTTCAATTGTGTATGCTAACTCAATCAAGTTATTTTTTAACACGGTTAATAATAACCTAATGGACCACATGATGGTCATTAATGATAACTTGATTATATTTTTTTCAATTAAGAATATCAACTTATAAAAGTTTTCCCATTAGGTACACTGGCTCATAAATTTTGTTAATTAAGTACAGAAGAATGTGAGCAAAAGGATTACAGGAGCTATACTTTGATACCTTTTTAATAGCTAACTCTATGTGGTAGAGTCAAATGACCTCTAAAGAGTTGCACATTTGCCTTGTACTAGAAAAAGGCAAAACTTTTTTATTAAGAGATGTGCCGAAATATATCAAAATAATACAACATCAAAAATATATAAATATTTGATGCATAGTTTTTTCATTAATTCATTCACTATCAGCCGAGTAACTGGAAAGTCACTATTTTGCTGATTAGCCTTTCATGCACAAGATTTTTTTCTGGCATAAATAGATGATATTTCATGTACTCCTAATATAAATATTCCTAAATTCTAGCCAACGAAATGCAAGATTGCTGACATGTTAAAAAATTTTCCCTTATTTAAAAAAAATCAATAGAAAAACAATAAAATATATTTTGAAATTAAGAAATATATATATGCTAATTATTTTTTTTTACCTTTATACCAACAGATGAGATTTGCTTAGAAAAAATGGATACAAAACAATCTCAGCCCAACCTCTGCCCTCTACTCTTTTTTTTATCAACTATACTTAATAAGAACAACATTAGAGGGTTTGGAGTTTCCTTTGAGGAAACCCTCCGGTCAAAAAAAATATATAAGTAGGTAGAAGAAAAGAGAAAAATAATAGAAATAAGAGATAGAATAGGCTTTATATACTTGTCAAATGAGGCCTTGGTCCTCTATTTATAGGATTCTGAAGTAGGTTAGTCATGTTGGAAAAGTCTTTGTACATCATCTTTGGTGCAGCAAGTCCTACGTGGGCTGCATCGCCCCTTCTTATTGGTTCATATGAATCATACATGGCTTGATACGATGGGACAGGATACAATCTTAAATTTTGATATGACGTACATTAATACCTGTTCTTTTTTTTTAGAATTTGTACAGGCTGCAGTGCACGTTTTCTGAATGGATGTCGTAATTTTATAACACGATGTTATAAATTTACAATTGGAATGTTGTAAAAAAATTTTGACTTTCTGAATGGGTGTCTTAATTTTATAACTATGGTGTTGTAATTTTACAACTGGGGTATCATCTTAAATTTTGACATGACGTGCATTAATACCTGTTCAGCTTTTTTTTAAATTTGTGTACAGATATGTTTTCTGAGTGGGTGTCGTAATTTTATAACTATGGTGGTATAAATTTACAAATGGGATGTCGTAATTTTTTTTTGACTTTCTTAATGGGTGTCTTAATTTTATAACTACGGTGTCATAAGTTTACAATTGGGGTGTCATCTTAAATTTTGACATGACCTGAATTAATACTCGTTTAGCTTTTTTTTTTTTTGAAATTTATGTAAGATTTCTGAATGGGTATCATAATTTTATAACGGTGTCGTAAATTTAAAACTGGGTATCATAATTTTTTTTGGCTTTCTGAATGGGTATCGTAATTTTATAACTATGGTATCGTAATTTTAAAACTGGAGTGTCATATATAATTTTTTCCGTGGGATGTAAAGCTGTCTTAACATTTTTTAATGGGTATCGTATACATGTGGACCAATAAAAATGGGCGATGCAGCCATGTAGGACTTGTGTACCGGATACGGTGTACAAAATATTTTTCTAGTCATGTTAATCATAAGTTGGGCTTTTTAAGTAATGAGTGGCTTATAATTGTTTCTTGGCCTTCATGGTTAAATTAATTCTTGAAGTTAGTTGAAGTAAACCAAATCAATCAATTTTAGTCAATTAGTCCTTAGCTCATGAATTTAAGAATTTTCTAATTTCAGATTTTTTTATTTATTAATTCGATCGAGAAGTATATATCATCATCATAATTTTGCTATGTATTTTTTTTTTTTGGTACAAGCGGATAATCATACTAGTCTAGTACGAATTATCCCAGATAGGTCAGAATACAAAATTTGCTGTAAGACAGAGGGGCAGGGGTCACCCAGCCGCCAAATCCAACCACCAGCATGCTGAGCCACAAAAGCTGCTATCCAGTCGGCCGCCGAGTTGGCTTCACGGTAGATATATCGAATCCGGACAGAACCAACTCTCTGTAAGATAGACCATGTGTCCTTGAGAATAGGAATACTGGGGCCGTCGAAAATATTCTCCTTTCTCAGCCATCGAATAACCGTCATCGAATCACCCTCGATAACGAGACGATGAGCATGGAAGTGCTGAGAGGCATAAGAAATACCTGCCCATGCTGCATAAAGTTCTGTCATAGGGACAGAGGAATCAAGGGTGCCAAAGCCACCCGCAGCCAGTATATCACCCTGAGGACCACGGATGATAAACGCAGAACCAGCAGCTCTGCCACGGACACTCCCATCGAAGTTGATTTTGATAAACCCTGGTGAGGGGGGCTCCCAGGAAATGAAAACCGTATGCCGGTTCGCTGCCGAAGCAGCAGGGGAACCCCAGAGGCCAGAGGAGTCAAGACCAACAGCATGAAAAGCTTGGGCATAATCCGCAGACAAAGATCTGATCCTATTAACAAGCCGATGTGGAGAGGTAACATCATCGGAGAAGATGAGTTGGTTCCTCGATATCCAAATCTGATAAGCCGTGATCGCTCAGAGACCGCGTTTATGCTGTGAGGCCCTCGGAGATCAAGAAAGAAGAGGGAGCATAGGGATCCCGAAACACCCACATTATAGGAATAACCCATCATCTGCCATATCTGCCTGGCTCGAGGACATATGAAGATCGCATGGTCCGTAGTCTCATCCTCCAATCCACACAGAGAGCATGTCGGCTGGATAGGCAAACCCCTACGGGAGAGCATGGCACTCGTCGGAAGACAGTCCCAAAGAAGCTTCCAGATGAATAACCCGGGGAAGAGTAGGAAGCGACCAGATCCAAGCAGCATCCTTCGTGACCAGGGGCTGGGGCCTGAAAACCTTCATAAGATCCCTAAGAGGGGCTTTGGAAAGACAAGATCTCTGCCATAATCTAACATCCGTCGAAGGGCCAGAGGTGAGAGGAATAGATAGAATCCGCCGAGAGAGTTCATCACCAAAGAAACTGATCACTCTAGCGGTATCCCAAGAAGGGGGATCTAGAGAAATCAAATCCCTAACCTTCAGCTTGGTGGGGACATCAATGTTGATAAAAGAAGGCCACCGAGAAAGAGGGAGCTCAGATATCCAGGAGTCTTGAATCACATCAACGGAATGACCATCTCCAATCATCCATGTAATTTTCTTAAGGATAGACTCACCATATTGACAAACCTCCTTCCAAAAGAAGGAACTCCCCCTGGGCGGCCCAATACACTCCCCAGGCTTCCAGTCACCATACCTCGCCCGCATAAGAGAGCTCCACAGACATTGCGGCTCCAGAAGGAATCGAGATGCATGCCTGGCCAGAAGGGCTTGCCGTCTGACCCTCAGAGATTGGATCCCGAGACCACCTTCCTGAATAGGCATACAGATCATATCCCAAGATAATAGGTGAGTGCCGTGCCCATCTTGCATGGAGGCCCAAAGGAAGTCTCTAAAGATTCTCTCAATCCTCCGCAGGCAGGTAATAGGGATGGCCGCATTCGAAAGCAAATAGAGAGGAAAGAGGAAAGAACCGATCGAATAATGGTGACTCTGGCCATCATAGATAGGCCGGTAACCTGCCAACCCTCAATACGCTGACGAACCCTCCTCTCTAATTCAGCAAAGTCAGAACAACGAGGGCGTCTACCGGTCATGGGAATCCCCAGATACATAAACCGGTCAGTCTGAGTAGAGATACCCAACAAAGTGATAATGGCTGCTTTAATATACCTGGAAGTCTTCGGGCTAAAGCAGATGGAAGATTTAAGATAATTAACCTTCTGACCCGAGGCTTGACAATACCGCTGCAGAATAGAATCAACAGAAACCGCATTTTCAATAGAGGCCTGACCCAAAATAATGCAGTCATCGGCAAACATGAGATGAGAGACAGAAGGACCGCCAACCCCATCCATAAAAGGGACAATCGCCCGATCACGTTGAGCCTGATAAAAAGCTCGGGAAAGATCATCCGCGGCCAAAATGAACAACAAGGGGGATAGAGGGCACCCCTGACGTAACCCTACGGAAGACTGGAAAAACTCAGTCAAACCCCCGTTAATAATCAAAGCAAAGGAAGGCCTCTGAATACAAGCCATAACCCACTCAATAAACACCCCGTCAAATCCAAACTCCTGAAGAGAGCTTTGAAGAAAAGCCCAACTCAGTCTATCATAAGCTCTCTCCATGTCAAGCTTGACAGCCATAAGACACCGTCTAGCTGGGGCTCTCTGAAGATCATGCATAAACTCCTGAGTAATAAGGATATTATCCGAGATAGAACGCCCTCTAATGAAAGCCCCCTGTTCAGTAGAAATGATACGGGGAATCACCTCGCAGAGACGGCTAGCAAGAAGGCGGGCACAGACCTTATATAAAGTAGTGCATAAACTGATTGGCCTGAAGTGCTGAGGAAGAGAAGCATTAGTGCACTTGGGCACTAAAGTGATAAGAGTCCGGTTCCAATCCTTAGGAATGAGTTTAGATTGGAAAACAAGCTGGACCGCCATAACCACCTCCTGCCCCACTATGTCCCAATAGTGACGGAAAAAAATGGAGGAAAACCATCAGGCCCCGGAGCCTTATCCGGACCGAGATCCCAGAGAGCCCGACGAATCTCCTCCACAGTAATCGGCTTGACCAGCATAGCATTCTCCGCAGAGGAAACCTTCCTGGAATTATCAACCTGAAAAACCGGAGCACCCACAGCAGTGGTCTCAGTCCACCTAGTGTGGAAGAAATGGAGAAGCTGGGACCGAATAGATTGTATATCATCCAGGAGATGTCCCTCTTCATCGACCAACCTCCGAATCTTGTTAGCAGCCCTCCGACGAAGTGTGACCTGGTGAAAAAATCTGGTATTGCGGTCCCCTTCGCAGATCCACTGAATCCTGGATCTCTGCCTCCAAAACACCTCCTGCTGCCGAAGAAGGGAATGGTGATGAGCAAGATTCTCTCGCAGAAGGGAGAGATCAGAGTCCAAAAGAAGTCCGTCATGGTCCTCCTTAGCCTGAAGAGCACTGATAGTGGCTTCGACCTGCTCCACTTGTCTAACCAGATCCCCAACCTCCTGTCTATTCCATCTAGACAGTCTACGACTGGTCAACAAAAGACGACGAGATAGCCTATAACAGCATTACCTCTGACAGGTAGGTGCCAAATCTGAGAAATGATTGTCCGAGCTGCCGAATGGAATGTCCAAAACCGCTCGAATTTGAATTGCTTTCTCTGATGGAGCTCAGCCTCAGTAGATATCAAAATGGGGCAGTGATCAGAGGCGATCCTAGGGAGATGAGTAACAGAACCTGCCGGGTACATCTGAGTCCACTGAGCCGAGGCAAGAGCTCTGTCCAATCTCTCCCACACACGAGCAGTCCCCTGCCGATTATTACACCAAGTAAATTGGGGCCCCGAGTACCCCAAATCCATCAGCCCAGAAGACCCAATAAAGGACCTAAATTCATTGATATCAGCTGAGCTAGTAACTCTTCTGCCTCCCCGCTTTTCACTAGCCTCAGTGATACAGTTAAAGTCACCAGCAATAATAGAAGGAAGACCTCGATCAAGGAGGGAAAGCAGCTCGGACCATAGGACCCGTCTCTCCCGGTAGTCCGTACTGGCATAGACCGCCGATAGGAGCCAGGGATTAGAGGTCCCTTCAGTGACAACTAGGCCAATCTGCTGGTTACAATGATGAAAAGCTTCAATCGTAACAGCTGAATCACGCCAAATGGCCAAAATACCACCAGACATACCCACAGCCTCCACTGCATAAGAGGACCAAGACCGGGCAATCTGTCTCCGAAATCGTAACAAGGTATCCCCGACAGCCTGGTTTCAAGAAGAACACATATATCAAAATGATGTAGTTGTAGCAATCTACCAA
Source organism: Calamus simplicifolius (assembly GCA_900491605.1). NCBI lineage: Eukaryota > Viridiplantae > Streptophyta > Magnoliopsida > Arecales > Arecaceae > Calamus > Calamus simplicifolius. The sequence goes on from UESW01004721.1 coordinate 200,872, forward strand.
AGGAGGAACCGAAATGAGGGCTTACTAGCACCTCGAACATTCCATAATAAGATCTTCATAAAACTAACTGGAGGTAGAGGGGCCCCCCCTGGTCCTCATCCATAACATAATCTGAAAGGCGCCCTACAGACGGGGTGCCACCCTCAGGATAATATGAACCATGAGTCTGCAGAGTATATGTATGATAAATTCACCTTCATCAATATATAAATCTACATTATATCAAATTATAAGATAAAAATCATCAAATTAATTAAATTTAGGAAACTTGATGGCTTTTCCCTTCGTGGATTATGCTTTAATGAAAATTTTTGTACTATATTTTTATCTTAACAAGTGATTTATGATACGTATATAGTGAACAAATAGATGTGTTTATTGATTGGATAAATATATATAATGCATATATAAATATGTACTTTGATAGAATTACTATGTATAAAAATAAATAAATATTAATTAAAAATATAAGCGTTTATTGTGGTGTTGAAATATGTATGGTAACGGGATGACTGCAGATGATGGACGGATTGATGTGCGGCGATGCTAAGCGGATAAGTTTGGATGGGAATCGAAGGTCGCTAAAGTTATGGTACCACTAAATTTTATTCACCGACCCACCCAGCACCCGACCGGAACCATTGAATTGCTCTCCCCGACACCAGCACACGAGCCACGATCTCCCACGTGCCACCCTGTCCCCTGGTGGTCCCACCGCAATCTATTGCGGCACGCACCAGATCCGACGGCTGTCCCCCGGTCCAGCTGCTCCCGCATCCACAGGAGGTCCCAATTGCCGAGGCTGTCGATCCAACGGATCGAAATCTTCTTATCCCTCCTGGTGGATCCCCTCCATCCCCCCGTATCTCGTTTATTCACTTAATTATTAATTAACCTAATCCAACAGATTAAAGCGGAACAAAAAGGCGGAAAAGGGTTAAAAGGTTAAAGAAAACCAAGGTTAATTAAAGAGAACAAAAAACCTAACCCTAGGGTTAGCCATTGGCCTCTCTGGTTTCGTTCTATATCCCCGTCGTCCTCTCCCTAGGCTTCCACAGACTTTCCTAACTTCTCCTCCTCTTCGTGTCTCCGTGGAAGGATTCTTCGAATTCGTCCTGAAAGTTTGTCCAAGCTTCGATTTTTAGTTCTCTTTCATCGATTTCGGGCACTTGTTGTGAGTACTCGAACTAGATTGGTAAGCTCCATGACATCAGGTCTTGATTCTATGGCTTTCTATTTGGGCTGCCTTGCTATTCTCCTTTTTGTTCCTTTTTCTCCTTCTGTTCCGATGGGATTTTGGTGAAGGGATCCATTTTTTTTGTTATGGATATAGATTTTATTTGGGACTCTCGGTGTCCCGATCGTTATTTAGTCTTGATAAGCTCGGAGTTCAAATTTTCGTTTCGTTTCGTTTCTCAAAATAGTCGAAATTTTGTAGATTTTTGCTTGGTTTGAGTGGCGTTTTTCTTTGAAAATTTGATGGGAGAACCATTTTTCCATCTTTCTTCTTTTCTCATCTGTTTTGATAAATGATTTCATTCTAACACGGGTGATATACTGGGGGGATTCAGATGTAAATTATACTCTCTCTTTTTTTCCTCTATCATCTTGTTGCTTAATTCGAGAACTTATTTGATTGCAAACTAGGATTGGAAGAATGATATAAGATAGGGCAGGATGCCGTGGGTGCCATCGTTCTCGATTCGTTACAGCAGCAACGGGAAGTGCGTTCGCTTTGTTGTCTTATTCCGGGTTATTGTGTATGCTCTCTTTTTTTACCATCTCCTTCACTTGTTTGCAAATTTTGTTTGGTCAAGGCTGCACTTTGGTGCTTTAATTCTCAATTCTGGTTGAACTTTTTGTATGGTAGGAAATATTTCCACGAATTGCGTGAAACTAGATATTTTTATTCGCTGGACTGTGCAGGTGAAGTCCTGAGATTTGATTCATTGAGAGGAGATCCCCTGATTTAGGTTCTTGGGTCATCTTTGGTTTTGAAGTAGTGAGAATGTACATTGCAGTTAATCTGAAGAGATATCAAACAGTGAAGGAAGTTGGGGAGATCATAATGAATGTTAGAATCATTGTGTACCACCAAGTGATGCAAATCTGTCAGGTGATTCTTCACTCTCTCTCTCTGTATTTCTTTTTCTACTTCTTTTTTTTCCCTGTATCGATTTTAGATTATTGTTAGTATGTGCTGTCTTAACTTTTTTTTCTTTTAAATGCATTGTTTGAAGATTTAATATTCCAATCCTTGCATGGTTGTTTTAATACTTGATTCAACATATGGAAGTATTGAATGCTGAATTATTAATTTGTAGCATAGGGAATCCAAAGGACTAAATAATGAGACATTTAAATACATATAGTTTTCAAATTGGCTTTTACAACAGAATGATAACCAAATGCATTGATTATTTAAATAACTCACTGATATATTTTTGTAATCTCATATTTTTGTTGAGATGTCTTTAACTCTCATGTGGCTAGATGTTAGTTGTACTAAATAAGGAACCTTTCATTTCTAAACATAAGATTTTGTGTGATGGCTCTTCCCCAAGTGACCTGTGGCACGCATTAATATACTCACACGTATGCACGTGCTGTGCTTACATGAATGTTTTTGTTTTTACTTTGTTTCTATGCCATATCTTATTATACAATTTATTATCGATACTTGGTTTTACCACTTCTTTTCTTTGTTGCTTGACTTTGCATCTGATCTGTGTATGTATTTGTATTGACCTCCATCTTTCAAAATGACAGGCTGAGTACTTCCGCCAGATGCTTAAACCTGTCACGTAGTTCAAACGTAACTCAAGCTAATATACCTGTAGACCTGCCTTGTAACTTTGTCCATTGATCTTTCATAAGACAACTGAATTGTAGAAGAGATCAGGAAGATCATTAGCTTAGGAAACACTCTCTTTCCTAGCCACACGAGCTTGGCATAATTCAGTGGCCCATCTATTCCATGTCATTGGGAGCATCCAACAGTTTCTTTTGAGACGTGTGATACGATATCTGAAACATTTATACTCAAGAACAATAAAGTGAGAACTGGTAGCAGCACCTCAGTATTCCAACATTCATCAGGGACGCATGCAGAGAGACCCAAGATTCTTCTCTGGAAGCTCCTTCGCCCCTGATGCATATGAAGTGGGTGGTTATGCACGTAACAGCCATTTGGGTGGTTATAACCATAATACCAATATGGGTGGTCACTGTGCCCATGGCGCCCCTGCTGAACTTGCTTTTGGTGCCAGCCTAGCAGGGACAAAGCATGGATTTGCCAGTCTTAATGGATTTGATGTTCAGCCTTCTGTAACCTGCCCCAAGAACTTCATCATATTTGACCAGACAGATAACAAAAACAGGATCATGCTTCATCCTGCCTTGGTCCACAAGTTCAATTCTCCAAACTTCAACATTTGTGCCGCCCATGCTGAAGTGGGTGGTAAAAGTGAAGGCAATAATGATAACATTGATAAATACTCCTCGTCTCTCAAAGAGGACTCTGAAGATATTGATGCATTGCTGAGTTCAGAGGAGGAGGAGGAAGAAGATGTTATCAGCACTGGACGCACTCCTGGCAACTGGGGAGCCAGTTCCCCTAATTCTTCTTGCTCAATGAGCAGTCTGAAGTCACACTTTGCTTCTACTCATAAGTCAGCCACCAGTGGAGCTAGCAGCAATGAGAGGACAAGGGAGAGAATGAAGAAGATGGTGACAGCTCTTAGAGGAATCATACCTGGAGGAGATCAGTTGGATACTCCTGCTGTCCTTGATGAAGCTGTTAAATATCTGAAATCTCTCAAGGTGGAAATGAAGCAGCTTGGGATACAGAATTTGGATGACTACGAGCAGTGAGAAGCAAGGTGATCTTGAAACTACCTCTAGATAAATAAAATAAGAGATATTCTATTAGAAGTTTCTGGTAAGTTTATCTTTGCTGCTGTTGCTATGTCTGTATAATGACAAGACATACTTTGATTCGTCTGAAAGACTATAATGTCATGCTGCATCATTAGAGCATGGAAGGGTGTCGGTGTCTTTCTTTTTGAAGGGTGGGAACGGAGGCAAATGAGTAGCAGCAGAAGGGAAAAAGGGTTTTGCTTTTGCTTTGTGGTGGGCCTCCGGGGCTGCCCATGGGATTTGGATGCTTAAATGTGGGGTTTGAACTCCCAGAGGTGTTCCTCTCTCTTTTTCCTCTTTATACGTGGACAGGAGGTGGAGGGAGGCTGCTGTCAAATCCTTTGTGATGTCTGCACATAGCACTACCTATCTTTAGCTCCACCTCTCTTTAGTGGGCATCCTAATGTTATATAGTCTAGGTTCATGTAATACTTTGTCTGCTTTTTGGAATCTCATCTCTGTAGTATCTGGGCAATGAGCAATTGCACTTCTATTCTATGTTTAAGTTGACTGATGTGCATTGTAATGTAAAATGTGTAATTTCTGGATTTCTAAGAGAGGCAACGGTATCAATTACTAAACCTTTATTAGAAGGATGATGGATGTTTGGGAGAAGCATGGGACTTGGTATTTTAATTGATTCTTTGTGTCTGTTTAGAAGGCTCAAAGGAGGATGCAAAACATCTGAAAACCTTGATGCCTCATTGCTTAGTAGTTTTACTGTTGTTTTGGCTAATCCACGGTTCAAAGAAAGCAAGCCGTCGCATATGAGGCTATTGTTTCGTCCGCAGTGGGACTCTTATGCAGTTCCCACTAGGCTCTTTTTCCTTGATTGGTGCTATGCTTTTTGGGTGCTAGTTGAAGACCAGTTGTCCTCAATCATGCATTGCATGTCAAGCAGCGGGAGTTGACGAACCAAAGATTCTGCTTTCATGCCAAAAAAGTGGGAATTACTTTATACCAAGGGATATCTGCGGATATTAGGTTATTTATAATGGTACATATCCAATTCACGCGCAGCTAAATTTTCTAGCCACTGCTTGATAAATTTTAGGTTCACATGCAAGGGCCATGGACGGCTGATGATTTGTGATGGTTATTCTTGATTTTTTGGTGGAAAAATTGTTCTCAGCTTGTAAGGGGCATCAATGGCGTACGTGTAGTTGGTAGTGTTGTTCATTGATTAGCATCGGACAGGGTACGTATTGTCCAGGCTTGATGATGACAAAGTTTTCATATGTGTAGCCTTTATTTTAGATGTTGCTATGATATTCATTCTCTTAATTCTAACTTTGCCTTCATAATTGTATCCCAAGATTGAGTAATAACTGTTCAACCACAACTCATGGAATAGGGTTATGTTGTATGATGATGCATGCTCTTCATTTGAAAGGGTTTTTTATAACAGTTTGCCAACTGCAAGATTATGGTTTTCAATATACAATGCAATCCATTCTAGGTATACATTATATACAACTGAATAATGATGTGTGTGGCTCCTAGTCCACTACGAAGGTCAATTTAATTATCCGTTGTAGAATGCAAAGGTCACTTTAGTCGCAGGCCATGGCAATTCAAGTAGAGTGGAGGAGCACACGATGAAGCTTATCAAGATGGTATTTTATTTAAATATTTCTAAATTGCATAGTATGGTTGTATGTGTAATGATGATCTCATTCTTTTTTGCACAGCTAACCCCTCACATGATAATGACATCTTATCATTGCGATGTGTCATCTACGTGTACAAGGTTTAGAAACTATTTGTATGCATCAAGACATTTCAAATGTAAACATAATTTTTTCGACAAATGTTTCATTGTCACGAGTAGCCATTTGTATGTGTTTTTTTCGATATTTGTATTCACAACATTGCATGTGGGTTGTCAATTATGAGTATATTATATTATTTTATTATAAAATAATTTTTTAATTGAATTTTGTTCCAAGCTAGTAGATATAGTGAGGGTTCGAGAGAAGTTAGGGGAGGTAGGGCAACTCTATTCAAATAGCGAAAATGCCTACTCATTCAACTAAACTTTTATTATGCTAAACGTATGTACATAACTTTCTCTTTTACCTCTCAAGTGCAATTAAATACTACCTAAATATATTTTCACTTTTGCTGCTGCATCTTTATTGAAACCATAAGTGTTCTTATTTATAAGATGCATTCCTTTTGAGTGAACATTGTCAACTAAAATACACCGATGAGATTTGATATATCACACTAAAGTATTCATGTATTTTAAACCTAATCAAGCTTTTATATTGGTATAATTTGATAATATTTTAAAATACATTATAGTTAATTATAATTATCAAACTATATGGATGTATTTTGATAAAATTTAAAATGCATAATAGTTAACTATAACATTTCAAACTATAGGAATCTAATTTGATAATACTTAAATCATATTATATTAATCTATATTTTTATTGTATTATATGCACAATAAAAGTATAGCCGATTTTTTCATAATGAGTACACAAAAGCATTGTTAAATCGTTCACACATAGCCCTGGGTGTACGTTATGCTTATCTTAATCCATAAATTTATAATAAGTAATATTTTTTATATTGTAGATGAATGAAAATTTTGAACATGCATGCTTATTTAGACTTTGGAGGATATGATTAATTATATCAGCCAGATTTTAAAGCGCAACTTTCCTTGCATGCACCAAAAGCATGGGCACTAATAAGACATGGTTGACGTCCAGCTTTGACTAGGATGACAAGAGAGGCTTAAATAATCGCATGATGGATGCCTGGGTTTTGTTTAATTCCAAGAAACCAGTGAAGGATAGCATGGATGGTATACGGCGTCGAACTCTATTCGTTGGGAGTGTGAAATCATTGCTTTCTTTTGCATCACAGCACAACTTAGTCAAGTTCCATCGCATAAAGTTAAACCATTCTAGAATTCAGCCAATACTAGCGGCAATATCCAATTCAATACGTTCGCACTCATAATTACGTGCTTACGTGTGATGCTTAAAGTTTCAACGTCCAGCTAAGTGGATTTAGTTAGGCTGGCCTAACCCAAATTCATAGCATGGAGCAGGTCCAGGTCTTCACACTTCACACGGATACCACTATCATACTAAAAAAGATAGCTTCAGTCTTTTCCTTTAATTAATTTAATTTATTTTATTTTTTTTGTTTGAGAGTCATCATAAAATATTATAAGAGAAAGCTTTTATATATATATATATAGAGAGAGAGAGAGAGAGAGAGTTGAAAAAATTTCGTTCGCTTACTGTGCTAAGTTGGTAGATTTAGACAGGGATCCGCAATGCTTAATTTTGTAAACAATGAAAAGGATCAGACTTCCTGCTATTCTGATTTAATCATAAGCTTGTGAACTCATTAACTTTTGAGCAAAATTGAACTGATTAACTTGAAAGAAATGTTTGGTTTTGGGAGGAACCAAAAAAAAGAAAGAAAGAAGAAAATGATTTGTTTCAAATAATCTAATTCTCTTGTCTATTCATTTCATTTTTGTGAAATTTGCTTGGCCCAATGCCACGAGTGGGCAAGCTCCACCGGCAAGTACCTTGCAAGTACTAAAGAAATAACTTTTTAAGCGGTTGTTTCCAGCAATCTTAAATAATTTTTGTTTTGATGAAAATGTTTGAAGGTATGGCTTTGCTTGCGTTGGCAGTTGTGCACTCATTCTCTCTCTCTCTCTCTCTCTCTCTCTGTATATAATAATTCAATAAAAAAATTTATTTGGGATGCTTCTTATCTTTTATGCATTTTTTGGTACTGAATTGTGTGAAATTATTGGTTGTGCTTTCAAAATAAGTTTTCATAAAAGAAAAATACTATGTTCTATCCCTGTTGCAAAAGGATGTCAAGCATATGAGGTGCATCGTTAGGTTCAATATGTGAGCGTTGGATTCTTGGTTGCAAGTGCACCTCTTCAGCGAGAGTAATGCCATGAGGCACGCGGTAAAACGTGCTTTACATTTTCAGAAGGGATGAGATGGCATTACTTCAATATTACCATCACTGCTATAAAAAGTTAATTAGACTGTGTTTACAAAATATAATCTTTTATATTTAGGTTATATTTTTTAAAATATAGTTTAGATGAGTATAGTTAAAAGTTTCTCTTTTAAACTATATTTTAGACATAGTTAAAAATTTTTTAAAAAAATATAGTCTTTAAATATATTTAGACTACGTTTTTATCAGAAAATGTAGTCTATAACAGTACAAAAGATTACTTTTTTTATTGAAAACGTAGTCTATCATGCATATGAATGAGATATTGTCATACATTTAGACTACATTTTTATTAGAAAATGTAGTCTATAACTGTACATTTAAACTACTTTTTTTATATTCAAAACGTAGTATAATATCCAATCCTGTCATACAAACATATACTTTCAATTTCAAAAAAATCTTAAAAATATTAAATTGAAATATCCAATAATGTCATACAAATATATACTTTCAATTCAAAAAAAATATCAAATATATTGAATTGAAATATCCAATACTATCATACAAACATTCATAACATTTCTAGATAATCCAAACTTCAATATGCAAACATCCATAACATTTCGAAACCTTGCACATACTCAACCCATTCTCCACGCATAATGTCGATCTCTTCTTGTTTATAAGTTTTCTTCTCGTCAAACTGCATATATACATAAGTTACTCAGAAAAGTGATCGATAAATAACAAAAATACAAAAATCTAAAATCATACAAAGTACTACTTATATGAGTCACGCAATAATAACCTACCTTTTTATCGGTTAAAATGATATGATTCTTAATGATTTCCACATACATGATGGCATAATAGCCACCTGATGGTTGCTTATGACACTTGAAAAATAAATTTAAAAGTTTTTATAAGATTCAAACAAATAAGATCTAATTTTATGAATTATTAAAAAGAATGTGCAACTGAATATACCTTAACTGACTTCCATGTAAGTATTTTCTTATAACTCGATCAGTTTTAGCCGTGTATATTTTGAGTGCACTGATATATAATAAAGTATAATAATAGTGTGAGACTCAAATGATATAATCCAGGTATCAAGGCAAGCCAACCTCATCTCTTTTATATCTACTTTGCTACTGACATACAATTTTTGTAGACTAAACAATGAATCAGGTTGTCTTTCTCTCTTCCATGTGCCTCAAACAAAGCTTAGCCACATTTTTCTGTTGCGCAGGTTTCACCATTTGAAAAGTCGATTTCAAAAATGAAACTAAGTGATCTCATGAAAGCAACTAATGATTTTAGCAAAGATAACATCATTGGTTCTGGTTTTAATCCGGAACCTATCCAATCCGACCCATATTCACCTTTACCTATGACACGTGATTGCCTTGATCTACGATCCCCATGACAAATCAAGTCTACCTAAGAATGGCTCTTGATACAGCTGGTCGTTTCCCCGGGATAGTATTATCTTCAACGCGATTTTCAAAAGCAATGATGTGACAACAAAACCCAAGGCTTCCAACGTCGGCCTCCAGCGCCGTCCTCCAGCGTCGGCCTCCAGCGCCGGCTTCCAGCGTCGGCCTCCAGCGTCATCCTCCAGCGTCGGCCTCCAGCGCCAGCTTCCAGCGTCGGCTTCCAGCGCCGGCGTCAAAGTTACATGTTAACACCAAAGACCTGCACCCAGCGCCGGCATCAAAGTTACATGTTAACATCAAAGACCGGCACCCAGCGCCGGCATCAAAGTTACACGTTAACACCAATGACAGACATCTAGCATCGGCCTCTAGTGCCGGCCTCCAGCGTTGGTCTCCAGCACCGGCTTCCAGCGTCGGCCTCCAGCTCCGGCCCCCGGTGTCGGCCCCCAGTGTCGGCCCGCAGTATCTCCCACAATGTAATTTCATACGGCAGACCCCGCAATCTAAGCACCTCGCTCAACAAAATCACGGGCAAGTGTTAGCCTGATAGGCAGTTACCGCTATAAGCAGCCCTTATCCAGCAACAGTCCAACGACTTGCCGTTCAATGAAACATCACAACGGGGCGGATTCGACGGTTCCAAAGGACCGAGGTAAACGGGATCCCCTACAGGTATAAAGAGAGGACCCGTGCTCCATGCAAGGGGACTCTCTCTCTCTCGGGAACTTCCTCTAGCACAATTCTACAAAAATCATATCCCTGTTCGACGACTCACTAACTTGGGCGTCGGAGGGTCCCCGCCGGAACCACCGGTCCGGGACTTTTTGCAGGCTCCAGGAGGAAGACGGGGTCTCTCTGCGCACACGGTGATCCTAGCCTGTTCGACGTTCATCATACGTGATTCGGCCGCAACAGATTGGCGCGCTAGGAAGGGGGCTGCAGACCAAGTCAAAGATTCTCCCTGGAACCCCTCCAGTTTTGCAAAGGAAGCGATGGTGACCACGCGAGCACAAGAGGCTTCCTCCAGCCAGGCAGCCGGGCACATCTCACGAGTTGAGCATTCGGAGGCTAATCCCCATGCTCCACCCCTCGCACCGACAAGCCAACCCGACCGGCTTGATGTTCTAGCCCATCAGGTCCAGGATCTGACAACGATGGTCCGGGGGCTGCAAGAGCGTTATGTGGCTGCTGTAACTCAACCCCCTGTGATGGGCGAAGGGGTGCGAGGAACAGTTCAGTCTCACCAAGGAGGGACCCCGCCTGAGGTCTCTCACCGCTCACCCCCTGAACCTCATCACCAAGGGACCTCGAAGCGACGACGGTCTCCCTCCCGTCGCTCCGGTCGTTCCCACCGCCGACCGGAAGAAAAGGAGTCCAAGCGGGCACATTCTTTGCGCCGGCGATCTTCTTCTTTCGACTCATCCCAAGGGACCTCGAAGCGACGACGGTCTCCCTCCCGTCGCCTCGGTCGACCGGAAGAAAAGGAGTCCAAGCGGGCACATTCTTTGCGCCGGCGATCTTCTTCTTCTGACTCATCCCGAGGTAACACTCCCCAGAAAACCACCCGTCGGGCCGAACAAAGGCTTGACGAGTACCCTCGGCGGTTGGACGAACTCAGCCGTCGGATCGCCGATCCCTATGCAGCGGAGTATAAGCATCGCCCCCCGCTTTCTCGCCATATCATGGAGGAACCGGTCCCCCCCCGGTTTCGTCTCCCTCAATTGGACCCATATGACGGAACAATGGACCCCCTGGACCATCTGGAAAGCTACAAAGTCCTCATGCAGGTCCAGGGAGCGACGGATTCCTTGCTATGCGTTGCATTCCCGGCCACGCTCCGTAAGACGGCGCACGCATGGTACTCCCGACTGCCCCCACGCAGCATCAACTCGTTTCGGCAACTTGAGCGATCCTTCCTGGCTCATTTTGATGCCTGTTGAAAGATCCCACGAGTTGCCGATAGCCTTTTTGCTGTCCAGCAGAGGAGTGGCGAGACCTTAAAGGATTTCGTCGCTCGATTTAAGGAAGCAGCGCTGGAAGTATACAACCTGAAGGACTCCGTCGCCACCTTGGCCCTGAAGAGAGGACTTCGCCCATCCAGATTCGCTTACTTCCTGGATAAGAAGCCTCCGCGCTCCTACGCTGAGCTTCTGAGCCGGGCACAGAAGTATATCCGTGCCGACGAAGCAGATTCTTCCAGGAGAGAAGTTGACAAGAACCCCGGTAATAAACCACCGCCTTCTGACCGCGCTGGCGCACAACCACGAAAGCCCGAGCCTCCACGACGCTCAGATCGCAGGCCACAGGCGCTGGTTCCTAAAGAGCAGTTCACTCCTCTCATGGCTCCCATCTCTCACATCCTGCTGGAGATTGAGGAAGAACCATATTTCAAGCGTCCGGCTCCCTTGAAGTCCGGAGGCCCCCGCAACAAGGAGTTTTACTGCCGGTACCACCGGGACTACGGCCACGACACCGAAGACTGCCGCCATCTAAAAAAGGCCATCGAGGAGCTGGTTCAGCAAGGCCACCTGGGCAAGTTTGTTCGAAGGGGCAATCTCCCCGCGATGGGCCCCACGGTGCCCCCAGGTCGCCCGGCTGGCGTGGACAATACCCCAACTGAAAAGACCATAGCTATGATCTCTTGGGGAGCGGATGGTGGTTCGAAGAGACCACGAGAGGGAATAGACTCTGTAATACCTTTCTTCGGAAAGGATCTAGATGGGGTAGTTAATAAACATGACGACAGTGTCGTGGTGTCCATGACTATAGCTAAACACCCTGTAAAAAGAATTCTAATTGATAGTGGGAGCTCTGTGGACGTCTTGAGTTACGAGGCTTTTGTTCGGATGAACTTATCAAGGTCTTTACTCCGACCCGTTGCCACACCGCTAATGGGTTTCACGGGAGACTCAGTGAGCATCGAAGGCGAAATTGCTCTCCCGGTCATGGCTGGAACTCCTCCATGTCAGAGCACCGTGGTCATAAACTTCTTGATGGTCCGGGTCCCGCTGGCTTATAACGCCATCTTGGGAAGACCGGGGCTGAATCTGCTAGATGCCGTGATCTCCACTAAGAGATTATTGGTAAGGTTTCCCACCAACGAAGGGATCGAAGAAATGAAGGGGGAGCAAAGCCCACTTCCGCCTTGCTACCATCTGTCGCCCAGCCTGCTGAACGCAGAGTCAGCGACAGCCTCTGAGTTACTCGATCCTAGGGAGTTGGGAAGAAGGGGGAGTCGGCAGAGCACCTTCTAACCCTCCCCTTGGGTGATGACCCAGCAAGGACTGTTCAGCTGGGGGCATCGCTCCCGGAGGAAGTACGTCATCAACTTCTTACTTTCCTGCGGGCCAATACGGACGTGTTCGCATGGTCATCCTCAGACATGCTGGGCATCCCTGAAGAAGTATTCACCCACCAACTTAACCTCAAGCCGGGGTGTCGGCCGGTCCGACAGAAAAAAAGAAACTTCGCTCCGGACAGGCAGAAAGCTATCGACGAGGAGATTCGAAAGTTAATGGCTGCAGGCCATATTCGGGAGGTCCACTACCCCGAATGGTTGGCTAATGTGGTTCTGGTCCGCAAGGCCAACGGAAGTTGGAGAATGTGCGTAGACTTCACCGACCTCAACAAGGCATGCCCCAAAGACAGCTTCCCCTTGCCTCGAATCGATCAACTGGTGGACGCTACATCCGGCCATGAGGTTCTTAGCTTCATGGATGCTTTCTCTGGATACAACCAGATCCGGATGAACCCGGCGGATGAAGAAGCTACCTCCTTCATAACCGAAAAGGGGCTGTATTGCTACAAGGTAATGCCTTTCGGGTTAAAGAATGCGGGAGCTACTTACCAGAGGTTGATGAACAAGGTCTTTGAAGGACAGATAGGGCGTAACATGGAAGTGTACGTGGATGACATGCTAACAAAAAGCGTTCATGCCGGTGACCACATTGCGGACCTAGCAGAAACTTTTGACAGCCTTCGTTGGTACCAAATGAAGCTGAACCCTCGCAAATGTGCATTTGGGGTGACCACTGAGAAGTTTTTGGGTTTCATGGTGACCCGGAGGGGGATCGAAGCAAACCCAGACAAAGTCCAAGCCATCTTGGACATGAGGCCTCCTGCCAATAAGAAGGAAGTACAACGCTTGACAGGAAGAGTAGCCGCCCTAAGCCGCTTCCTATCCAAATCTGCTGAAAGGTGTCTGCCTTTCTTCAAGGCGCTTCGCCGAATCAACGAGTTCGAATGGACCAAAGAATGCCAGGAGGCGTTCGAAGGGTTAAAGACATTCTTATCTACCCCACCACTGCTAGCCAAGCCGACGGGTGGAGAAGAGCTCCTTCTATACCTTGCGGCCTCTCCTGAGGCTGTTAGCTCCGTGCTAGTCCGTATGGACACTAATGGCACACAAAGGCCAGTATATTATACGAGTAAGGTACTTCATGATGCAGAGACCCGATACTCAAACATGAAAAAAAATCGTCTTCTCATTGATCGTGTCTGCCCAGCGACTGCGGCCATATTTCCAAGCCCACCCGATCGCAGTGATCATAGACCAGCCCCTAAAGGCGGTTCTGGCTCGTCCAGATACTTCCGGCCGGCTGGCAAAGTGGGCCCTCAAGCTGGGGGAGTTCGATATATCTTTCCGTCCCCGGTCGGCCATGAAGTCCCAAGTCCTGGCAGATTTTTTGGTTGAATGTACTTGGGGGATTGAGCCACCTGAAGAACCTCCTGCGGACATTCAGCCCCTCGGAACCAGCGAAGATGAGTGGGTTCTATATGTGGATGGGACATCTAACTCTCAAGGGAGCAGAGCAGGCCTCATCTTGGCCAACTCGGATGGGGTTGTGACCGAATGTACACTTCGCTTCCTCTTTCCAGCTACTAACAATCAGGCGGAATATGAAGCTCTGTTATCCGATGTAAGGTTGGCTCGAGAGCTTGGGGTGAAACGCCTTAGGGCATTCACCGACTCCCAACTGGTTGCCGGCCAAATTACAAAGGAATACGAGGCAAGGGATCCCATTATGGCCCGCTACTTAGAAATGGTGTACTCGTTAATTTCCCCCTTCACACATTTTAGCGTCAGCTACATTCCATGACAGGAGAATGCTAGAGCCGACGCCTTATCCCGTCTTGCTGCCTCATCTGAAGGGATGTTGGGAAAGGCTTACGTGGAGCACCTAGAAGCCCCGAGTATTGAAGTACCAAGAGAAATGGCACCGGTGGAGCAGGAGCCCTCCTGGATGGATGCCTATGTCCGGTACTTTACTGAAGGCACCCTTCCAGAAGACCTTGCCGAAGCTAGGAAACTGAGAAGACGGGCCCCGAAGTTTTTTATTATGGAGGGAAAGCTCTATCGAAGGTCATTCTCATACCCTGTTCTCATATGTGTCGGTCCTACCGACGCCCATTATATATTGAGAGAGATACACGAAGGGATATGCAGAAACCACCTGGGGGGCAGGGCTCTTGCATATAAAGCTTTACGTCAAGGGTATTACTGGCTGACAATGAAGGAGGATGCCTCCGAGCTCGTTAAAAGATGTGACACCTGCCAGCGGCATGCCAACATTCAACATCAACCGGCGTCTCGACTGACCCCTCTAGCTGCACCATGGCCCTTCGCACAGTGGGGCATGGATATTCTGGGACCATTCCCTCCTGCCTCCGGACAACGCAAGTTCCTGTGGTGGCAGTCGATCATTTTACTAAGTGGATCGAGGCGGAAGCTCTTGCTAAGATCACGGAAGCCAAAGTAAGGAATTTCTTCTGGAAATCCGTAGTATGCCGGTTCGGGCTACCGCACACCCTCGTTACGGACAATGGCCGACAGTTTGATAATGCTGCCTTCCAAGAATTCTGTGATGGCCTGGGCATCCACCATCGGTTCACCTCAGTAGGGCATCCCCAAACCAACGGCGCTGCAGAAGTAACTAATCGCATCATCCTTCAAGGACTCAGGGCTCGGCTAGATAGCAGCAAAGGGCGCTGGGTGGAAGAACTTTCCAGTGTGCTGTGGGCCTACCACACGACGCCACGAGCACCTACAGGGGAAACCCCTTTCAGCTTGGTCTTTGGGACCGAGGCGGTAATCCCCGTGGAAATAGGAGTTCCTAGTCCCGAACGGAATTGTACCATGAAGAAAGCAACTCAAACCAGCTGAGGGCTGATCTGGATTTGGTGGAAGAACTGCGAGAGCAAGCGCAGCTTCGCATGGCAGCATTCCGTCAGCGAGTGGCCAAGCATTACAACTCTCGGGTGCGACTCAAGACATTCCAGCCAGGAGACCTTGTCCTACGAAGAGCTGAAGTATCAAAGCCGACGGAAGGGGGCAAGCTAGCACCAAAATGGGAAGGACCATACCGTGTCAAGGAGGTGCTCCACCATGGGGCATATAAAGTAGAAGAGCTAGACGGGAAACCGCTCCCTCGAACTTGGAATACCGACAACTTATGCCGGTACTATCAATAGAACCCTATTGTTATTAATTTGAATCTGTTTGATGCATGAATAATAAACATGTTCTTTTCAAATGAGTATGTTTAACAAAAGACCAACTACGCGTTGGCACCTAAGACCGGCGTCCAGCGTCGGCAACAAAAGACCGGCGCCCAGCGTCGGCAACAAAAGACCAACTACGCGTTGGCACCTAAGACCGACGTCCAGCGTTGGCAACAAAAGACCGGCACCCAGCGTCGGTAACAAAAGACCAACTACGCGTTGGCACCTAAGACCGGCGTCCAGCGTCGGCAATAAAAGACCAACTACGCGTTGGCACTAAGACCGGCATCCAGCGTCAGCAATAAAAGACCAACTACGCGTTGGCACCTAAGATCGGCGTCCAGCGTCGGCAACAAAAGACTGGCGTCCAGCGTCGGCAACAAAAGACCAACTACGCGTTGGCACCTAAGATCGGCGTCCAGCGTCGGCAACAAAAGACCAACTACGCGTTGGCACTAAGCCGGCGCCCAGCATCGGCACCTAAGACCGGCGCCCAGCGTCGGCATTAATGACCAACTCCGCGTTGGCACCTAAGACCGGCGTCCAGCATCGGCAACAAAAGACCAACTACGCGTTGGCACTTAAGACCGGCGTCCAGCGTTGGCAATAATGACCAACTCCGCGTTGGCACCTAAGACCGGTGTCCAGCGTCGGCAACAAAAGACCAACTACGCGTTGGCACTTAAGACCGGTCCAGCGTCGGCAATAAAAGACCAACTACGCGTTGGCACCTAAGACCGGCGTCCAGCGTCGGCAATAAAGACGGCGTCCAGCGTCGGCAACAAAAGACCAACTACGCGTTGGCACCTAAGACCGGCGTCCAGCGTCGGAACAAAAGACCAACTACGCGTTGGCACTAAGACCGGCGCCCAGCGTCGGCACCTAAGACCGGCGCCCAGCGTCGGCAATAAGACCAACTCCGCATTGGCACTAAGACCGGCGCCCAGCGTCGGCAATAATGACCAACTCCGCATTGGCACCTAAGACCGGCACCCAGCGCCGGCAATAAAGACCAACTCCGCGTTGGCACCTAAGACCGGCACTTAGCGTCGGTAGTAAAGACCAACTCCGCGTTGGCACCTAAGACCGGCGCCCAGCGTCGGCAATAATGACCAACTTCGCGTTGGCACCTAAGACCGGAGCCCAGCGTCGGCAATAATGACCAACTCCGCGTTGGCAACTAAGACCGGCGCCCAGCATCGGCAATAATGACCAACTCCGCGTTGGCACCTAAGACCGGCGCCCAGCGTCGGCAATAAAGACCAACTCCGCGTTGGCACCTAAGACTGGCACTTAGCGTCAGTAGTAAAGACCAACTGCGCGTTGACACTAAGGACCAGCGCCCCGCGTTGGCAATAGCAACTGACAACCGCGGTACCACCGGATATTGGCCTTATCAACACTTAGGACAGCGTCACGGCTCACGGTCCTATTTAGCGTAACCTACTGTACATAATCCTATCAATTGGCGGTTCACAGCAGTTCGAACAAATGAAGTTAATCATCAAAGGGGTGAAAGAGATTGAAAAGATTCATTGATAGTAAAGGCTACAAAATTGCCGACTCAGGTCAGGCACAACCAACACAAGGAGAAAAATCAAAAGCTGTTAATGACCATCCGGAGCCGGGGCGTCATCCTCTGGGACATCGTCGGGCTTCAGCCCCTCGATATCCTCCAGGTCGTAAAGCTCCTGGATTTTATCTTTACAGTCTTGGAAGCCGGCGTCATAAGCCAGCGCCGCTGACTCGGCTACCTCATTATCGAAGGCTTCGGATTTCTTATAATCTTCTACGGCTTCGGCCCCCTTCTTTTCAGCCTCGATAGCCCTCCTCTGGGCCTCCGCCACTGTCGCCTCCAGATCCAAGATGGCTTTCTTGGCCGCATTTGTCTCAGCGGAGGCAGAACTCAGTTGAGTCTTTAAAACACATACCTCCAGTTCTGCCGCCCCCAGCTTCTCCTCAGCCGCTCTTTGTTTTTCCTCCGCCACCTGAGCATTGTCCAGCTCATTGGCGGCGTGGCGCTGAGCAACCTCCAGCGCATATTCAGCCTTTTCTGCTCAAAGCTGAGTAGCCTCGATCTCACCCTTCAAGGTGGCCCGAGTATCCTCTAGAGCCATTGCCGCCTTCTCTGCTTTGATTTGGAGGGAGTTCATCTCCTCCCGCGCTTGTTCAATGGCGGTGTCGCTCAGAGTCCAGAGGTTTTTAAGGGCGACGAGAGAATTCAAGGCCTGAAAAAAAAATATATATATATATATATATAAGTATCCAGATATAAAGAAAGAAAGGAGGGGAAGGAAAAGGGCAATAAGGGCACAAAAACTCACCCAGAGATGCGCCACTGAGGCTTCACGAAAAAAGGTAACACACCCTTGACCTCGGAGGTATTCTTGCACCTCATCCACCGAGGCTTCCTCTATGACCCGTGTAGCCCAACGGCTGTGGTTTGCTAGCAGCGACTGGAAGGAAGGATCGATGCCCCTCTCTTCCCTGGAAGTCGGCCCTATAGAGGCTGATTGCGCCTCTGAGCCTCCCACTCCGGCTCTTTCGCTGGCTGAGGTGCTTCGGCTGTCGCCCCGCAGGGGGCAGGGCAGCGACTGGAGTCGTCACTATTGCTGCCGAAGTTTTGTCCATCTCTTTGAACGTGGGAGACGGCGCCTCCCCCTCGGGAGATAAGTCGAGCAAGATAATCGGAGGAGCCTCTGCTGGAGATTCTCCCTCCGGTGGGTTCCGTTCCGCCCCACCGGCCTCGACCTTTGCCGCGTCTGCAGTGATGGGTTTGTCGGCTTGGATTTGAGCTGCCTCGCCTACGCGCAAGGATTCCACTGTTTTGGACCTCTGGGCCTCGGCCTCCTTAGCGTCGGCCCTTTTGGGGCCGCCCTTCTTCAAGACCTTGGCACGAAGGGGCTTCACGACTTTAGCCCCTCCGGTGTCGACCTCCCCAGCGTCGGTCTCCCTTGCGCCAGCCCTCCCAGTGTCGGCCCTCCGAGGAACTTTAGCGGCGGCCCTTCCTTCGGCAGGAGGCGCAGTCCCGACAGCCTTCCTCTTCTTGGCCGCCACCTATTTAAGCTTATGCAGCGTCGGCGCCATCCCTACACAATCAAAGGATAGTTAAAAAAAAAAAAAAAGAGAAAAGAAAAGAAAGAGAAGCAGAGGAGAAGAGAGGCGAGTAGTCTAATGCTCACCCCTCGCGGGAATTAGACCGGCACGGTGAAGATTCTCCTCGGCTAGAAGCTTATTACACCGAGGAATGTTGGCAGTCAGAAGCTGCCCAAACGCCATCCGGTCCCGTGGAAGGATGGAGGGGTCCCTATTGGCGTCGATGTTGGGTATCCCCCAGCTTCCACGAACCCCGCTGATGTCCGCAAAGAAAAACTTGTCCTTCCACCATTTAACGGAGGAAGGAAGGCACAGTTTAAGGATCCTATTGGACTTAGGAGTGAAGGACCACCAGCCTGACTGTTTGCGAAGGGTATAGAAGCTGCGGAATAGGGAAATGCTAGCCTCAATACCCTGCCGGTGACAGAGTACTAAGAAACCAACAATGGTTCGGATGGAGTTGGGAACCAGTTGGGAAGGGGTTAAGGAGTAACGGTCTAAAAGATTAAGAATGAAAGGATGGATCGGTAACTGGAGCCCGGCCTTAAAAAAGGCTCCATACAATGCAACCCTCCCGGAACGGGAAGAAGTTACCCTGTCGTTAGGTGTGGGGAAGAACAGATGAAGGTCAGGAGGGAAGCCATACCTGGCCCTTAAGTTTGCTATGTCTTGAGCGGACATGGAGGACGCAGTCCCTTCGGGGGACTCCTTGGCAACCCTAGAAGGACCAGCAACCGCCGACCAGTTCCGGACGGAAGTCCGTCCGCCGGCCGGACGAATCCCGGTTAGGGGACGATTGACTGGTCGTGGCTCCGGTGAGTGGTTAGAGGAAGGGGTGGACCATTGGCTGGACAGAGAATCGGAAGTCTGGGAAGAATGGTGGAAACCCCCCCAGGAACCGGAAATAGAGCAAGAGGGAGAGGAAGCCATGAGAACTAACCTGAAAAGAAAGATGCGGGCCAAGAACAGAGCACGAGAGAAGGACGAGAGGTAGAAACGCTGGCGGACTCAGAAGGGGGCAACGGCGGAAGAAGTGGGGAAGATAGGAAGATAAGGGCTATTTGTCCTCATGACGCCACCTCGAAACATCCCACGATCGTCCGATCTGGCCACGCGTCTATCTTCAGTTGGGAGGCACTTCAACGACCTGCCAATGTGATAAGCTCGAAAAGACCACCAGCGAAAAGGGGGGCATTAACCTTATCGCAATGATATCGTTCGCCTTTTCGTAGCACTGCCCGAGGGAAATCCTCCCTAATCCCAACAAAGGCGAAATGATGGCGCGAAAACTGGCCACCTAGAGGATATTCACACCCCTTTCGCGGGTAAGTAAACGTTCACCCATCTCAGGGGCGGGGGGGCATCTGATATAGCTGGTCGTTTTCCCGGGGCAGTATTATCTTCAGCGCGGTTTTCGAAAGCAATGATGTGACAATAAAACCCAAGGCTTCCAGCATCGGCCTCCAGCGCCGTCCTCCAGTGTCGGCCTCCAGCGCCAGCTTCCAGCGTCGGCCTCCAGCGCCGTCCTCCAGCGTCGGCCTCCAGCGCTGGCTTCCAGCGTCGGCTTCCAGCGCCGGCGTCAAAGTTACATGTTAACACCAAAGACCTGCACCCAGCGCCGGCATCAAAGTTACATGTTAACATCAAAGATCGGCACCCAGCGCCGACATCAAAGTTACACGTTAACACCAATGACAGACATCTAGCGTCGGCCTCTAGTGCCGGCCTCCAGCGTCGGTCTCCAGCGCCGGCTTCCAGCGTCGGCCTCCAGCGCCGGCCCCCGGTGTCGGCCCCAGCATCGGCCCGCAGTATCTCCCACAATGTAATTTCATACGGCAGACCCCGCAATCTAAGCACCTCGCTCACCAAAATCACGGGCAAGTGTTAGCCTGATAGGCAGTTACCGCTATAAGCGGCCCTTATCCAGCAACAGTCCAACGACTTGCCGTTCAATGAAACATCACAACGGGGCGGATTTGACGGTTCCAACGGACCGAGGTAGACGGGATCCTCTACAGGTATAAAGAGAGGACCCGTCTCTCTCTCGGGAACTTCCTCTAGCACAATTCTACAAAAATCATATCCCTGTTCGATGACTCACTAACTTGGGCGTCGGAGGGTCCCCGCCGGAACCACCGGTCCGGAACTTTTTGCAGGCTCCAGGAGGAAGACGGCGGTCTCTCTGCGCACACGGTGATCCTAGCCTGTTCGACGTTCATCATACGTGATTCGGCCGCAACAGCTCTCACTTTGATAACTACTTTGTTGGCCTAGGTGTCATTAATTCGTTCACACGATATTCTAATAGTTCCTGGAGATTCTACGACTCTTCGGGATTCAGCTGGTGATAGCCTTCTTTAAATAGAAGATAGAAGGTATTTTCGTGAGGAGGTCTTCTGAGTGAGACCCGTTCGAGGGTCACGAAGGACTCTTCCTCCTCTCCCTCATTGGTGCTGAGGCTTAGGGACGTGAACATACAGGAGACTCTAGTAGCCCCCGACGACCGACAATCCTGCTTTCTCAGCTATCGATATTGAGGTATGTCCGTTATTATCGGTATGTCCTTTATATTCAATTCCTTCAATGCTTGATAACATAGCTAAGAATTGATGCTAGTTCTTTGTTACCTTGCCGGGGCAATTGTTGTTGCTGGGGCAGTAGTTTTAGTCGATGACGATTGGGTTCTGGAGACGTTCTTCATGATGGCATTGTCAAAGGTGGCATCCTTCACGAATCCTTCTTGTAGGGCGTCCCACATGTCTTGACCCTAAGCCCATTTTGACTCCCCGTGAATCTTGCCGACCTCACTGTTATGTTCTTCACTCCCACTTCATCCCCCGAAAGCCTCAAACTTCCAATGCTGCATTGGAGGATCACCATCCATTAGCAAATTCGAGAACTTACCAAGCCATTGAATGCATCTTAAGAAAATTTTTTTTTAAATCATAAGAACCGATTCATCCTATAAAGTTTTTCTAATGTATAGATTCTACCTTTCTCCGCAGAGTCGTTGCCCGTTGCCATTGTGCTGCCTTTAATGGTGACGAAGCTCAACATCTGGACGTGGATGCCATCGGTGTTGGGGCTGTCATCCGAGGCAGTGATCATCGCACGTTAGATCGTCACCCCGTGCTACCATAAATTGACATCTGAAAGTTCTGACTGTTCTGAATTTTTATGCCGCTGACCAGCATATTCTTTCCTTGGCTGATTATTAGCGACTGCATCCAAACAAAAACATTTGTGATAATTAATTTAATGATGTACGATTTGTAAGAATACGCAGCTAATGATCTTTATTAGTTTATCTGTTATATATTATATTTTTAGAATAGAAAGTAAATATATTTGATTCTAATTTATAGAAATTGCTACATATTGCATTTCTAGAATATGAAGTAGACTGTATTTTTATAATAGGAAGTAATATATTTGATTCTGATTTATAAGGATTGAAGTAATTAGTTTTTCTTTCCAATAGGTTATATATAGAGCTATGCCTTTTTCTACTAAAATAATTAGGCTACCAATTAATCATAAAAGTTTACTATAAAAATCAATCTTATAATCATTTGAAGTAAGTACCGATAAATCGAAACCAAGCTGAATTGCTTATTTTAGTTTGATTCAGTTTGCTAAAAAATTAGATTTGTTTTAGTTTCAGTTTTAAAAAGTCAATTCAAATGATTTTATTCTAAATATATCTCTAAATTGACATGACCAAATCCATGCATACGTTAGGTTAAAATATGCTTTTGATACTCAAACTTTTACTTAAAATTTATTATGGTCCTCATAATTGAATTTGTTATAGTATAATCTCTCATATTTTAAGTATATTGCATTTCTTACCTCATAAGGCAGATTTATATACATTTAAGGAAAGGCTGTTGCTTTCCCTCAAATTTTAAAAATTTGTTTAGAGTTTTTTATTACTTTTTATGAAAATTGCCTCTTTTCAAATAAAAAAAATTAGGAGACAACTATATGCCATCTAAAAGTAGGCACTGGGCCGTGCCGCCCATGGCATGGCATGGCCCAAGCCCACATGGACCATGCTAGGCACGGCCTCGTACTGCTATAGTACTGGGCCATGTCGGCACGGCCCAGTGAACCGTACCGTGTCGGGTGCAGAAAATTTTTCTATTGGCCCAGCACGGCACGGCCCATGATGGGCCTGGGTCGGCCCGCCGTGTCCCGGCATGGCCCACCTGGCATGGCCCAGGTGGGCCTAAGCCGTGCTGGCCCAGGTGAGACGTGCCTGGCACGGCCCAGGTGGGCCTGCCCACCTGAGGCCTGGCCCGTGCACGGCTCAAATAAAAAAAATTTGTAAAAAAATATTTTTTTGATAAATTAAAAAATTATTAAGAATAAATAAATTTTATTAATATAAAGCCACCTTATAGGTGGAGGGTTTGACATAGACCCCTACCAGTTTATTAATTTAAAATCAAAATGGTACAAAATAGAGGGGGCTAGGTCTGACCTCCAGAACATAATACAATAAGCAAGAAGAAAAAAATAGAAAGAAAAAAATAAAGATGACTTACTTTAAGTTTTAACAATTTAAAAAATAAAAATATATAATTATAAAAGTAGAAATGACTCACTCATCACTCATCAGTCATCAGTAGTATTTGTGTCATCGTCATCTTCACTGGTTAAGTCATGTCCACCTTTATCTTGAAGCCTCGTCTCAGCATCCAACCAGTCTTTGAAGCAGATAAGCATCTCAACTATCTCGCCAGTCATCCTACTTCTCTTTTCATCCAAAATACGTTTACCTGCACTGAAAGCGGATTCCGATGCTACTGTAGACATCGGCACAGCTAAAATATCTCGTGCAATGGCAGACATAACAGGATATTGATTTTTAACACTCTTCCACCAAGCTAATATATCTAGACTTTCTATTTGATCTTCATCATATGCAAAATGAAGATCGTTTCATAAATAAAATTCCAATTCATTACTTAAAGATGAAGAAGATGATGAAGCATGTGTGTGTCTTCTAATGAATGAAAAAATAGATGACGAACGAGATCTAGAAGAAGAAGCAGAGCTTTGAGCAGATATTCTAGATACATAAATTTTATCATTATATAAATAATAAATATCATTAAGAAGTCCTGTGCCTCATCTTTAGCAGGTTCAGGATTTTGATTCATGTTTTTACAATATTGATCAATTAAAAAAATTACACCATTTAATTTAACTCTAGGATCAAAAATAGTAGCTAAGTTATGCAATGGACATATCCTATTCCAATATTCATTTCATTTAGTTTCCATATTATGTATAACAGGCATTAAAACTTCATGATATCTATATTCTTTAAATTTTTCACTAATTACCTATGCTTTTTGTAAAAATGAACAAGAAGTTGGATAATAAATACCTGAAAGAACATTTGTAGCATCATAAAAAATAACCAAAAAATCTTCTAAAATTTTACCTTGATTCCAATCAGCTTCAGTCAATGTAAATCATAATCCATGCTCATTAATATAAGCATTTAATAAGTTCTTATATGGATATGCATCATGTATCATGGCATAGGTACTATTCCAACGAGTTATTACATCAAGTTTAAATTTTTTAAAATGTTTACCATGATCTACACATGATTGTTTAAATTCTTGAAGTCTTGACCTTGAAGCATAAATAAAAGAAACTGCATTTCTAATTTTTGAAATAACCTCTTGAATTATGTTCATGCCAGATTGAGCAGAAAGATTTAATATATGACATGCACATCTAATATGAAATAATTGTCCATCTAAAATGGGATGCAAAGAGTCGTTTAATAATGCAACAGCAGAATTATTATTAGATGCATTATCAAAAGTAATTGATATTATTTATTATTAATATTATATGAGCATACGGTTTGATAAATAATATTTGAAATTTGTTGTCCTGAATGTAGAAAATCAAAAGCATGAAAAGTAATAATTCATTTATTAATTACCAATCATTATCAATATAATGAGCAGTAACAGCAATAAAACAATTACTACCTACAGATGCGACCAAATATCAGAAGTTAAAGAAATTCTAGCATTTAAATTTGAGAGGCTTTCCGTTAAACTTTGTTTCATTGCTAAAATATTTGTCATAGCCACTTTTCTAAAGGTACAACTACTAGTTCTTTTATAAGCAGGTTGTAGGCCTAATTGAACATATCTTTCAAAATTATAAGATTCAGATAAACTAAAAGGTAATTCATCTTGAACTATCCATCTTACCAGTAAATTTCTTTGATTTTCGTGGTTATATGCAAAATTGCCTACAAGTGATCCCCTTGTATATTAAGGAGTCCTTGCTGACTGGAATCATGCATCCTATGACTCTCTTGATGTCTTCTTAGATGCCATGTTCCCCAAGTACTAGAACAACTGTAAAGTTTTACACATTTTTACATTTTGCTTTATAGACTCCATCAACCATAATTCTATCGAAATCAATTCAAACATTACTAATCCTTTTACGAGAAGAGGTTTGACACTCACTGACACTAGCTCTAGATGGAACTTGGAGTTGGGATTGGGGTTGGGGTCCTTAGGGATTAGTTTCCTCACCCTCAGAAAAAACGTGCATGTTAAAATTACTTTCGTTAAAAGATGTCATATCTAAAATTTTTAATTAATAAATGCAATAAAATAAAAGCTAACCCACAAAAAGGAATTGAGAAAAGATCAGAGGTGGAGGCGTGGAGCCGAGATTTGTGAGCTTCCTTTTGCACTCTTGCCTCTCAACAATAATTGACCTTGTAGCACTTGACTACTTGCTTAAGCACTTGCCACTTGTAAAAATACTTGCAAACTAAAAATTAAATTGCTAATCTATTAGAGCACTTGCTGGAAGAGAGAAATAGTAGTAATAGAGGATTGGTTAGGTGTGGTAAGAATGAGGGAGAGTTCATCTATTTATAGAATTTTTATTTTTTTCAAAACTACTCTTGATATAGCCGTTATGACTGTTGGGAGGGGTAAAATGGTCTAAACCCCTCCCCACAGCCTTTAACAGCTATATAGCCGTTAAAAACGGATATAGCATGCCAAATTTAAATTTTTTTTTCTATGTCGTGCCTGGCATAGCCCATTTGGTAATTTTAAGACATGATGGGCCTAGGCCGTGCCTTGCCGCCCAGTGCCCACCTCTAATTACCATCCCTAATGACCAAAAGTCTGCTATTTCACTTCCGTTATATAAGTTGATTAAAATTGATAGAACATTAGGAGCAAATCGAGGACAATTGAAAGTTTGAAGGCCAAAAAAATTTTGAATGGAAGCTCTTGAGGAACCAAAGTATATTTCAGCCGTAAACTTATGAATAAAAAGTGGTTCGAATTCCATTACTGGGTTTCAGACTTTCTTCTTTACGTGTTACAAATTTTCCTTCATTAATTCTATCTGAACTTACGGTGGTACTGACGGGGCAGCTGCGGCCGGCGGCCTGCTTGCACGCCCATAAAGCCTGCCCTCGGCCGTCCAGCGTGCCGCCATAGATGTACAAACCTTCAACGTACTTAAATCCGATCCACAGCGTGTTCGATGAGCTATAACTGGAGTGTGCGATGAGGATGCCATGGATGAAGATTCTGATCGCTGTGTTGTTGCACGGGCCGGAGACGTCAGCCTGGCTCAGAAAAAGTTGCTCGGCGGCACGTAGACCATCGCCGTTTACTTGCTTTGCATGCGGCAGCCCATGCATCCAGAAATGACATGGCCGCGTCGGTCTGGCCATCTGGTTGGGCATCGAAGTCCACGATGTTGTAGCCTGCCATTCCCATAGTAAAGGAGATGAAAAGGAAGGAGAGAAAAAGGCCATTGGGTGGTGCCATTGGACTGGGATACGTGGGAGAGGAAACAAGAAAGATGAGGTAGTATTTGGTACAGACGTTAGGATGTTTTGGGCGTATTTATAGGCAATTGATGATGGTTTTATGTTTCGGGCTGACTTGGCCGGACCGGGCCCGGGGCTGCCTTGCTGACCATCGCCTAGTGCTGGCCGATGGCTGCACCCTTCTTTTTTTTTTCTTTCTTCTTTCTTTTTCTCTCTTCTTCTTCTTCTTCTTTCTCTCCTCCCTCCTTGAGCGGCGGCATGGCCGGCCTCCTCCAACCGACCGAACCCCACCGGATGCCATACGAATGCCAAAGCTACCGCCCATGGCCTGAAACCGGCAAGCCGGCGGGCACACCGCCTAGCTAGAGCCAAACGCGGAGCCGGTTTGGCTCCTGTAACGCCCCTTCTCCTCTCTGAGCGGCAGCATAGCCGGCCTCCTCCGGTCGGCCGAACCCCACTGGATGCGGCCTCCTCCGGTCAACTGAACCCCACTGGATGCCGCACGGACGCCGGTGGAGATTGTCGCCTATGGCCTGGGCCCAGCGAGCCAGCGGGCACGCCGTCGAGCCCAAGCCAAACATGGGAGTCAGTTCGGCTTTCATAACAGGGAAGGGTCATCTGACAGCCCTCTCCCATGCGTCAAACCCTCATCGGCACTGCCCTCGCACCCTCTCTCTCCCTTTTAGATCAATCTTTAGATTAAAATAAAAAATAAAAAAGGGGAAAAGATTACCTGCAGTTGGATTTGTCTGGTGCAGAAACAGCAAACAAAACCTTAATCCCGCGTGGTGGTAGAGTCTTCGCAAATGAAACTCTGATGGTGGAGTCTCCGCAATCTTAATCCCGCATGGTGGTGGAGTCTCCGCAAATGAAACCCTAATCCAAAACAAAACCGCGATCGAGAGAACGAAATTTGAGTTTGGGTATCGAGGGTTTTTTTTAGGGAAAAGAAGGAAAGTGAATTAGGAGGAGGAAAAAAAGATAAATTTTTAGTTTTATTAGACTACGTTTTAATTAAAAATATCATCTTTTTATATTATAAGATAATATAAAACTACGTCTTAATTAAAAATGTAATCTTTTTATATTATAAGATAATATAAGACTATGTCTTAATTAAAATATAGTCTTTTGATATTAAAAATATAAGACTATATTTTTAATTATAGATGTAGTCTTTTAATTTATGAAAATTATGAAAAAAAAGTCTAAAATATTAGACTACATTTTTTACTAAAAATGTAATCTTTTTTCTAAAATCTATTGTAATCTATTTAACTGTTGTAGTAGTATATGATACCCGAGATGGTTGGTTACCCTTGTTGTCAACCTAATAATTGTAATGACTTTGCGTGTTTATTAGCTAAAAATTAGCTATATGAATTTTTAAATTTTATATCAATATTCAAAATCTTTCCAATGCATAGTTATTATAGAACTAAACATAAGCTCTCACAAATTTTTTTATTTAAAAAAATTTAAAGGCAACTAAATTTAATTATATGTACGTAGAGCTTATGTTTAATTTATGATACTACTTGTACTAATTTTGCATCTTACATAAAAATATTAGTCAAAATATATTATTTTAACTTTTGATTCTAAATAAGTATTCTTTAGTACGTAGTTGATGTAGGACGAAATATATACCGAGTCAATAGTTTTGCAAAATATTTATTTCTCTTATAAATCAATTTCTTGGCTTGTTAGATGTCACTAATTGGGCATTTATATTTTATGTGTGTATGTCACTAGTGGGTTTCCAATTGCGATAGGCTTACATCAAGAATCTGTCTTAAATCCGTATCTTTTTGTATTAGTTATCGATGAATTAACTAAACATATTTAAAATGATATCTCATGGTGTATGTTAATTATTTGCAGATGTAATATAGTGTTGATTGACGAAACTAAATCTGGAGTAAATACTAAGCTAAAGATTTAGAGAAAGAATTTAAAATCTAAAGGTTTTAAGTAGAGGTGGGCACCGCCAGGTCAGCCAAATTAACGAGCCATGCCTGGCACAACCCATTAAAAATTTTGGCAGGCCCGTTAAAAATTTTCATGCTGGGCCCAGGTCGTGCCATGCTAAGCACGGCCCATGGTGGACGGTGCATGGACAATTTTTTTTTTACAAAATTATTGGCTCAGTCTTTTTAAAAAAAATAATCATGCCAAGCACGGCCTCCGGTGATCATGCATAAAATTAAACAATATAATTTTTAAGCAAAAGTTATCCAAAGGCTGATTTTAACTTTTATACATTTAGTTGCATAAAAATAGTTTTAAAAATAATTTTTTATATGTAATTAGAGGTGATCATGCATGAAAAAAATGTAAATTTGACTCTCATATCTTTAGAATGAAGATAAAATTATCTCTATTTATCCTTACGAATCATTTTTTTAGTTTTACCTTTTTTTGATTATTTATAATATTCAACCATTGATCCATCTATTGGATCATTGAGCTACTGGTCCAATCTTCTAATTGTGTTAAAGTCTGCATGTCTAGTTCTAACTATTATATGTAATTGACTATAACTTGTGAGTTACATTTGTAGTAATACATCACTAGCATATATCTTTTTTGTTACATTTGCATTATATTTAAGGCATGCTGCATGTTTGAATGGCACCCTCTCTAGCTTTATCCATTTATTCATAATTTAACAACATTAGAAGAAAAAATAATAATAAAAAGGAACAAGACCTACTAAGTTTAGATATTCTCATGAAGACTCAAATTTATAAGAAAGACTAGGTCTTTCGGTGCACTGTACGCATTATGAACGAGTCAGGTAAGAAAGTTTGATCTCTTGACGTTAACTGTGCTCTTGTTGAGCGAAACTAGCTAAAGAGCACAGTAGGCCCAGGAATCACCTTATGGACTAGCCTGAGGACCAGACTTGCAAACGCAGCACATCCGGTGTGCGCTTTGTGCACTGAAGATCGATGCACAAAGTCTTTTTTAATATGAGAGAAGCTGAGATTGATACTCTTGGAGCATAGAGTGTACTTTAACAAAGCCTTTTATATGGGCCTTATGTCTTCCTGAGGCTTGAATTGGTTTCACTTCTAATAATATAGGTTTCACTTCTATAATATATTTTTTAATTGTTAAGAGAGTCATCTCTATTTTTTTCTCCTTTCTTATTGTATTCTGGAGGTTAGGCCTAGCCCTCTCCCTTCATGTACCATTTTGATTTTAAATTAATAAACTGATAGGGGTCTATACCAAACCTTCCACCATTAAGGTGGCTTCATATTAATTTATGGCTTCATATCCTAATAATTATTTAATTTATTTAAAAAATATTTTTAAAAAAATATTTATCATGCCCTGATGGACCGTGCTGGCACGATGGGCCAGCACGACCCAGGCCCATATGGGCCAGCACGGCGGACCAGCACGATGGACCATGCCATGCCGGCCCACCATGCCAGCACGATGGGCCGGCCAGGCCCATCATGGGTCGTGTCGTGCCAGGCTCGAAAAATCCTTTTTTCGAGCCCGACACGACATGGTTTAATGGGTCATGCCAGGCACGGCTCAAGTCGTGCCGGGCCATGGGCGGCACGGCCCATTGTCCATCTCTAATTTTAAGATTAATAGAACTAAAACTGAATATATGAAATATAATTTTAGTGGGAGTAAAAATATAAATAAAGAAACAGTAAAGATTCCAAACTAAGAGATATCAAGGAGTAAAAAATTTAGGTATTTGGGATCAATATCCAGCAAGAAGGTGAAATAGGTGAAGATATGAATCATAGAGTTAAAGCATGATGAATTAAGTGAAAGAGTGCTTCGGGAGTATTGTATGATCGACGCATCCCATTAAAATTAAAAAAAAATTTATAAACCGCTATTAGGCCAACTATGCTATATGGAATAGAGTATTGGACAATATTGAAACATATAAATAAATTAAGTGTAACATAAATGCGTATGTTAAGATGGATATATGGTAAAACTTTAAAAGATAAAATAAAAATAAACATATAAGAGAAATGATAGGAGTAGCCCCAATTGAAGATAAAATCAATTGCGGTGGTTTGGACATATACAATGTAGACCTTTAAATATTTCAGTTAGAAAGAGTGTTCTTTTAACAATCCATAGTAAGGATGGAAGTAGAGGTATACCTAAACTAACATGGACAGAAAAAGTAAATAAGATATAACTATTATAATTTGAATATCGACTTAGTCCTAAATAGAGCAGAGTGGAGGAAGCAAATTCATGTAGCTGACCCCATGTAGTTGGAAAAAGGCTTAGATGAGTTGAGTTAAGTTATGTGTGTGAGAGAGAGGTGATGGCATCAAAAACTCTAAGTATCATAGTTTCTAGTGTCAAATCATCAACTTTCATAAAATACCAATAGATTGAGTGGTGCTGTATTGGATGATCTCAAGCTTTTTTTTATTTCAAATATCATTTCCTCTTTCCTCATATATGTCGTTTTTCTTTTTACAAAATATGATAATATTTATGTATTTCATACTTCTCTTCTTTCATTTTCATCATTGATAAAATAAGCCAAAATAAAAGCTAACACGGTATGAGTTAGGCTAGCCTACCTAATAGTCATACATATCAAAAAAAAAAAAAATAAAGTGATCGTTGTCATTGGCGATCAAAAATAAAACCTACTCACTACTATAGCTAGTGATGAATCAGGATCGTATCCTCGAGGATCAAGGACAATTATTTTATAAAAAAAAAAAATTATTTATAGAGAATTATATTTAGAATAGTGGTTATTAAAAAATAATAATTAATTAATTAAAGAAATTAAGATAGCAGGAGAAGTAACCCAGGAATTCGAATCCACCATGCATACAGTTTATCTTTTTTTCTTTATGTTGCAATAACAATAATTTTTGCAATCTCGGATTAGAATAATTTATCTCTTGTCAGGCACGGGCCGTATCAGAAGACCACAGCATGTCCGCTTAGAGTATAAACTATATAATTTTTACAAAATTAAAGGACTAAACTACCATACTACGATCAATCTCTCTTAGGCACATACAGTATCCTGAGATCACGACACTCGATAAAAGGTATAGGCCGTGTATGCCAAATCAAAACCTTGATCAGAAAAATAACTCAAAAGATATATAAAGAAGAGCATAATTTTTATTGCATAGAAATTAAGAACAAAAAGAAAGATAGAATCTCGTTACAGCTTCATCATCATCCCAAGTGGAAGGAATCTAACCATTAATTGCTATTGCCAGCATTTCCTCCATAATTTTTCTTTTCCAGGCCTAAATACAATGATCTAAATAAAAAATAAAAAGAACTTTGGAGAAACTCCTTCCCTTGATTGTTGCCTGAGGTCCTCCTTTTATAAGCTTATTTAAGGCTTCCTCCTATTCAAAGTTAGAGTCAATCAGGCTCAAGATCGTTCAAATATCATGAGAAAATTTCTCAGCCATCCGTTCAACATCACCTGCCTTAGTTTGCACCAGAAATCATGCAAAATCATCTCTTTCTTTCTTTTCGAACAAACAAAGTTCTGATTTGAGTGTGTGTGAATCGTTGGACTCCAAAAATCAAGCTCTTTTCATCTATAGATTCCTTTTTAGCAAAATCCATAGAAGTATCAATTCTTAATACATTTAAAGTATTTAATATTTATTTTAATAGTTAAATTAGGATAATGAATAAACTTATCATACCCCCCAACTTAATCATTACTAGTCCCTTAGCAATGTAATTAAATAAAATCATGTTTCACTAAGATTCTTTTTTACAAAATTAAATCTAGGCTTAATGTTGAAAGAAGCTAGCCAGTATCACTAAGTATTGAGTTTCTAAAATAAATTTTATAGTCAGAACTAACATAAGCTTTCTTAGAGTTCATCCATAGGTCTACAGCATTTGTGTTTGTGATGGCTAACTTAGCATTTCAGTAACAGCTTGTAAGGAACAATAGTATCTTCGCTTATCACTTACTTTGATTAATTTTCTGTACACTCAAATTAAGCACATGACCTGGGTAGCTTTCACATTGTCTAATATATATATATATATATATATTTAGAATTATCTTACACAATCCACTTTTTGACGCGAACAACAACGCTTACTTAGGCGAAGGTGTTCGGTTACTCGATGAAAACCAATGTTTAGACTTTTTGTTATACATACATATTTTTTTATTTTATTTTTTTATCAGGCATATAGCTCTTTTCTTATATTCAAGTTTCTATTATTGGGATGTATATCATTACCAATTTTCAGTAATAATTGAATCTCCAATTGACCTTACAACTAATACCTAGTTTACCTCGTTAGTATGCATATGCAATGAAAGTGCTAATAGCCTTTAGATGACCTAAGTAGGCTACTAAAACTCTAACTAGCTAGTCTACTCCTTAGCTTGCTACAGTAATTAGCCAATACTTTCTAACTCTATTATCTTTTGCTAGTCATTTTTGCTCAAAAATTTCTTTTATGGCACATGATTTATAAAAAAATATCAAGATATTTTAAAAATATTTTTTAAAAAGATTTTTCTTATCCCCCAACTTAAATCTTATTGTCCTCAATGGAGTAAGAAAGAATAAACAAAGAAAAATACCATCTATATGAGACATGTCTCGTGTAATGTTAGGAGTGACCATGCAGAGTAGTCTCGTATTCTTAAAAATAAGAATCACTAAAATAAAGGTCAAAAAATAAAATTTTAGGTTGCCTCCCAAAAAGCGTTAAGTTTAGCATCTTCAGCCAGACGTCATGGCTTACTTTGGTTTATATAGGATCATAATCTTTCCAGCTTCTTCAATGGGTAATTCTAGGAATGGTTTCAAGCGTTGTTCATTAACTTTGAAGATAGCACCATTACTTGGATTTTTAATTTCTATCACTTCATATGGGAAGACTTCTTTCACTATGTATGGGCCAGTCCATCTAGATCTTAATTTTTCTGGGAATAGGTGAAGCCTTAAATTATATAAGAGAACTTTTTGCCCATAAGTAAAAGATTTTTAAAGATAGATTCATCGTGAAAGGTTTTAGTTCTCTCCTTATAAATTTTTGCATTCTCATATGCTTCATTTCTAATTTCCTCAAGTTCATCCTACCTATAATTTTCTCTAGTCTTGGCTACATCCAAATTCATGTTTAATTATTTTATGGCCCACATTGCCCTATATTCTAATTCTACTAGCAAGTGACATGCTTTATCAAATACAAGCCTATAAAAAGACATTCCTAAATTGGTCTTGAAGGTAGTGTGATACGCTCAAAGTGCATCCACTAGCTTCACTGATTAATATTTTCTATTAGAGCTCACAGTCTTCTCTATGATTTGTTTGATTTATCAATTAGAAACTTCTACTTGCCCATCTATTTGCGGATGATAAGGTATGGCCATCTTATGGGGGAAATTTCTATTTGCACCGCTTGAATTGCTCAGTGCACCCCCTCAATTTTTTTTAAAAAAAATCCTAAACTACCCTTAGCACCCCATCTTCTTCCCTCCCCCCTCCCTTCCCCAGCACCGGCGCCCTTCCTCTCCTCCCTCCTTCCTGGCACCGTCCCTCACCCCTCCCTCCCGGTCTCAATCTCCTCTCCTTCCCTCCCCGATAGCCCCCCTTCTCCTCCTCCCTTTCTGGCACCATCCTTCACCCCTCCTTCCAGTCCCCGTCTCCTTTCCTTCCCTTCTCGGCATCGCCCCCACCCATCCCCCTCCCCTGCTCCCCACTTCCCATGCCATAGAGGGGTGGAGACGGTGTCGGGGCAGAGAGTGGGGAGAGGGGAGGGGGTGGGAGGGGGGTAGTGCCGGGGATGGAGGGAAGGAGATGGGGGCCAAGGGATGGATGGGGGGATGGTGCCAGGGAGGGGGAGGAGAGGGGGGGAGGCACCGGTGCTGGGGAAGAGAGGGGGGAAGGAGACGGGGGTAGTTTAGGGGGGGGGTGGCACCGGTGCCAGGGAAGAGAGGGGGAAAAGGAGACCGGGATAGTTTAGGATTTTTTTTAAAAAAATTGAGAAGGGTGCACTGAGCAACCCGAGCGGTGCAAATAGAAATTTTCTCTTATGGGTGATGTTATACTTTCTCATTAGTGATGCAAAGGATTTATTGCAGAATTGTGTTCCATGGTCACTGATGATAGCCCTTGGAATACCAAAGCATGAGAGGATATACTCCTTGAGAAATTTTACAATAATTTTATTGTCATTGGTTCTACAAGGTATTGTCTCTATCCACTTTGATACGTAATCTACAACTATCAAAATATATTCATTTCCAAAAGATTTTGGAAATGGTCCCATAAAGTCAATTCTCGATACATCAAAAATCTCTACAATCAATATTTGATTCATAGGCATCATATCTCTCTTTGTGATCCATCCTATTTGCTGGCATCTAACATAACTTTTGCAATATTCATAAGCATCTTTGAATAGGTTAGGCTAGTAGAATCCGCATTGGAGCACCTTTGCCGCTGTCTTTTTAGCTCCAAAATGACCACCACAAGCTTGGTTATGGCAAAAGGACAAAATGCTCCTAACTTCTTGATCTGGAATGCATCGCCTAATAATCAGATCAGGACATTGTTTAAATAAATATGGGTCATCTTAAATAAAGTATTTTACTTGAGAAAGAAATCGATTTCTATCCTGAGCATTCTAGTACTTCAGATCTGATCAGTGGCTAAGTAATTGACTATGTCGGCATACCATGGTTCAATGATGGCGGACATAAGTTGTTCATCGAAAAAAGACTCGTTAAAAGGTAGTTCTTTAGTAGGTTTGATCGCTAACCTAAATAAGTGATCGGTCACTATGTTTTTAGTACCATTTTTATCCATGATCTCTAGGTCAAATTCTTAAGAGCAAGATTCATCTAATTAAGCATGCCTTGGCATCCTTCTTTGAAAGAAGATGCCTAATGGCAGAGTGATTAATAGATGACTACATGAGACCACACTAAGTAAGACCTAAATTTTTCTAGTGTAAATATCATTACTAAAAATTCTTTTCAATGGTAGAATAGTTGAATTATGCATAATTCAAGGTCTTACTAGCGTAGTAGATCACTCAACGTAGCTTATCAATTCTTTGCCCTAGGACCGCTCCTATGGCATGATCGGATGTGTCACATCAACTCAAAAGGTTGAGTCCATACAGATGGGTGAACGATTGGTACTGGGTTAATTCTTTCTTTAAATATTTAAATGACTCAAGACATTCATATGTGAAGTCAAATTTGACTTCTTTGGCTAATAAGTTAGTCAATGGTCAAGCCACTTTGCTAAAATTCTTGATAAATCTTCTATAAAATCCAACATATCCAAGGAATGATCTTATTTCTTTGTCTAATTTAGGTGGAGAATGATTTGCAATCAAATCTACTTTAGTCTTGTCTACTTCTATACCTCTATTTGAAATTACATGGCCAATGATAATACATTCCTTCACCATAAATTGGCACTTCTTCCAATTTAGTACTAGATGCTTTTTCTTACATCTTTCTAAGATCAGTTTAAGGTGATATAGGCATTCAGAAAAAGTAGAACCAAAAATGAAAAAGTCATCTATGAAAATCTCAAGAAACTGTTCTACTATATCAAAGAAAATACTAATCATGCACCTTTAAAAGGTAGATGGTGCATTACACAAGCCAAAGGGTATACGTCTATAGGCAAAGGTTCCATATGAACAGGTAAATGTTGTCTTCTCTTGAGCCTCTGAGGCTATTGCAATTTGATTGTAACTAGAGTATCCATCCAGAAAATAGTAAAAGTCATGCCCTGCTAATCGTTCTAACATTTGGTCTATAAAGGGCAAAGAAAATGGTCTTTCTTAGTAGCAGCATTTAATTTTCTATAATCGATGCACACCCTTCATCCTGTTTGAATTCTTGTAGGAACCAACTCATTATTGTCATTTTGTATCATAGTGACTCCTGACTTCTTGGACACCACTTGCACAAAACTTATCCAAGAACTATCTAAAATAGGATAAATTATACCATTATCAAGGAGTTTGATGGCCTCTTTCTTACTACTTCCTTCATGGCTGAGTTAAGTCTCCTTTGGGGTTCTCTTGTAGGCTTGGCTTCTTTTCCTAAATGAATCCTATGTTGAACGATCGAGGGGCTAATCCCTTTTATGTCAGCCATGGTCCATCCTAATGCTTCTTTATTTTCTCTTAGGATATTCAGTAGTTTTTCTTCTTGTGAGGAGTCTAGGTCGGCTGAAATAATCACATGTAGGGTTTCTGATGGACCTAGGTATGCATATTTGAGGTGCTTGGGAAGTGGTTTCAGCTCTAATTTGAGTGCTTCCTATATTGATGGTTTGGGTAATGGTTTAGGTACTTTCTCTAGTAGTTCAATTGAAGGTTCTCATCTTGATTTTTCATCAATTATAGCAACCTCATTAATTTGCTCCCCATCTTGGTTCATGCAGATTTTTAGATCAAGCTCTTCATCACTAAGATCAATTAGATCATAAACAGTATCTTGAACATAATTTGAGTCACTCATTTGATGTTTCCTCTAGGTACTTTCAAAGAGCGATCTACTAGTTGTAGGGCCATTCCCATAGGCTTTAGTTCTCTCAACCTTAGTTGCTCATATACAGAGTATGGCAATATATTAACACTCATCCCTAAGTCTAATAGAGCCTTGTTTATGAGGGTGTTCCCTATAATGCAAGAAATAGTGGGTGATTCTGGATCTTTGTATTTCACTGGCATGTGGTTTGACATGTAAGAGCTCACACTGGATGCTAGAAAGGCTTTCTTGGCACATTGGTGGTCTTCTTTTTGGTAAATAAATCCTTAAGAAATTTAGCATAGCTTGGGACTTATTGGATCATGTCTAGTAAGGGGATGTTCACTTTAACTTGCTTAAAGACCTCCAAAATTTTATCAAATTGGGCTTAAGTCTATTTGGAAATGATGCTACAATCCTAATTTTTGGTTTATCTCTTTCTGGCATGGGCTCAGTTGGTGGGTTGGGTATTACATCAAACTCTGATGCCTCAAGTGTTTCTGGCTCACCCAGCTCAATAAGTTATTCAAGTGGTGGGGCTTCTAATTCTTCTTCTTCATATGTATCCACTTGGTTATCTATTTATTTTTTATATCTTAATGTATGAATGACACTTAGTTGGTTAATCTAGGCTCCTTGGTTTAGGTTCTTAGGGTTAGCTTCGGGTTAACTTAGTAGCTTACCCCGTTCTCTTTCACTTTTGGTTGTGGCTAACTCACCTACCTACATCTCCAAACGAGTTATGGCCTAAGTATTAGTGGATAGTTGTTGCCCTGTATTTGCATAAAGTTATTCAGGGTAGCGTTTGTGCTATTTATCATGGCATAGGTGTCAGCTTGGGATTTAACTAGAGTTTTTAGGGCCTTATCTAGGAAACTATACCTCTTTTCATTCTC
Source organism: Calamus simplicifolius (assembly GCA_900491605.1). NCBI lineage: Eukaryota > Viridiplantae > Streptophyta > Magnoliopsida > Arecales > Arecaceae > Calamus > Calamus simplicifolius. The sequence continues at coordinate 239,047 of UESW01004721.1, forward strand.
GTTGACTAGTAGGTTATTTCCTATAAAATTGGGCCTTGGGTTAGGTTGGTTGAAGTTGGGACCACTTGCACTAGGACCTGGTGACCAGGCTAAGTTTAGATGGTTCCTTCATCCTGGGTTGTAGGTTGGTGCGTAAAGATTGTTGGTTGTTCTTTGATAGGTTGCATTTACCTGTGCACAACTATTTTTGGTTTGGGTCAAGAAGTGGGGCACTCTTCTACTATATGTCCTGGTTCATTACATCCAGTGCAGATAGGTATAGCCACTTGGTTTACATGATTTATCGGAGCCTGTCCCTTAAGTTCCAAGGCTTCTATCCCATGAATCAAAGATGTTATATTAGCTTATTCAGCTATAGATTGAGAGTATTGGTGCATACCACCTCTTGATGGTGTGGGTTCAGATTTCTTAGTTTTCTTCCATTGTAGGCTCTTTTCTACTAAATCTTCTAGAAACTGCCAAGCTTCATTAAGTGGTTTCTGCATAAAGTTGCCCTAACACATTGACTCGAGCATAGTTCTGGAGTTTAGGTTTAGACCTTTATAGAAGGTTTGATATAACCTCCAAGTCTCTATCCCATGGTGTAGATATTGGCTTAATAGATTCTTAAATTGGTCTAAACACTTTCAGAAAGGCTCTCCCCCTAATTGATGAAATTGGGCAATTTCATTTCTCAACTTGACCATTTTATGATGTGAAAAAAAAAAATAAGAATGCTTTAACAAAACCTTTCCAGGTTAAGATTGACTGAGTAGGTAAACTATACAGCTACTTTTTGGCATTTTCCTTAAAAGTAAAGTTAATTAGTCTAAGTTTTACAGCATCTTTTAAAAGTTCATGCATTCTCATAGTATCACATACTTCTTCAAATTCTCTAATAAAAATGTAAGCATCTCAATTCTTGTGAATTTAGGGAGCATGTTGATAATCTGAGGCTTAATCTCAAAATTAGCCGCATTTGTTTGGGATAGTTGAATGCATGATAGTTGGGCAGATCTAATTGGATAGCAGTATTCTCCTAGGCTAAGGGGATATCCTAATTCCTCAATAATTACTTTTCTTCATCAAGGATAGGGTCTAGATCTATTCTTACTAATTGATCGGACTTTCTTTTTCAAGTTGTAATTTTAAGTTTTTTTATGCTATATAAAGAGAGAGAGAAGAAGAGGGAAGAAAGAAAGAAGAAGTCTAAAGATGAAAACTAAGGAATCCTAGATCTAAAGAAGATAGAGAAGAGTGTCTTAATTAGGTTAAAGTTATTGTTAGAAAAATAAGTTGTTAAGCACTAGACTCTCTACCCTAGGATTACTTTATATCTAGACAGCTCCTAACTGCAAAGGTTGCCTTTGAATCATTGAAGTCAGATACTAACTAGCAATTGGCCAGGTAAGGATAAGGTTAGTGGGTGTCTCCCGTTGCTTTTCTTAGATACCAAATTAATTGGCCATATCAGACAATGGAACCAATTAAAGAACCACTTTCCTTCAGGGCTGCATCATCCTTGACCCCTTTCCTAACACCAATGAACTAGTTAATACTGAGCTAGTCCAACTCTCAGGATTTCTTGTCTTAGTAAGCTTGAAAGTCCTTAGGAGATCACTATCTAATTAATTTTAAATTAATAGTTTAGGGTTATGCAGTATGCAGGGTGTTGGTTTGTGGGCTAAGGGTGATGAAATCCCCACCTTATGTTATTAGGGGTGGTTACACTCTTAAGTATTTTATGAAAATGCAATACAATTCAAACAAGGTATCCAAACAAGTTATGAAGTTTTTAAAGTTTATTATTTATTTTCTTAAATTAATTATATTTTATGGAAAGTATCTTAGGGTTTTCTTTTAAGTTCTTTAAGGTAAGTTAATTTTAAAAAAAGTTAATTAGGTTAAAAGTGAATTTATGATAAGAAAAAAAGTAATTCTTTTTTAATGTTAAAAAAAATAAAAAAATCTAATAATTAAGGTAACTCAAAAAAATAATAAGCTAAAAAGAGCAATGACTATTCAACAAAAAAGAATTTTTTTTTACTTTTTTCTTTTATATAAAGCACAAATAATAATAAAATAATAAAAAAATCAAAAATAAGAATAGAATTAAGAAAAAATTTGTGATAATTTTTTTATTTTTTAAATTTTTTTATGAACTACTCGTGCCTGAATCTTTGGCAATGGTGCCAAAATTTGATCACTGTCATTGGTAGTCAAAAATAAAACCTACTCACTACTATAGCTAGTGATGAATCGGAATCGTATTCTCGGAGATCAAAAGAAATTATTTTATAAAAAATAAAAAAAAATATTTGTAGAGGATTATATTTAGAATAGTGATTATTAAAATATAACAACTAATTAATTAACAAAATTAAGACAGCAGAAGAAGTAATCCAGGAATCCGAATCCACCATGCACATAAGTTTTATCTTCTTTTTTTTATGTTGCAATAACAATAATTTTTACAAATCTAGGATTAGAATAATTTATCTTTTGTCATGCATGAGCCATATCAGGAGATCATAGCACGTTCACTTAGAGTATAAACTATCTAATTATTTATAAAATTGAAGGACTAAACTACCATACTACGATCTATCTCTTTTAGACACGTACCATATTCTGATATCACGGCACGTCGATAGAGGGTATAGGCCGTGTATGCCATATCAAAACCTCGATCAGAAAAATAACTCAAAAGATATATGAAAGAAGAGCATAATTTTTATTGCATAGAAATTAAGAAAAAAAAGAAAGATAGAACCTAGTTATAGGCTTTATCATCATCCCAAGTTGAAGAAATCTAGCCACGCATTGCTGCCGCCAGCATTTTCTCTATAATTTTTCTCTTTCAGGCCTAAATACAATGATCTAAATTAAAAAAAAAACTTTGGAAAAAACTCCTCCCCCTTGATTGCTTCCAGAGGTCCTTCTTTTATAAGCATGTTTAGGTTTTTCTTCTAGTCAAAGTTGGAGTCAATCGGGCTCAAGATCAATTAGATATCATGAAAAAATTTCTCAACCATCCGTTCAACATCACCTGCCTTAGTCAGCACTGTGCATCATGCGAAATCATCTCTTTCTTTCTTTTCGAGCAAACAGAGTCCTGATTTGAGTGCATGTGCATCGTTGGACTCCAAAAATCAAGCTCTTTTTATCTATAGGTTTCTTTTCTGCAATCATCGATAAAAAGTATAAATTCTTAATATATTTAAAGTATTTAATATTTATTTTAATGGTTAAATTAGGATAATGAATAAACTTATTATGAAGCTTAATGTAGCAAACAAAATCACTACATATGTCCTCTCAAAGAGAAAGTCTCAATCAAGAGAGAGAGTTTCACTAAAGTAGCTGGTCTATTAGGGATAAGTTCTAGTAAAGGCGTTGATCAATTTGAGTAAAAGTTCATTACACCATGCAGGAGGGATTCTACAAGCCTTGTTCAAGAAAAACTTTATTAAAAGAATTATCCTATTTAAGGATGAAACTCATCATGGGTATCCATTAATGAGTAGCCCAATCCAAGAAAGACTTTTCTAAAATGCTTATAAAAATAGCTATAGAACCATAAGGTTAAAAAAAATCAAGCTTAAGCTTAAAAGCCCCAAATTATCAACTTGCGGAACTCTAGACCTTCTTCGACTTTCTAAAACAATTTGAGCATCGAAGGGTTCTTCTAAAGAAAATCTATAAATGTCTTTCTTTCTTTGTTCCTCTCTCTTACAGGAGCACATGTACAAATTGGTTGGAGAGCGCCTTATTATGATCTTTCTCATCGATTGGTATGTAAAAACTATATTCGAATATCAATAGATTAGTATTGTATATGAAAATGAATAGGAGCACCCAATCATGTTATCTAAGGGAAGAGATCAAGAAGTAAACCAAACTTAAGCAATTATGAGCCATCGTCAGCTTAGTTCCCAAAACTCTATGAGAGATTTAACTAACTTAATCCAAAACTTGGCTCCCCAGAAGGCTAGTTCTATAAACTAAGAACAAATTAAAGGACCTATCGAGTTGCTAGCAATGACTGACCTTGATCTAAAAATTGGTGAGGACCCTCAAGACGTCAGAATCAATGAATTGGGAGTAAATGCTAAGATAGCAGAATTGAGGAGGAACTTTAAGACCGGTTACCATAGTCGAACAAGTATACCAATCCAAAAACCTCCACACTAACTGAAGCCAAATAAATCAGCAATTAAAGGAAATGAACTAGAGAATCAAGTGGTCATGAAATATATTCGAGGCAGGGGTAGATTTTGATCGGCAAAACTCACTAGGAGTAATCTTCGACCACTCTCAAGGCTAGTCTCAATTAGTAAAGCTATCTAGAAGTGATATCAACCGCTATAGAACCGAGCTTGATCAATAAGTCTTTTCAAGAGTGATCACAATGTCTTAGGACCAACCTTGATCAGCAAATTTCTAAGAGTTATCTTTAATCACTCTGAGGACCAATCTTGATTGGTTAGCAAAGCTTTCTAAGAATGATCTTCAATTACTCCAGAGCTAATTTTGTTCAACAAAGCTCTCGAATAGTAATCTTAAATCACTCCAAAGGCCAGTCATGATCAATAGAGTTCAAGTCCTAGGCTTCAACCTAAGAGGCTTATTTCCATGAGTAATTATTAACACTTCCAAGGCTAACCTCGATGGACAAATTAAAGTTCAAGTCTCAAACTCCAATTTGAAACTTACTTCTTAGAGTGATTCTCAAACACTCCATAGGCCAACCTTAATCAATAAAGTTCTTCCAAGTCACAAGTTGACTTTAAATTGAGACTTGCTTTATTTAAGTAATCCTAAATCACTTGTGGGACCAACTTCAATTAGTACAGCTCTCCCAAGTTCCAAGCCTTGGCCTCAAAGACTTGGAGAATTCAAAGGGATATCAAAGCCTACTAAAAAGTAGGTCATCTATCAGGCCAACCTATAAAGATTCAATAGGTTGCTTATCAAGCTAACCTGAACGAATCCAATAGATCACCTACTGAGCCGACTTGAACAGATCGAGCACACCACTTATAGATTTGATTTGAAAATTCTTGTATCCAGGAGTTATCACAATTACTCCTTAAGCTGACCTAGATCAATAAAAGCTCTCTAAAGTTTTAAGATTCAACCTAAAAAACATGGAGAAAAAACAAGGGTGTTAAAGCTCGCTGCACTAACACTTTGAGATCATTCAAATGTTAGGACTAACTAATGCTTATGAGGGTCATTGAGTTCAGTCTAAGCTGGCTTGCACTTGACACAAATATATCATATCATTGCAATAGAGCAAAAGAAGGCAAAATAAGCCAATCACATTTCAACCAAATTACTTCTATGACTTAAGCGCACAAACCAAATTACTTCTATGACTCAAGTCTAAGTTAATCAATAGTAGATAAATTTAAATTATAAGCTTTTCAAACTTTTATTTATATATTTGAAATATTATATATATCCTCTTAAAAAAAGAAGTTCCAAATAGAAGAGACTTCCACTAAAGCTATTAATCTATCCAAGCCAAAAAACTGACCAAATTGAATAAAAGTCCACTGCCCTATCTTGGAAGGTTTCTGCAAGCTTTATTTGAACAGAGTTCCATCAAAGATGTCGTATTATTCAATTCAAGGATTCAAGCTGACAAAGTCATTCATCAATAAGTGACCCAATTTAAGAGTGACTTTTTCAAAATACCTCTAAACTCAATCTCAAACCTCTTAGTAAAAATATTGAAAAAAGTATGAGATTTAAGAAGCTTTAGACTTTGCTCTTTCACCTTTTAGGCTGATCTGATCATTAAAGGATTTTTTCTTACTCTCTCTCACGTACAAATTAACGAGAAGTATCCCTCTCTATTTTTTTATTGGTTAACCTGTAAAAATCATATTCAGATATCATTAGAAGCACATAACTTCCCCATTAGAATAGGGGTATGAGTTATAATTATGATAAGATCTTATGGTTAATAGTCATAATTTTCGGATGAGAGCAGCACGGAAGGATGGTAGGTAGCTCCTCCACCTAACTCCCTCTACCCTCATGGTTGGTCAATTCCATTTAATTGAAATCACCGTCAACCGTACAATCTCTCCCATCGTTTTCATCACCATCGGCATTCTTCACAACTCTTTTTCCAGAATCACCGGCACATTAGTTAAAAGAAAGCCAATTATATATATATACTCCCTGACATCTCAATTTAAGTGCTGAATAACGTTAAATAATTATTAAATAATTCAAAATTTTAATCTCATATTAAATGATTAATAAAAATAGAATTTTATGTAAATATAAATTTTCATTTTAAGTAGAATAAATTTTTAAGATTTTTTAATGAATAAAGATTCTTTTATATTTTTTTTATCTCATCTCTCTTTTGAAGTACAGAAGATCTCTGTCGTGATGAAGAGCAAAATTGGATCCATTCTAGCATAAATAAAACCTATGAAGAGAAGAGTCTTATCGGATGGATGATATGGGGAGACAAAAAATTGCATCGTATGGATTGAACGTAAGAAATATTTTTTTTGTGATTTAATGGATATGGCGCGGTGAATGGCTGCAATCGGAGGATGACATCATAGTCCTAATTCATCTAAAAACAAAGAGGAAAAAAATCAACCTCATAGCAATAGATTTTTAAATTTCTGTGGTTTGAATTTTTCTCAAATTTTCCTTATTAAAACATACTTTAAAAAGAATATACAGTAATTCATTATATCTTAAGAATATTTAGGCAAGGCAAATTCTAAAGCATCATTCATCCCTCATATCAAGTAACTATTTTTTTTTTGTGTGTAAAAAAATAAAAATAAAAATACAAGGTATTTTTTCAACACATGACAACCCTTCCACCCAAGAAACACATGATAATTGTTGCCGCCGGGATCCATCCTCCGACTCGGACGCAGTCGATCTCCAGGGGAGCGGACCTGCACACAAGTCCTCGCGCGAGAGGCGTTGGGGGTGGCCCTCCGCGGAAGACCCTCCGACGCTCAAGTCAGTGAGAGAAAATCGATGATCAATCAGAAAACGGGGAGGTGGATCCCTCCGGGGAGTCTCTTTAGGAGGCGGCCAATCAAAAACTCTAGGGGAGCGAGAGCACCGACGAGCAGCCAGAGAGAAGGAGAGTGGGAGTGAGGGTGTGAGCGCGCGCGTACCTGAGGGAATCTGTGAGCGTGATACTTATAGGCTGTCGCCTGGATCTTGAGCGTCTTCTGGAAGGTTCAGAGGTTGTTAGGATACGAGAGTGGATCGAATCAGGCCGTTGTGGGGCTGTTGGGATCCGTATCTTGTCCGTTAGGGGATCGACGGCTGGGAGAGCTCTCTGATGGCTTGAGATCTGGTAGATGCGTAGGTCTCAGGTAGCCTTGATAGGTTCTAGACCACTTCTTAGCATGATTCCTTGCCTAGGGTGCCGTTATAGTAGGCTTAGGCTCTCCCGCGTCGGATTCCGCGGAGGTGGGTATTGGATCATGGGTCGTTCAGTGAAGCCGGGCCATGGAGGCTTGGGGGAAACGAACTACAGGAAGTTCGGGAGAGCCGAGTTATGGAAGCTCGGGAGAAGCCGAGCTATGGGAGCCCGGTAAAGCCGAGCTACGAAAACCCAGGGAGGCCGAGCTACGAAAGCTCACGAAGGCCGAGCTACGGGAGCCCGAGGAGGCCGAGCTATGGAAGCCCGGGAAGGCCGAGCTATGGGAGCCCGGGGAGGCCGAGCTACGGGAGCCCGGGGAGGCCGAGCTATGGAAGCCTGGGGGGGCCGAGCTACAAGAGCCCGGGGAGGCCGAGCTACGGAAGCTCGGGGGAGCCGAGCTATGGGAGCTCGGGAGAGCCGAGCTATGGAAGCTCAGGGAAACTGAGTTATGGGAGCTCGAGAGAGCCGAGCTATGGGAGCTCGGGAGAGGCGAGCTACGGAAGCTTGGGAAGCCGAGCTATAGGAGCTCGGGAGAGACGAGCTACGGAAGCTCGGGGAAGCCGAGCTGTAACATCCTGAAAACCTTGTAATCTATGGCATTTTCAGTTAAAAATGAAAGTCAGAAAGTTTTCTTGAAATGGGTGTGTTGGCCTTTTGATAAATGTAAAGAGAAGAAATTTTGGAGTAAATAAGTATATTTCTAAATGTTAATGAGTCTGATTTGAGAAATTGAGAGACTTAAGTTTAATGGGTTTAAATCACAAGAAAAATCAAGTTTAGTTTGAGTTTTATCCTAAAATGACGTTTTTAGTGGTTGGAGTCGACTCTAATCAGAGTGGAGTCGACTCCGGCACGGTTTTAAACTTTCGGCACGCTTAGGAGTCGACCCCTGCAGTGCTGGAGTCGACTCCTACTTTTCAGGAGTCGACCCCTACTTTTCTGGAGTCGACCCCTACTTCTGCTCGAGCCGACTCGCAATCTGTTCGAGCCGACTCCGCGACGGCAGGTTTTTCTGAGTTAAATCTTGAGAAATTCATATTTAATCCGTTTCAAGTCCGATTTGGATGCCGTTTGAACCGTTGGATTTCTAAAATCGAGTTCTTCAAGATGGTAAAGTCTTTTCTTAGAAATGTTACATAAAAGTATAGATTTAAGCGAAAAAGGATGATCTGGGCTATAAATCTATTAAAAAAATGCTATATCAGGGGCAAAATGGGAAAAGGCTCCGATGTCAATTGCAAATTGTGTTAAGGGCAACTTAGGAAAGAAAATATAAGGGCAAAATAGCATGGTTATAAGTGAGCCACGTGTTTTCCAAAAAGCGTGTGTTAAGAGTGTGTGAGGGTAAAAGGGAGATTTGGCATGCCTTAACCCTTAAGTTTCCTATGACTTGGTCCCCAAGTCATTAGAGAAAAAGGGGAACGTGGGTTCAGCCAGAGAAAAGAAAGAAAGAAAGAAGAGAGAAAAGAGAGGAAAAGAAGAAGAAGAAGAAGAAAAAGGAGGAAGAAAGAGAAAGGGAAAGGGAAGCTTGGGGGTTTGTGCTCGACTCCAGGTAAGCTATAGCTTCCCTAGATCTTGTATGACTTTAGATTTTCTTAGATTAGTGTATTTTGAGGTAATAGTAGAAGTAATCTTGAGTAGAGATAGGGTGGAAGAAAATAATGAGATATTAGAGGATAGATCATGTATGCATGCATGGTTCATGGGAAAACCTCGTGTGGAGGTAATCCTAATAGCTATTGTATCTGTATGTTGACGTAGGTCAAGAGGGTTATTCCAGGGAGCCGAAATACCAGAGTTGAGTACCAGTTGTACCAGTCGAGGAGTAACCTACTAAGGTGAGTGGATTTCTCATCTAGCAATGAGAGGTTAATTTGAGCTAGTATAATGAGATTTATACCTAGTTATGGTATGTATGTTTTAAATATGAGAAATGAGAACCTAGTATATGATAATCTGATAAATGAGTTTTGAGCATAAACACATAAGCATGAGTTTCATGAGGGAATTTTTAATGTATACATGGCATATTTGCATGATAAAGCTTTACAAATGATGTATGAGTCATACTGAGCATCAGGCAGCTAGGGGGCTGATCACCCTTTAGACTGTACTGTAGCATGAGCATTGCACACTACTATCGAGCCGGCACCTCCTTGCGAACAGATCGTACGATGAACCCCAGAATCAGGGGTGAGTGCATGCCTAACCAGACCAGTGGGGCTGGTTGTGAGCAGCCCGTGGGGGCATGAATCATAGCTCAGTGGAGCTGATTACTATATATAGCCCGTGGGGGCAGAGAGAAAACCCGAGGTTCCAGGGTTAAGGAACAAAGCACTTTGCCAGGTGAACCGCACGGGTAAGGGGTGCTATTTGTGCGGGGATCCTGTTGCTAGTCACGCACCCGATGAGAGTACACCTACAGAAGGGCGACTGTAGGGTGGTACCTCAGAGGCATTACACACACAGCCCAGCATCATGAGATCTAAAAGCATATGTTGTGATATAAAAAGGGCCAATGGGCCAAATAGTTATCCCGAGAGGGAGATCTTACTTGAGATGCCAGTGGGCAAGCAGATCCTGATGGGAGTCTGGGTTGTAGATAAAGAATGCATATCTTCATATTGTAATGCATGAAGTTTTATTTTAATGAGTTATCTTTCAGTGAAGAGTTATTATAGAGTATTCCAGTACTGATATGTTATTTGAAGAATAAGCTACATTTTATTTTATCTGATATCATGTTAAAAATGTACTTTGAGTTGTACAAGTTAAATAGTTTCAGCATACGATTGAAATTAAGAGGTTATGGTTCTCTATTTCTCCATAGTTAGATGGTTATCCAGTCACTGGGACTTAGGTCTCATCCCTCTATGATTTAAATGTTCTTTCAGATCAGTGAGTATTTCTGCCAGGATCACAAGATAAGCAGGACAGGACCCTTAGCTGGTGAAGCTTGCTTGGATGCAAGAGTGTTTAAATGCTAGCCTTGTATATTGAGAGAGTGTGGTTTGATAATTGTATTTTGTATATGTGTATGTGTACAGTGGGATGTAATGATGTTTTAGACCTTTTTGGATATGAATACGAGACTTATGTTTTGGAGAAGATTATGAGTATGATGTGTGCACTTAGGATTTTAATGTCGAATGTGAATGTGATCTTGTAAACTGCCTGAGGAATGTCATGAAAAATATTATCTGAGCAGGTTGATGCTTAATGTTGATTGGGTGATTTGTGTATATAATTGAGATGAAAGTGAAAAGTTTTTAACAGGATGTGTTTTCGTGTGTCTGCCACTTATGATAATTAGTTGGGGTTCTCTAGCTCTTTATGGAGCGCTACATAAAGACTAGTAAAACTCTATCCGATTACCACAAGTGTGCAGGTGTGCTGTCGGTGGCCCCAGAGAGGAGGGGGAGCTGACAAGTTTTGGTATCAGAGCCCTAGGTTATTAGGTCCTAGGGGAATAAGTATGAGTATGAGTCTAGGATGATTGAATGTTTTATGATTATAGCTATTGAATGATGAAACTGATGTAATGAATAATGTCTTGTAGGACGATTACTACAAAGGCATCTAGAGAGACAGAGCAATCTTCAGGCAGGGATAGAAGCAAAGGTCAAAGTAGATTCAGAAGGTCAGTTAGAAGAAGTCAAATTGATAGAATGGCTTCTAGTGATTCCACCGAGCCAGTATCTAAGGAGGCTAGAGTGGGGGCATCTCCAGAGCAGATGCCAGAGTCTTCTTCACAGTCTATTACCCCTGTGCCAGTAGACCCATCTCGAGTACAGACTCAGGGGCCTAGTATGTCAGAGTTGGTAGGCATGATTACTCAGGCTGTGGTAGCAGCTGTGGGTGCTAGTTCTAGCCTTCCATCTAAAAATACTGAGGTTGTGAGGAATGTGGAAAGAGCCAGAAAGTTAGGGGCTCTGGAGTTCCAGGGAACTACTGATCCTATTCAGGCCGGGGCATGGCTGCAGAGGATCGAGAGAGTATTGATGTGATGGGATGCTCTGAGGAGCAGAGGCTGAGTATTGCCACCTTTTTACTGGAGGGTAGAGCCCAGAGTTGGTGGAGATCTATTCAGGGCAGGCAGCCCCAGGGAGTGGAGTTGACATGGGAAAATTTTAGAAGAGAATTTCATCAGCAATATTATTCTGAGATTTATAGGGATCAGAAGAGGAGGGATTTCCTTTGTCTGACTCAGGGGAGGATGTCCGTGGCAGATTATGAAGCCACTTTTGTGGAGTTATCTCAGTTTGCTAGGGCCTTGGTGGCTGATGAGAGGGAGAGATGTCGACTATTCCAGGATGGGTTGAATCTCCCTATTAAGGCCAAGACCTGTATGCAGACCTACAATAATTACTCTGAGTTGGTGCAGGGAGCACTCAAAGCTGAGGAGATTGAAAAAGAATATATGAGTAGGAGGCAGGATAGAATGAAAAGAAGTGCTCCTAGTCATTCTTCTGCTCCGGGAGGGACTCAGCCATTCAAGAAACCCCAGAGGACTGGACAGTTTTATTCTGGGTTTAGAGCCCCTGGTGATGTGGGCAGAGGATCCGTATCTGTGTCAGCATCTAGCCCAGTTCAAAGAAAGCCTTATGTGGGTGTGCCTCAGGTTGCCTCCAGCAGGGTGTCTGGTGATGTAGGGGAGCAGGGTCGTCCTTCTGGTGGAGGGAGAAATATACCCCCATGTAATGTATGTGGAAAACTTCATTTGGGAGAATGTAGGAGGGGCAATAAGGGATGTTATATTTGTGGTGATCTAGGTCACCTGAAGAGAGATTGCCCTAGGAGAGGGCAGCAGGCTGGTGGGCTTCCTCAGGGGCCAGTAATGCCAAGGGGACAGCCTAGTAGGAGAGGTGATGGTAGTGTAGTGGCTTCAGCCAGTCAGGTGGGGCCTAATGTTAATCAGCCAGGAGGGTCATCCAGTATTCCGAGAGCCGAGGCCAGAGTGTTTGCCATGACCAGACAGGAGGCTCAGATTGATCCTGATGTGGTGACAGGTATGCTACCCATCGATAATCATGATGCTTATATTTTAATTGATTCTGGATCTACGCATTCATTTATCTCATGTGAGTTTGCTAAGCATCTAGTTAGAGATGTGGGCCAGTTGGGTAGTCAGTTGGTAGTATCTATGCCCGTAGGGAGGCCTTTTATAGCAGACCAAGTGTATAGAGGTTGTGATATTTCTGTGGGGAGTCAGAAATTAGCAGCAGATTTGATTCCTTTGAGGTTGAAAGAGTTTGATGCCATTTTGGGGATGGATTGGCTATCTGTGCATAGAGCCAGAGTAGATTGCTTAAGGAAGGAGGTGATGTTGCAAACTTCTGATGATAGAGAAGTCTGTTTTGTTGGTGATAGGAGGGGGTTACCCTCAGGAGTGATTTCGCTCTGTCAGCCAATAGAATGCTAGCAAAGAGATGTGAAGCCTATTTAGCTTGTGCAGTGAGCCTAGAGGGCAATGGTTTAGAGCTGACGAATATCCCTGTGGTAAGGGATTTTTCAGATGTATTTCCTGAGGAGTTGCCAGGGTTACCTCCTGACAGAGGATTTGATTTCAGTATAGATCTAGCCCCAGATACCAGACCAATAGCCAGGGCACCTTATAGAATGGCTCCAGTTGAATTGAAAGAATTGAAAAGTCAGTTACAAGAATTATTGGATAAAGGGTTTATTAGACCCAGTATATCACCATGGGGTGCTCCAGTGTTGTTTGTGAAGAAAAAGGATGGTACCTTGAGGTTGTGTATAGACTATAGACAGTTGAACAAGGTGACCATTAGAAACAATTATCCATTACCAAGGATCGATGATTTGTTTGATCAGCTGCAGGGGGCAGCAGTGTTTTCAAAGATTGATCTGAGATCTGGGTATCATCAATTGAGAATAAGAATGAGGATATATCTAAGACTGCTTTCAGGACCAGATATGGTCATTATGAGTTCTTGGTAATGCCATTTGGCTTGACAAATGCTCCAGCTGCTTTTATGGGCCTGATGAATCAAGTATTTCAAGAGTATCTAGATAAATTTGTGATAGTATTCATTGATGACATCTTGATTTATTCTAAAAGTAGTGAAGAGCATGAACAGCATCTGAGGACAGTTTTGCAGATATTAAGAGAAAAGCAATTATATGCAAAGTTTAGTAAAAGTGAATTTTGGCTGGATGAGGTAAAGTTCTTGGGACATGTAGTTTCAGCCAAAGGTATTATGGTAGATCCTCAAAAGATTGAAGCTATAGTAAATTGGGTATCACCTACCAATCAGACTGAGGTGAGGAGTTTCTTGGGGTTAGCAGGATATTATAGAAGATTTATAGAAAATTTCTCGATTTTGGCTTCTCCTATGACTAAGCTGCTTAGAAAGAATATCAAGTTTGATTGGTCAAATGAATGCCAGAAGAGTATGGATGAATTGAAAAGGAGATTAACCTCAGCCCCAATCCTAATACTACCTGATAGTGCCAGTGATTATGTGATCTATAGTGATGCCTCATTGAAGGGTTTGGGGTGTGTTTTAATGCAGAATGGGAAAGTAGTGGCTTATATATCTAGACAGTTGAGATCCCATGAAAAGAATTACCCCACCCATGATTTGGAGTTAGCTGCTGTTATATTTGCATTGAAGGTTTGGAGGCACTACTTGTATGGAAGAAGATGCCAGATATTTACTGATCATAAGAGCTTGAAATATATTCTGACCCAGAAGGAATTGAATTTAAGGCAGAGAAGATGGATTGAATTGATTAAAGACTATGATTGCACTATTGAGTATCACCCAGGGAAAGCTAATGTTGTGGCTGATGCCTTGAGTCGAAAGTCTATGGCCACATTGGCTTCTATCAGAACCGTACAGCTACCCTTGATGATTGAGTTAAGGAGGTTAGATGCAGAGCTAGCTGTAGAAGAGTCAGGAGCCTTGTTGGCTACTTTCAGAGTGAGACCCCAAATGCTAGAAGAAATAAGAGAAGCTCAGTTGCTAGATCTACATTTGCTTAAAGCCAGAGATTTAATTCAGAGTGGGTCTCAGTCAGAGTTTTCTGTTAGAGGTGATGGAGTGTTATTATTCAAGGGCAGAGTTTGTGTGCCAGCTGTGGAATCAGTGAAAGATCAGATTTTAAGGGAAGCACATAGCTCAGCTTATTCAATGCATCCAGGTAGTACTAAGATGTATAGAACTATCAAACAGAATTACTGGTGGAATGGTATGAAAAAGGAGATAGCTGAGTATGTATCTAAGTGTTTGGTGTGTCAGCAGATTAAGGCTGAACATCAGTGTCCAGCTGGAAAGCTTCAGCCTCTGTTTGTGCCAGAGTGGAAGTGGGAGCATATAACTATGGATTTCGTTGTAGGACTCCCAAAGACCAGAAGGGGCAATGATGCTATATGGGTGATAGTTGATAGATTGACTAAGTCTGCTCATTTTCTGCCATTAAGATTGTCTTTACCTTGGATAGATTAGCAGAATTATATGTGCATGAAATTGTGAGTAGGCATGGTGTGCCAGTATCGATAGTATCAGATAGAGATCCAAGGTTCACATCTCAATTTTGGGCAGAATTACAGAAAGCTTTGGGGACTAAATTGAGGTTCAGTACAGCATTTCATCCCCAAACCGATGGTCAGTCAGAAAGAACCATCCAGACACTGGAGGATATGCTGAGAGCTTGTGTCATGGAATTTTCTGGTAGCTGGGATGATCATCTACCTTTGATAGAGTTTGCTTACAATAACAGCTACCATTCTAGCATTGATATGGCACCATATGAGGCCTTGTATGGGAGAAAATGTAGAACTCCAGTGTGTTGGGATGAGGAGGGAGAGAGAAGGCTGTTAGGCCCTGAGTTAGTGCAGCTTACAGCAGATCAAGTTAAAATTATAAGAGCTAAATTAAAGGCAGCCCAGGATAGACAGAAGAGCTATGCAGATAAAAAGCATAGAGAGGTAAAGTTTGAGGTTGGAGATAGAGTCTTTCTGAAGGTATCTCCTTGGCGAGGTATTATGAGATTTGGAAAGAAAGGCAAGTTGAGTCCCAGGTATATTGGACCCTATGAAATTCTGGAAAGAGTTGGGACACTAGCTTATAGATTGGCTTTACCTCCAGAGTTATCTCAGATTCATAATGTATTTCATGTATCAATGCTTAGGAGGTATGTGCCAGATTCCTCTCATGTGATTCAGTCTGAGACTATAGAGTTACAGGGGGATTTATCATTTGCAACCGAACCAGTGAAGATCTTGAGTAGGGAGATTAAGCAGCTCCGCAGTAAAAGAATTCCGTTAGTTAAGGTGCAATGGTTAAATCATCAAAAAGAGGAGGCTACATGGGAGCGAGAGGATGAGATGAGATTTAAGTACCCCCATCTTTTGAAAATATATCTAGCTAAATTTCGAGGACGAAATTTCTTAAGAGGGGGAGAATTGTAACATCCTGAAAACCTTGTAATCTATGGCATTTTCAGTTAAAATGAAAGTCAGAAAGTTTTCTTGAAATATGGGTGTGTTGGCCTTTTGATAAATGTAAAGAGAAGAAATTTTGGAGTAAATAAGTATATTTCTAAATGTTAATGAGTCTGATTTGAGAAATTGAGAGACTTAAGTTTAATGGGTTTAAATCACAAGAAAAATCAAGTTTAGTTTGAGTTTTATCCTAAAATGACGTTTTTAGTGGTTGGAGTCGACTCTAATCAGAGTGGAGTCGACTCCGGCACGTTTTAAACTTTCGGCACGCTTAGGAGTCGACCCCTGCAGTGCTGGAGTCGACTCCTACTTTTCAGGAGTCGACCCCTACTTTTCTGGAGTCGACCCCTACTTCTGCTCGAGCCGACTCGCAATCTGTTCGAGCCGACTCCGCGACGGCAGGTTTTTCTGAGTTAAATCTTGAGAAATTCATATTTAATCCGTTTCAAGTCCGATTTGGATGCCGTTTGAACCGTTGGATTTCTAAAATCGAGTTCTTCAAGATGGTAAAGTCTTTTCTTAGAAATGTTACATAAAAGTATATTTAAGCGAAAAAGGATGATCTGGGCTATAAATCTATTAAAAAAATGCTATATCAGGGGCAAAATGGGAAAAGGCTCCGATGTCAATTGCAAATTGTGTTAAGGGCAACTTAGGAAAGAAAATATAAGGGCAAAATAGCATGGTTATAAGTGAGCCACGTGTTTTCCAAAAAGTGTGTTAAGAGTGTGTGAGGGTAAAAGGGAGATTTGGCATGCCTTAACCCTTAAGTTTCCTATGACTTGGTCCCCAAGTCATTAGAGAAAAAGGGGAACGTGGGTTCAGCCAGAGAAAAGAAAGAAAGAAAGAAGAGGAGAAAAGAGAGGAAAAGAAGAAGAAGAAGAAGAAAAAGGAGGAAGAAAGAGAAAGGGAAAGGGAAGCTTGGGGGTTTGTGCTCGACTCCAGGTAAGCTATAGCTTCCCTAGATCTTGTATGACTTTAGATTTTCTAGATTAGTGTATTTTGAGGTAATAGTAGAAGTAATCTTGAGTAGAGATAGGGTGGAAGAAAATAATGAGATATTAGAGGATAGATCATGTATGCATGCATGGTTCATGGGAAAACCTCGTGTGGAGGTAATCCTAATAGCTATTGTATCTGTATGTTGACGTAGGTCAAGAGGGTTATTCCAGGGAGCCGAAATACCAGAGTTGAGTACCAGTTGTACCAGTCGAGGAGTAACCTACTAAGGTGAGTGGATTTCTCATCTAGCAATGAGAGGTTAATTTGAGCTAGTATAATGAGATTATACCTAGTTATGGTATGTATGTTTTAAATATGAGAAATGAGAACCTAGTATATGATAATCTGATAAATGAGTTTTGAGCATAAACACATAAGCATGAGTTTCATGAGGGAATTTTTAATGTATACATGGCATATTTGCATGATAAAGCTTTACAAATGATGTATGAGTCATACTGAGCATCAGGCAGCTAGGGGGCTGATCACCCTTTAGACTGTACTGTAGCATGAGCATTGCACACTACTATCGAGCCGGCACCTCCTTGCGAACAGATCGTACGATGAACCCCAGAATCAGGGGTGAGTGCATGCCTAACCAGACCAGTGGGGCTGGTTGTGAGCAGCCCGTGGGGGCATGAATCATAGCTCAGTGGAGCTGATTACTATATATAGCCCGTGGGGGCAGAGAGAAAACCCGAGGTTCCAGGGTTAAGGAACAAAGCACTTTGCCAGGTGAACCGCACGGGTAAGGGGTGCTATTTGTGCGGGGATCCTGTTGCTAGTCACGCACCCGATGAGAGTACACCTACAGAAGGGCGACTGTAGGGTGGTACCTCAGAGGCATTACACACACAGCCCAGCATCATGAGATCTAAAAGCATATGTTGTGATATAAAAAGGGCCAATGGGCCAAATAGTTATCCCGAGAGGGAGAGCTTACTTGAGATGCCAGTGGGCAAGCAGATCCTGATGGGAGTCTGGGTTGTAGATAAAGAATGCATATCTTCATATTGTAATGCATGAAGTTTTATTTTAATGAGTTATCTTTCAGTGAAGAGTTATTATAGAGTATTCCAGTACTGATATGTTATTTGAAGAATAAGCTACATTTTATTTTATCTGATATCATGTTAAAAATGTACTTTGAGTTGTACAAGTTAAATAGTTTCAGCATACGATTGAAATTAAGAGGTTATGGTTCTCTATTTCTCCATAGTTAGATGGTTATCCAGTCACTGGGACTTAGGTCTCATCCCTCTATGATTTAAATGTTCTTTCAGATCAGTGAGTATTTCTGCCAGGATCACAAGATAAGCAGGACAGGACCCTTAGCTGGTGAAGCTTGCTTGGATGCAAGAGTGTTAAATGCTAGCCTTGTATATTGAGAGAGTGTGGTTTGATATTGTATTTTGTATATGTGTATGTGTACAGTGGGATGTAATGATGTTTTAGACCTTTTTGGATATGAATACGAGACTTATGTTTTGGAGAAAATTATGAGTATGATGTGTGCACTTAGGATTTTAATGTCGAATGTGAATGTGATCTTGTAAACTGCCTGAGGAATGTCATGAAAAATATTATCTGAGCAGGTTGATGCTTAATGTTGATTGGGTGATTTGTGTATATAATTGAGATGAAAGTGAAAAGTTTTTAACAGGATGTGTTTTCGTGTGTCTGCCACTTATGATAATTAGTTGGGGTTCTCTAGCTCTTTATGGAGCGCTACATAAAGACTAGTAAAACTCTATCCGATTACCACAAGTGTGCAGGTGTGCTGTCGGTGGCCCCAGAGAGGAGGGGGAGCTGACACGAGCTATGGGAGCTCGGGAGAGGCGAGCTACTGGAAGCTCGGGGGAGATGAAAGGAGGAGGTTGGTCTTAGCTTTCTCGCACGGATATTAATGCAATGATGATTTTACCCCCCAACACATGCCCTCCACTCCCTAGTTCGAAGCGTAGGTTCGGGCATAGGGAGTATAGGTCCAGGTGGCACGCTTTGTATGGGGCGATTTGATTTAGACAGCCCGCGCAATGATGCTCTAATTAATGCGGTAGGGTCCTCATGCCTTCGTGGGTAAGCTCCCCCAAGAGTGACGGTTGGGAATACGCCACGTCGCGAATCCCGATTGATCCGGCGTTTGTCGAGGTAGTTCCGGACGCCTCGGCGGGACGCTCGTCTTCTCAAGGCGGCTTCCTTAGTGGGGAAGCAAAGCGATAGCCGCACTATATATATGCATGTTTGCAGCATCCTTTCATTTTGTTTTTGAAGAGTTTCGTCTTTCGCCCTTCGCGACACCCATCGTTTTGCCTGGAGTTTTTCTCAGTTAAGATGACGATGAGTCCCGACGATGTGGTTTCAGAAATCGTCGCTGAGGATTTGGAAGGATTCATC
This sequence comes from Calamus simplicifolius, assembly GCA_900491605.1. NCBI lineage: Eukaryota > Viridiplantae > Streptophyta > Magnoliopsida > Arecales > Arecaceae > Calamus > Calamus simplicifolius. The sequence continues at coordinate 258,318 of UESW01004721.1, forward strand.
AGAGGTATGGCTTGCCCTCAGATGTCATTCTGCGGGTGCCGAGTCTGGAGATAGGGTCTCGAGATCTGGAGTCTGGGGTCTTCATTTATGAAGACAGCTTGAAAGCAGGCTTCCGCTTTCCTCTCCATCCCTTGGTGAAGGAAATCATGACTCATTATAACATCTGCCCAGCGATGGTGGCCCCAAACAGTTGGCGAAGCATCATCGGATTTATCTCAATGTGCCACCAAATTCAAATTGTCGCCATCTTCCCCTTTTCCGCGCCTGCTACCATCTGATACCTGGTAGGAAATCAGAGTGCCCTACATTGGACCCCGGAGGTCCTTCAACGTTATCATGGATAAGTCGTCCTCTATAAAGGGATGGAAGAGCCGGTTTGTTATCGCAAAGGGGAACATTGGTTCTGACTTCCCTCGGAAATGGGGGAACTTTGTTAGGGATGCGGAAACACATCCAATTTTGTCAGCGCAGGAGGAGAGGGATTTGGACGTCCTTCGCAATGGCCAAGTATTTTCGGCCAACGACCTGTTATCGGAGGGAGCCCTCTTCGCAGCCGGGCTCAGCCCCTTGGACCCGCAAGGTGAGTCCTCCCTTTTACCTTTTTCGCTGTATGTTTTCTCGATGAATGTGTTTGGATCTGATCGCATATGTTCCATTCTTTCAGCCAAGAGGTCGGCATTGTCGAGCCTCGCCAAGAGGAAGAGAGGAAAGCGCCCAGGGGAGAGCAGTGGCGCGGATAGTGGTAGGCCTGAGAAAAGGGCTCATACCTCCGCAAGAAGCCCGCCGGATGCCGGGGTGGTCACGACAGGAGCGCCGGGGGTGAAGGAGGATCCAGGAAGAACAGCTATGATCCCTTGCCCTCCCGTGTTGGAGATATTGGATAGTTCAAACGAGGCTCCGTTGGTTCGTCTGACCACGTCCCCTATGAAAGAGGAACCGGCGACAGATCTGGTGGAAGCGGTCATTTCTGGGGGCCTTCCGTCTCCGCGGGACCACTACTGGCTCCAGCAGGAGAGGGAGAGGGGACAGCTGCAGCCGATGAGGTTCAGGGAGAGCTCCCTCTTGGTCTCCCTGTGGGGGAGTCCAGTGGTAGTGACGCTGGGTCGCCCGCGGTGGTTCAAGAAGCGGGCCAAACAGAGGCTTTAGTGGAGCCTGCAGGGGAGGCACAGGTGACAACAACGGAAGGAGGCGCGCCGGAAGAGGGATCACAGCGAGGTAAGGGTCCCACGATGGAAACTCCTCCAAGAAGGATTTTGGGGAGGCTGGCACTTGGGTTGGCCGAGTTATCCGAAGAAACCCAGGCTAGGGCGCTGATAGAAGAGGCTGGGAGGTTGAAGGCCTCTCAGGCGGAGGTCGCCCAGGTTGGTCCCTCAGGCGGGGATGGTCAACCCAGTAGCTCGAGCACTGGTGTTGAGGAGGCGTTTTCTGCCATGATGAGGTCGGCCTTGTACCCGGGTGCTGATCCTTCGACGGATAGATTCGCAGATTTGGAACTGGTTGATGCCGCGTTTGGGCAGCAGGGAGTGGCTGAAAGTATCCACCTTCTCCCCAATATCGACAATCCGACCCTCATGAAGATGATGCGGGCCTATGCATCTCGGGTGAGTTACTGTTCTTTGGCAGCGGATGCTTTCTAATTGACCTGATCGTGGATTTTTACTCATCTTTTGTCCTGCAGAGTGTTCTGCTTTCTCGGGCGATGTGCTGGCGCCTGAGTTTGGCGACAGGGGCCAGCATTCAGGCCAGGAGAGACAACGCTGAACTTCGATCGTGAGTGGTGGTGTCTGAGAAGTTCAAGGAACTTCTGGCCAGTAGCAACAGAGGTTTGGAGGGGATGAAGGCGGCGTATCAGGCCACTCTAGCCGAAGCGTCCAAGCAGAAAGGCAGAGCGGAGGAGTTGCAGGGACTCCTGGCGAAGAATGAAGACGCGTGCCTGGAGCTGGCTAGAGTTGAGTCCAGACATTCCGCGGAGGTGGCGGCGATGCAGCGGGAACATAGTGAGAGCCTGGGTCGGCTGGGAAGGGAAGCTGCCGACAAGAGAAGGCGTCTGACTAGAATGCTCGACGAAATGGAGGAGAAGTTGAAGCGGCGCGATGGCGAAATTGCTCACTTGAGGGAGGGCGTTAAATGGCACCAAGGGACGATAGCTCGGGTGAGCAATGAGCTATCCCAAGCCCGGGAGGAAGCCGGGGCCAAACAGTTAAGGATCAATACTCTGCAGGAGAGAGTTGAGCTGATCGGGGCTAACAGAACAAGAGCCAGGGGTGAGGCTGAGGAGCTGACCAAGAGGTTGGCCAGACGAGAGGAGGAGGTACGATCTTATTCCCCCTTTTTAGCTTTGTTTATTGATCTCTTATGATGCCGACTAACTTTGGTTTTTCAGATGGCAAAGTTAGGGTTGGAGAATCGGGCTCTCCAAGGCGAGCTTGCGTCTAGCCGCAATAAGAGCTCAGAACTCGAGGTGCGGTCCGGCGAGTTCGAGGAGCAAAACACCATTCTGCGGGCTCAAGTTACGGAGGCTGAGAAGCAAGTCGCTGAGGCTAAGGTGCAGCTTGCCATAATCAAGGGAGAACGGGACGCGATCGGCGTTGACTCCTTCCAACTTGGAATGGAAGAGTGTAAGGACAAGATATCCAGTGAGCACCCAGAATGGGATCTCTCTTTTCTGGATATTGAAGCTCCCGATGACGGTGAGTCCGAAGGAGAAGAGGAGGATGAATACGTCGACGTCTCCGATACCGATCCCGGTGCCGCCCCGGGTCCCAGCGAAGCCGCAGCTTCTGATGGACGATCACCAACTGCCGTTGAAGGGGCAAAGGCGTTAGAGAAGGGCGAATCTAGTCACACTTCTGTGGATGCAGCCGAGGGTTCCTCCAAAATTGATGTGGTTCCCGGCCTTTAAGAGCCACCTATATGTTTTGCTTTCTAAAAATTTGATTGATGTCTCTCAATGAATGAATTTTCTATTTCTATTTGAATGTTTTTCTTTGGATAGCCCTTTGCTCCAAATTTTGCTTCAATCGCAATTGACTTATGGCCTATTGGCGCTTTTCGGTCATCTTTATTTTGGGGTCAAGGGGATGCATTGGCTTGGCCCAAGGCGGGGCAATAGCCCTGATTGGCGAACTGATAGACAATCTGGTTTGCTTGTGTCTGATCAAAACTTGAGAAATGAAACCAGTCGGTTAAGGCTGATGGACAGGACAGGTCGGCTTGGGCCAACAGACGGAATAGGTCGGCTAGGGCCGACGAGCGAAGTAGGTCGGCTAGGGCCGACGAGCGAAGTAGGTCGGCTAAGGCCGACGAGCAAAGTAGGTCGGCTAGGGCCGACGGGCAAAGTAGGTCGGCTGGGGTCGATAGGCAAAGTAGGTCGGCTGGGGCCGACAGGCAAAGTAGGTCGGCTAGGGCCGATAGGCAAAGTAGGTCGGCTAGGGCCGACATATGAGGATGGTCGTCGAAGTGTTTTTCGCTTCCTTTGATCACTTCATCTTTCGTTGAGCGAAAGAAAAGTTTGCGTATCCTTTGCGCTCATTCTTGCTTTGAGATGCTCGATTTTGTCGCACAAGTTTTTCGAGCGACCAACTTTGTCAGGGAGCGATCGGCGGACGATCGGTTTTTGAGCTTTTTTGTGGTTCTGCCAGCGCTCTGCCACTCTGTTGGGAAATCAGTTTTTATTTCACCGAAATTGATGATATGGCACTGTAGGTTGACAAAAGCTGTTCTGGTGCTTTTCGGAAGGTGCTCCTTTCCCATGTGGGCCGTTTTGACGTACGGCGCATGCAGCCGTTTACCATTGGAGGACATTATTTTCGTAGGACGGTCCCCTGATCCTGCCAGTTTTCGTGATGCCAGTGGACGATCCTCTGCATTTAATGACCGTGATTCAGGATTAAGAGGAAGTCTTTGCATGCGTCATAGTTCAGGCGGTGGGCTTGGCACGCAATAGGGCGCTGCTTTCATCCTGGGAGGCCACGTGAGGGTATGGCCCAGGTGTTTGAATCTCGGGGCTTGTAGCCTTGGTGATTACTCCCGGTTCATCTTTGGCCTATAAAAAAGGAAAAGTGGGGTAGTGTTAAGTCACCCCCAAAAGTTTCTTTTCCACTAGAGCTTTCATCATGCTCGTTTCTCTGCTGTTGCGAATGGGAGGATTGAGCTTTTCTCTTGTAAGCTCTTTGCCTCCGGATAGCTGGGGCGATGAAGGAGTTGCCGAAGGATGGCTCGCCCTTAGGGGATGAGTCCTGGAGATCATATGGAGAGCGCACATGAAGGGCGCAGAGATCACACGGAGAGCGCACACATACTCTTCCCGTGTGACCTTTGTGGTTCCCCTTTGGGGACGCATGGTAGGGAGTGCACGAGGGCTCCCCATGGTTTGAGTAAATTTCGCCTCCTCCCCTGATTTGGATCCCTGGGCTCGCCTGCCTGGGGAATCTTCCACCACATGGGGAGGGGGTGAAAGCGTGCCGCCTGTCAACACCTTGTCCTTGAGCCAAGGCGAGGGAGGGCGGTGCACACTCGGTTTGGGAGAGCGTTCCGACGCCAGGGTCCGCTGGCTTCCTACCTGCTCGTCGGGGGTCCCTCGATGGGGTGGTCTGGGATGGCCACCCTGATATCTCGATTGGGTCACCGAGATGTCATTATTGACTGAAGCTGGCCGCAACGATTGGTTCACATCACTCGGCCATTATCGGCTCGAGCTGACTGGATGCGGCTCATCTGGTTCGGCAGTCCGGACGCCGGAGCATCACAGTTGCCCAGATATGTTTTGGAGCAGTTGCCCGAGCTTTGTACTTGTCTTTATTTTATGCATTTCGATGCTCTTGTAACGCCTTTCAAGCATTTGTAATTGGTTTTAATGGCAGTGAAATAAAGAGAGTTCTGTTCTATTTCTCGATCTTTATCTCTTTTGTGCCGAGTTTGTTGTTGTCGGTCATGGGGTACAAAGGCGTCCCGCTCGTTCTTAAGCGAGGATCCCGCGCTATTCGAACTAGTTGAGGTTTGCAAGCAACGGTCTAGAGATTGTTCGGCGGAACACGTTCTTTGTCTCGATTCGACACTTGGTGATTTATGTCTCACTCGAATATTCGTGGCTTGGCCTAGCTGAAGCTCGAAAAAATCTTTACTTGGCCTTGCCAAGGTTCGAAGAGTTTGTAGCTCGGCGCAGCCGAGGTTCGGAGAACTTTTTACTTGGCCCTGCCAAGGTTCAGAGGATTTGTTGCTCGGCCCAGCCGAGGTTCAGAGAATTTTTACTTGTCCCTGCCAAGGTTCGGAGAATTGTTGCTCGGCCCAGCCGAGGTTCGGAGAATTTTTACTTGGCCCTGCCAAGGTTCGGAGAATTTGTTGCTCGGCCCAGTCGAGGTTCGGAGAATTTGTTGCTCGGCCCAGCCGAGGTTCGGAGAATTTTTACTTGGCCCTGCCAAGGTTCGGAGAATTTGTTGCTCGGCCTAGCCAAGGTTCGGAGAATTTTTACTTGGCCCTGCCAAGGTTCGGAGAATTTGTTGCTCGGCCCAGCCGAGGTTCGGAGAATATTTTACTTGGCCCTGCCAAGGTTCGAAGAATTTGTTGCTCGGCCCAGCCGAGGTTCGGAGAATTTTTACTTGGCCCTGCCAGGGTTTGGAGAATTTGTTGCTCGGCCTAGCCGAGGTTCGGAGAATTTTTTACTTGGCCCTGCCAAGGTTCGGAGAATTTGTTGCTCGGCCCAGCCGAGGTTCGGAGAATTTGTTGCTCAGCCCAGCCGAGGTTCGAAAAATTTTTACTTGGCCCTGCCAAGGTTCGGAGAATTTGTTGCTCGGCCAGCCGAGGTTCGAAGAATTTTTTACTTGGCCCTGCCAAGGTTCGAAGAATTTTTACTTGGCCCTGCCAAGGTTCGGAGAATTTGTTACTCGGTCCAGCCGAGGTTCGGAGAATATTTTACTTGGCCCTGCCAAGGTTCAGAGAACTTGTTGCTCGGCCCAGCTGAGGTTTGGAGAATTTTTACTTGGCCCTGCCAAGGTTCGAAGAATTTGTTGCTCGACCCAGCCGAGGTTCGGAGAATATTTTACTTGGCCCTGCCAAGGTTCGGAGAACTTGTTGCTCGGCCCAGCCGAGGTTCAGAGAACTTGTTGCTCGGCCCAGCCGAGGTTTGGAGAATTTTTACTTGGCCCTGCCAAGGTTCGAAGAATTTGTTGCTCGACCCAGCCGAGGTTCGGAGAATATTTTACTTGGCCCTGCCAAGGTTCGGAGAACTTGTTGCTCGGCCCAGCCGAGGTTCAAAGAATTCCTGTCCAGATAAGTAGCTCGGTCGTGCCGAGGATTGGTAAGTAGCATCTATTTCTTTTTGCAACCTTTGGCAATGTAGTGCATGATGATTTGTATTGAAAAAAAAAATGTGCCGACAGGAAGGTATAATGAGGCATATGAAAATAGACTTGGAGAGGACGTACCCTATTGATAATATTTTCGGAGATTGTTCGAGTTCCACGTCCGGGGGATGGATTTTCCATTCAAATCTTGCAGCTTGTAGGTTCCCGGTCCAATGATCTCCGCCACTTGGTACGAGCCTTCCCAGTTCGGCGCCAGCTTTCCTTGTTCCAGTGGTTTTGAAATAGAGGCTTTTTGAAGAACAAGGTCGCCAGGCAGGAAGGCTTTTCCTTTGACTCTGGAGGCGTGGTAACGAGCCACCCTTTGTTGGTACGCAGCCACTCTGATCTGGGCCTTCTCTCTGATCTCCTCCACCAGGTCAAGGTTAGTGCGGAGCTGGTCGTTGCTAGCTTCCTCTGAGTAGCTTTCCACCCGCAACGATGGGAGACCTATTTCCACAGGGATAACGGCCTCCGTGCCGAAGGCCATCCGGAATGGGGTTTCACCTATTGGGATTCTCGGGGTGGTGCGGTAGGCCCATAGAACATGATGCAGCTCGTCCGCCCACCTGCCTTGAGCTCTGGAAAGGCGAGCTTTGATCCCCTAAAGGAGGGTTCTGTTGGTCACTTCAGCTGCTCCGTTGGCTTGTGGATGCCCGACCGAGGTGAGGTGGTGACGGATTCCATGCTCCTCATAGAACTGGCGGAATTTGGAGTTATCAAACTGCTTACCGTTATCGGTGATTATGGTATGTGGGAGGCCGAATCGGCAGATGATGGACCTCCATACAAAGTCTCTGGCCCGTGCCTCGGTTATTTGTGCAACCGCTTCCGCCTCAACCCATTTAGTGAAGTAATCAATGGCGACAAATAAGAATTTCCACTGTCTAGTGGCAAGCGGGAATGGGCCGAGGATGTCCATCCCCCATTTGGTGAAAGGCCAGGCAGAGGATATGGAAACTAGTTCGACGGAGGGGAGCCTTTGGATGCTTGAATGCCTCTGGCATGGGTCGCAGGCTCGGACTAGGTCGTCCGCATCCTTCTGCATGGTCGGCCAGTAATATCCTTGTCGCAGTACCTTGTGGCATAGAGACCGACTTCCCAGATGGTTGCCGCAAATCCCCTCATGTACCTCGCACAGAGCATAATCTGCTTCGGACGGGCAAAGGCACCTGAGCAGTGGCATGGAGAAGGACCGTTTGTAAAGCTGGTTGTCGATCAGCACATAGTGGGTGGCCTGTAGCTTCAGCTTTCTAGCTTCTCTTCGGTCGGGTGGAAGCGACCCCTCTTTGAGATATTTGAGGATAGGGTCGAACCATGATGGTTCGGCCTCAACTTGCATTATTCGATCGGCTTCCGCGATGCTGGGCCTTTCCAGGGTCTCTAAGTGGAACTTTTGCTCGGCATCCATTGACTCCGTGGTTGCCAATCGGGAAAGTAGATCGGCGCGGGCATTCTCGGATCTGGGAATCCGAATGATTTCAAATTCAACAAAATGGGGAAGCAGACTCCGCACCTCCTGGAGATATCGAATCATGTTCGGCTCCCGAGCTTCAAAATCTCCTCGCACATGACCGGCCACCAGCTGAGAGTCGGTGAAGGCATTAAGTTTCTTCACCTTCAGATTGCGGGTGATTCGGAGGCCGACTAACAGGGCTTCGTACTAGGCTTCATTGTTGGAGGCCGGGAAGGAGAATCGGATGCCATATTCGAAGGTTATCCCCTCCGGACTGGTGAGAACCAGGCCCGCACCAGAGCGATGGGCATTAGATTAACCGTCGACATGAAGGAGCCACCGGGCTCCAGCTTTTGGTTCTTCGGGGGAGTCTGGGGTAGAACCATCCTCCGGGATGGTACACTCAAGGAGGAAGTCGGCTAGCACCTGGGCTTTGATGGCCGGGCAAGGCTGAAAGTGTATGTCATGCTCGCTTAGCTCGACGGCCCACTTGGTCATTCTTCCCGACGTCTCGGGACGGTGGACTACCGCCTTGATGGGTTGGTCGGTCAGAACCATCACGGAATGTGCTTGGAAGTACGGCCGCAGCTTCCGAACTGAGGTGATTAAGCCAATACCATCTTCTCAATTCTGCTGTACCTTGTCTCCACATCGCGGAGTAGCCTGCTGACATAGTAGATCGGCTTCTGGACTTTGTCTTCTTCCCTGACCAGCATCGAACAGACTGCACCCTCCGAAACAGCCAGGTACAAGAATAGGGTCTCTCCCAGAGCCGGACTGCTGAGAAGCGGGGGCGAGCCGAGGTACTTCTTGAGATCTTGAAATGACCTTTGGCATTTGGGAGTCCACTGAAAGTTTTTGGCCGATTGGAGAGTTTTGAAGAAGGGAGGCATCTCTCAGCCGACCGCGCCACAAAGTGGTTGAGGGCCGCTATCCTTCCGGTTAGGTGCTGGACCTCTTTGACAGATACCGGGGGTGCCATTTGTTGGAGAGCTTGAATCTTCTAGGGGTTGGCTTCGATGCCTCGCTGGGAGACCATGAAGCCGAGAAACTTCTCGGAGTTAACACCGAAGGCACATTTGGTCGGGTTGAGTCTCATCCCGTACTTGCGCAGCGTTGCAAAGCTCTCTGTGAGGTCCTCGACATGCTGTGATGCCTCCTTGCTCTTGACTAGCATGTCATCCACATACACCTCCATATTCTGGCCGATTTGCTCCTTGAATACTTTGTTGACCAGCCTCTGGTAGGTCGCACCTACATTTTTAAGACCAAAAGGCATGACACGATAACAGTAAGTACCTCGGTTGGTTATGAAGGCGGTCTTTTCTTCATCCTCAGGGGCCATTCGGATCTGATTGTAGCCTGAATAGGCGTCCATGAATGACAACATCTGGTGACCTGAGGTGGCATCCACAAGCTGGTCGATCCGGAGGAGGGGGAAGCTGTCCTTTGGACAGGCTTTGTTGAGGTCGGTAAAGTCGATGCAGATTCTCCATTTGCCGTTCGACTTCTTCACCATGACGACGTTTGATAGCGAGCTCGGATAATTTACCTCCCGACGAAATTAGCCTTGATGAGTTTGTCTACCTCTTCTTCAATGGCCTTTTGTCGTTCTGAGGTGAAGCTCCTCTTTTTCTGCTTGACGGGCCTATGCATCTCGTCCACGTTGAGACAATGGATGAGAACCTCGGGGCTGATCCCAGGCATATCGGAGGCGGACCAGGTGAAGATGTCAGCGTTGCTTCGGAGGAACCTGATCAATCTACGCCGAGACTCTCCCTTCAGCAGCGACCCGATCTTTATAGTTCGGTCGGGACGAGCCTCATCCAATGGCACCTCCTCCAATTCCTCTGCCGGTTCTCCTCGCTGTTCGGCGAAGTCTTCCCGGGCGTCCAGCCCATCAACCTCCGGCATTCTAGACTGAAGGCTTGTGACGAAGCACTGCCGAGCCATGGCTTGACTTCCTCGAACAACTCCAACTCCTTGCTCGGTGGGAAATTTCATGGACAGATGCGGGATGGAGACAACTGCCTTGAGAGACATCAGGCCGGGCCTACCGAATATCGCATTGTATGGAGATCTAAGGTCGGTTACTAGGAAATCGTCTAGATAATGGCTACAAGGGGCCAGGTTCCCGCGCAAACTGTCAGGGTGACGACCCCTTCTGGGACGATGACGTCGCCAGTGAATCCCATCAAGGTGGAATCCACAGTTCGCAGGTTTTCCATGAGTAATTTCATCCTGGCAAATACACCAAGGTACAAAACATTCACCGAACTTCCACTATCAACAAGGATTCGGCTTACATCATAGTTATTTAAATTGAGGGATACAACTAGTGCGTCTTCATGGGGAAGTTGTATCCCTTGGAGATCATCGTCGGAGAAGGAAAGCTCGCCCGTCCGTGCCTTCTTTGGTGCCGATCCTTCACTGTCGCCCCTGGGGTTCGATCCGCCGGCCTCCTCAATCATGTTAATGCGGCCGATCACGGGCGGATTCGGTGGAGGAGGTTGTTGAAGCTCGGGCTGGCGGTCACCTCCTTGCTGTGGCTCGGGCGCCCTCCTGAATTGATTCAATCGCCCCCGCTAGATCAGCCTCTCGATTTCGTTTTTCAGCTGCCAGTATTCTTCAGTGTCATGGCCGTGCTTTCGATGGTAACGGCAGTACTTGGTGGGATCTCTTCGGGTCGGGTTCCCTCGGAGAGGTACTGACCGGGGGAGCTGGCACTCTATCTCCATGAGGATTTGCGCCCGGGGCACGGTCAGTGGAGTGTACTGGTCGAATCGCCTGGGAGGGCTCCAGGAGCGATTCCTTGGCGGCAGCGGATGGACTCTCTGGCGGCGAGGCGGACTTGGTCGCCGGGCAGGACGGTGCCTGTCGGGCACTTTGGGCTCCTTCTTCTTTGCCTGCTCAGCACGGGCAACTCTCCGCGATTCTTTGACCCTAGCGTACTTGTCCGCCAGGGCCATCATATCCGAGAGGCATGGGGGATAACTGACTTCCATAGCCAGGTAGAAGTCGTTTTCCTTCGAGACTCCCCCTGCCAAGGCGGACATGGTCACCTTATGATTAAGGTGGTCCACCTCTAGCATGGCCTTATTAAAACGGCCAAGATAATTTCTCAGGGACTCCCTCTCTCTGCTTAACTTCAGAGAGGGAGTCGGATCTTCGTCGGTGGCGGCGGCTGCTGACGAACTGACCAATAAAAAGGTAGCTCAGCTTATCAAATGAATCAATGGAACCTGGTTTTAAAGCATTGAACCAGGTCCGGGCAGATCCCCTGAGGGTGGAGGGGAAAGCACGGCAGAGGACCGCGTCGGATGCTCCATGGAACATCATTATTGACCGGAAGCTGCTAAGATGGTCGTCCGGGTCAGAAGAGCCGTGGTAAGGTTCGACGACTGGTAGCTTGACATGGGAGGGAATCACCTCCTCCATTATCCCCTTAGAGAAAGGGATGCCCTGCTCTGCTTTGGGCAAGGGCGGATGGGCCTGCTTGGCGACGTCCAGTTCCTGACGCATTTCCTGGATCTGGCGACGGATCTCCTCTTTGCCAGCCAGAGGAGGAGCTGGGCGAGAAGATCGTAGAGACGATGTCGAATCATGGTGGGAGGTCACCGGAGAGAGAGACCGGGCTCGTCGAGATCTGGGAGGATCTCTGTCGTGACCGCCTCGTGGGACTGGCTTGTCCCCTCTAGGTCGATGTGGGGGGTCCGCAGATTTGTGCGGACTGAAGGAGGAAGTCGCCGGCGAAGAAGGAACCGCCGCTTCCTTATGAAAGTGTGGAGCAGGAGAAACCGTAAGGCGCTCCTGGACCAGGTGGGTCAGAGTCTGAACTTGTTGGACCAGCGAGGCAAACTGGTCCTGGGTCACCAGGATGGCAGGCGGTGACGGGGTTTCGACTGGTGGTGGTTGCGGCGCTAAACCGCTCGTCGGATCAGGCCTCTGGGAGGCGACCTGATCTTGAGCTTCAGAGGTTACTCTTCTTCGATTGGCCATTAGAGAGGTTCTACTCCAGATTAGGATCCTTGTCTCCTTTCTTCAAGTTTTAATGGGACTTGAGGCCCTTCCTCTAGCGCCAATCTGTTGCCACCGGGATCCGTCCTCCGACTTGGGCGCAGTCGATCTCCAGGGGGGCAGACCTGCACACAAGTCCTCGCACGAGAGGCGTTGGGGGTGGCCCTCCACGGAAGACCCTCCGATGCTCAAGTCAGTGAGAGGAAATCAGCGATCAATCAGAAAATGGAGAGGTGGATCCCTCCGGGGAGTCTCTCTAGGGGGTGGCCAATCGAAAACTCTAGGGGAGCGAGAGCACCGATGAGCAGCCAGAGAGAAGGAGAGTGGGAGTGAGGGTGTGAGCGCGCACGTACCTGAGGAAATCTGTGAGCGTGATACTTATAGGCTGTCGCCTCGATCTTGAGCATCTTCTGGAAGGTTCAGAGGTTGTTAGGATACGAGAGTGGATCGAATCAGGCCGTTGTGGGGCTGTTGGGATCCGTATCTTGTCCGTTAGGGGATCGACGGCTGGGAGAGCTCCCTGATGGCTTGAGATTGGTAGATGTGTAGGTCTCAGGTAGCCTTGATAGGTTCTAGACCACTTCTCAGCATGATTCCTTGCCTAGGGTGCCATTATAGTAGGCTTAGACTCTCCCGTGTCGGGTTCCGTGGAGGTGGGTATTGGATCATGGGTCGTTCAGTGAAGCCGGGCCATGGAGGCTCGGGGGAAACGAACTACAGGAAGTTCGGAAGAGCCGAGCTATGGAAGCTCGGGAGAAGCTGAGCTATGGAAGCCCGGTAAAGCCGAGCTACGAAAACCCGGGGAGGCCGAGCTACGAAAGCTCGTGAAGGCCGAGCTACGGGAGCCCGGGGAGGCCGAACTATGGAAGCCCGGGAAGGCCGAGCTACGGGAGCCCGGGGAGGCTGAGCTACGGGAGCCCGGGGAGGCTGAGCTATGGAAGCCTGGGGGGCCGAGCTACGGGAGCCCGGGGAGGCCGAGCTATGGAAGCTCGGGAGAGCCGAGCTATGGAAGCTCAGGGAAACTGGGCTATGGGAGCTCGAGAGAGCCGAGCTATGGGAGCTCGGGAGAGGCGAGCTACGAAAGCTCGGGGAAGCCGAGCTATGGGAGCTTGGGAGAGACGAGCTACGGAAGCTCGGGGAAGCCGAGCTATGGGAGCTCGGGAGAGGCGATCTACTGGAAGCTCGTGGGAGATGAAAGGAGGAGGTCGGTCTTAGCTTTCTCGCACGGATATTAATGCAATGACGATTTTACCCCCCAACAATAATCAACATAAGCAAAATTGTGGTTTGGCTCAAATCAGGTATATAAAAAGATGGTGCACGTATTTGCATGGCTACCAGAAAATAGGTATTCTTGGAAGGTAGATGTATGCATTTTTTTTTTAATATGTGAAATGTTTATTGCTAATGAACCTTGACAATCTGCCAAACACGGATTAGGTAGTGAAAAATGCATTTTGAATATAAAAGTAGCCTCTAGGGTTCAAATCCTACAGCTGTCCTAAAAAAAAAAAACAAACCCTTTTTTTTTACTCACAGGTTTACTACGCCTATGAAACCTCATCATCCTTAAATTTTTAAAAAAAAAATCTTATTGCACTGCATGCGGTATAGAAGAAACTGTATCATGCGTAATGATTAACACACGGTGTGTATACATACATGCTAAAAATAAAAAAAAAATATTTTTGCTTTTGGCATAAACATGCACACACTGCATGCCAATCATGCATGCGATGTGCTTATTATATATGCATTGTGCTTAGTGCAATAAGACTTTTCCTAAATTTTTGCATGAGCCAATGGACGACCATAAGATATATTTTTATATTCTTAACTCTTCTCAACAATAAATAGAGAATGTATTTATTTTAAAATTTTTAATACTAATATCAACATTATCAATATGAGAAAGATATTAAATAATAAATTAGTAATAATTTTATTAAATTTATTTTGTTTTTTACAAGCCAATTGATTTTTTCTACCCAAGAAAAAAAGGTGAACTAATTTAGAAAACGAATAATGAGAGATGGCAACTTGACAATATTATTCTCTTAAATGTAAACGAAGAAACATGATGAAACTGTCATCATCCAAGTTTGAACCAAAGAGCTCTTCTAGAAGAAGAAGAAGAAGAAGAAGAGGGGTGCCAACCAGCTAACCCAAGCCTAACCGACGATCACGCTCAATTTTCAAACTATGAATAAGTCGTAGCAAGTAATAATCATATAAGGACAATTATTAATTCTGATCTAATAAGCTTAAGCTCTTAGCTTTGAACACAACTGAATACCTAACGTTATAAAGTCAATTTTGATGATGCATCATTTGCTCTTGTGATGTTTCAGCTACCACATGTTTCAGTAGTCGTGATCTGCCCTACCAACGACTTGAAGAGCAAGTTCTATTCGGGAAGCAAGCCAGAGAGGGACATCTAGTCTTTGGGCGTTCATTAAGAGTTTCTTGGCATGCGAGGAGTGGATACTTTTTAAGCCTAATTAATGCCGTAATGCGGCAGGTTCGGCAAGGCTCGATTCTAGATTTGAGAACACGGTCTTCTTTTTGTCCGGGAAGAAGAGGGAAAAGAAAAGAAAAAAAAAAAAAAGAACTTCCCTGGATTCATAATCCTCATATAAGTGAGGAATCGAGCCATTTACGTGATGGTGGACATCACGGCAAGTTTTCAAAACAAGCGTTCCATCCTCTAGAGTACATGCGTGTTTAGGTGAAAGCCACCTTTGTGGTTGGAAAGTTGAAACTTTGCAGTACGTATCATGTAATCAAGAGGCCCATGCAACCATTCAAGTTCTTGCTTGGTATTGTATGTAAGTGCTTTTTTTTTTTTTTTTTGTAAAAGCAGGTGATCATACTAGTCTAATACGAGTTAATCCAGATATATCAGAATACAAAAGTTGCGTGAGTACAATGGGACAGGGATCTTCCTGTTTCCAAATCTAAAAACTAGAGTGGTAGGCCACTGAGGCCGCCACCTAGTCAGTTTCCCTGTATACATACTGAATCTGGACTGAATGAACCTTCCGAAGAATAGACCAGATATCATGGAGTAAAGGGTTGCTAGGGATGTAAGCATCAGAATCCTGCCGCACCCATCGGATGACTGTAGTGGAATCCCCCTCGATGATGAGGCAGTGAGCATATAGGATCCGAGTGCATTAAGAGATACCAGTCCAAGCGGCATAAAACTTAGCCAGAGAAACTAAGGAGTCAAGGTGGCATATGCATGTGCTTTTTTACTCCAGTGCATTAAGGCTGTCAATGGATTAGATTAGGTTAGGTTTGGGTTGAGTTTATACAGACTAGTAACATATGGAACCTTCTGATTTATACTAGATCCAGATCCAACTTGATATTAGACGGATACCATGGACTCGTACTTGCCAAAAATTGGATCGAAGAAAATTGGCCTTCGATCAATAATCACTTATTCTAACAACTAATCTAAATAGCGCCTAAGCCCGACGAGCTAGCGACAGCGCTTTATCTATGTAATTATTCATTAATAACTACTTAAAGTATTCAAACAACTAATCTGACCGGTTAGCTACGTCATGAAAATGTTAGTTAACAGTCACTTAAAATTATTCTAAAAACTAATCCAAACAGAATTTGAGCTCGACAAGTTAACCCTATATGCATGTGACGGACGAACCATGACCTCACCATGTCAGAAAAATTCCTATTTTATATTGAGTCCAAGCCCAACATCCCAGCATTTTATACATATAATATACTAGAAGGAAAAGCCTTCCTGCATCGTGCACAATAATTGATCACGCAGGCGTATGGTGCAGAAAAGGATAAAAATATCCTTCAGCATGCGCAACCGCACGCGCACATAACCAATCATCGAGCTTTTCTATGCTAAAAAGTAGACGAGTGATTGCTCTATTGGAAAAGTTTTTCTACATCATCTTCGGTGTAGGATGGTCGCATGGTGATTCGTTCGTGCATGAGCCCACATATCTACGATGTGAAACCCATGAGCGAACTCCTCGTGCATGAGCCCATACATCTACGATGCGAAACCCATGAGCGAACTCCTCAATGCAGGCAAATCATTATGTCTCCTCGGTGCAAGCCAACATATTAGCAAATCATCGCGTCCGGTGCAACATGGCCTGCACCGGAGACGGTATAGAAAGACTTTCCCTACCCTATTATCAACTTGGGCTACATTGGGCCCTCGATTTCTCTCGACGCCCTCGTGAGTGCTGTCATGCTACCTTTCCTTGCTGCATGCGGGGAGAAGCATCTTTTTATCGAAACTCGTCACCTTAGTGATATAATATTTCTCTCGCTTTACGAATCTAATAGCTTGTCACTAGGAAACCTCAAGCACACGAGCAAATTAAACTGCAAAAGCCCCAGCTGATTCAATGAACCCTCGAGCACAAGGAGGAGCCATGGACCCGTCGAAATCATCGGCTAATAAGGCCACTTTAGCCGTCATTTATATGAGAAAGGTGATCTCCAATGAAGGTCCAGATGCATGCTTTTTCTCCACCCTTTTTGATTCCTCCCACCACAACCAATCTGAGTGCAACGCTTGTGCTTAAATCGTAGAGGAATTAGTGGTCACGGCAATGAACCATATACCAAATACCATGGACGGCGAAAGGACATAAATAGAACAAGTGCTTACATGACCCATGAAAAGATGTGAAAAGAACCATGATCGACCGTCCTATTCGTCTATCTTTCCAGTTTTGGTTATATATCTGCAACTAATTAATATTGAAAAAAATTATATTGGCAGATAGCCCCATTAGTCAATTAAGACAGAAATGTGCTTGCAACCTATTGGATTGATTTTTAAGGAATTTAATGCACATCGATGATCATTATCATATTCTTAGTCTTGATGTGAGTCTCATTATAATTAATTGTTAAAACTGGGACAGCGTTCGCTTTATTTTGGATAAAAATTGAAGCTTAATTTCTTTGTCTTCCAGCTTCTGTGCCTTTATTATGGATGCTAAGATTTTCACATACTCCGGTGGATAAAGGCGCCTTCGTCATTTTAGATTAACATGCCACAAGTACAAAAAAAAAAAAAGACAAAAAAGACAAAAAAAAAAAAAAAAAGGACAAAAGGCAGTAGTTAATTTGTTTAAAAACATGCTTTCTTCCATGTTGAGAATGGTAGCTTGACAAAAAGAATAACTTACAAGTGAAAACAATTCAACTGAGATTCAAGTAATTTGAAAAAGCCACTTTCTCCTCATTCTACAAATTTCACTGGGTCAGGTAATTAAAGTTAATTAAGATGGTGGAAATGGTAAACTGATAAATAGCCTATCTCCTAGTAGTACGTAGTAAATTTCATATTGAAAGCTCGTTACTACATGCATGGTTTTGTTTGGTTGGAGTCCTTAATTAGTTCATATATATTTTGCCTCCTTTTTTTTGTAGACGAATTAGGTGACAATAAGGACCTTACAAGGTCATATTGTTTTTTGTCTGTTGTAGTTTTATAAATAAGTCTGCTCATATTTGGAATCCTATCAATTTAATGGTTGAGTTAAAGCTTCAGTTTGCAAAGAGACTACTAAAGGTCACAAAGGCTTACGTGGCAACCTTGTAAGATTTCAGATAAGATATCTATAGCCATATCCAATCTCTTCCAATAGAAAAGCTGATTATCGCCGTAAAGTCTCTCTAAAAAAATATATATTAATAATCAATATTCAAAGAGAAAATACATGACAGAAGTGTATATTTGCAACACATACACAATTTATTATTTTATGTCGTTCCTGAAGTCCAAAAGTTCTAGTCCTAAATATTTAATTACTTTGACTGAATCACAACTTTATCAAATGCTGCCCTTTTGACTAGTTACTTCAGCCCCGTCCAAGGTTGGTTAATGCCTGAAGAGAGAAAATACTGTAACTTGTAGTAGAATAATTACGAGTTACAAAAAAGAAAACAAATAAAAATTGATATCAAAACATTTTTTCAGGAAGACAGCATGTGAAAGAAAGATTAGGAATTATAACTTCTTGTTATTTTCTTGCGAAAAAAACCATGATGCAAATTAGACTGGTTTGAAATTTTCATGGTATGAGCAAATCTTTCTCAAAATTATAGCATAATATTTTCCTGGAATGTCATTTGCAATCCTTCTGCATGTGTGTAGCAGTTTTGAATGAACATAAGACATGTAAATTTTCCAATCAAGAATGAACCCTACAGAAATTAATTAGACAATCGCATTAAGTTGATGGACAAAAATCACTAGATATCTAACTATAGTTGCCCACCACCATCCTTTCCACGATTTCTGAGACTACAACCTCGATCCTATCGCATTATAATGATGGAAAAGGTGGTAAACTTGAATTCCTAGGTCCTAGAATAAACAAATTAATTAGTTACATCTGAGTCCCTAACTCTTTTGAGACTACTGCAAGTGTCCTGCTTAGACTTAAAAGTTCTCACAACTACTACAACAACCATCACCTGTCATAGCCAGATATAAATACCATCAAATGTAATGGTTGCATATGAGTGAGTACGTGATAGAGAGAGAGAGTGAGAGAGAGAGGGCTGCTTGGCCCTCGCATTGAGTATCTAACGACCAAGTTGTAGCTATGTGCCTAAGTGTTCTTTTTGTTTGGACGTTTGTGATCAAGAAGAGAGCAATGACCTAGAGTAATGGAGAAGTACTTTCGGAAGCACGAATTCTCCAAAAGCAACTATGACAAAAAATTCCCCTTCCACAAATAACTTATCCTTTCCAGTTTCCACAATAACTTCAGCTACCGAACAAGGGCCAGACCAACCATGATTAGGGCAGACCTTCCTTTTCCATTCCTACCACAGACCATTTAATGCAGCAGCACTAAAAGCATGGATTCCTTCTCCTTGTCCTCTAGAACTATCCCACATCTCAACTCTCCACCAGTCTGAAGCACCATTAAATGCTCATATCCAAACTCAGCATTCTCCAACAATCAGCCTTCGCCTTCAATGAAAACAATGCCATTAATTATCTTTTAAAGGTAGCAATCTAAGATGGGCTATCAAAAACCCAAGAAGAATGTTCTCCACTTGAATCAGTCGGAAAGATCGATCGATAAACTCATCGCTTCATATATTCCATACTAGATAAGTCCATACTCATAGAATTAGATACATGTACAATAAGCGTAGAGGCATAGAGATAGAGCACTAACAAGCAGAGAAGAAGGGGGAATGAAATATAATCATGGCTGGCTGCTGTGGATGAAGGATGGGACAATGTCTTGGAGGAGACCATAGTCAGGGAACTGTAGCTGCTGAAGAGGAGGACGTAGGGTTGGCAGGAACATGCTAGGGTTTGCGTCACCTTGCAGGCTACCAGCGTTCAGTTGGGGCAATTGGTGCATCAGAAGCTCTTGGCGGAAGCTCGCCGGCAGTACTGTTGGTGGAGGCGCCAAGATGTGCGCACTCCCTCGAATGGTTGCAGGGCTCGGATGGTTATGCTGACCTTCGTATGTGGTGATCACGATCGTTGGATCTTGATACGATCTCTCCACCCTCTTCTTCACTGAGCACTTCTGTGTCGTGCATCGATAATAGCTCCTGCCATTAGAATTATATAATTCAGCATAGAAATCAAGATGAGCACATATACTGCTTCACTGCAATACATTAAGATAAGGAGTGGAAAGATGTGGGAAACGAGTGCAGCTAGTAGGCGCCTCCTACCTTGGAAAAGGGCTGTTCTTCACTGCCTTCTGCCCATACTTTCTCCACCGATATCCATCTTCAAGATGATCAACTTCACTTTTTGTCATGAAGGCGAAGCGTGGCTCCCTTTGTCTCTTCTCTGATTTCTTCCTTGGTCTGTTCCTGGTTGAATAATTTTAAAAATAAATAAATAAATAAAATTAAATTCACTGTTTAGACTAAAGATCTCACATCCATTGATTTCAACAGAAGTCCATTTCATGACTTCCCTTTAATGGACCATTTGTAGACAATCACATCATGCCATGAAACTTCTTAGATGGTTGCTTTGTTTTCTTCCAGTTTTGGAGATCGATCTTGGATCTTTAACTGCACCCCGACAAGAAGCACAAGAAAAAGCCTCAAGGAAAATACAACCCATCAGGAGTCATTGTATTACCCCACCTTGAAAGTAGTCTAGGGATCACCAAAACAAAAGGTTTGAAATCACAAACCCAACAGAAGAGAAGGGAGGAAAAGTAGGAGGAAAAAGCAAACCTTTCACTCAAACCTTACATGTTTTGTTTTGTTAGTCAAAGTGAGAAACCCTAATAGTTCACACTGATAGAAGAGTAATCAAAAAAGGGGACCGGAAAAAGCGAATCTAATTCACAATTACCCTCATGTTCTTGCTCGATTGAAAATCCATATAATCTGTTAGCATCCACCCGATGGAAAACCCTTAATTATCTTAATATATCCAATTAAAAACTCAAGGAAAGGAATATCAAAACCTACACTTTCTTGGACTTGTCAGCCCCTTCCTCGCTCCCTTTAAGCTGCTGCTTCTCCTCTTCCTCCACCTTCAGCTGATCTTTTTTGCACCGCCCCGAGTCCTCTTCGCCTGCTGCCTCGGTGGACGACGAGGAGACGGAAGAGTTGGGAGTAACCGGCGTCGTGCCACCACCCCCGGTAGAAACATTCAGATTAGGACTGATATTGGTATCCACGACCAATTCTCGCTTCACCGCCCCACCATCGCGGGACTTAACAGCTCAGGCGGCGAGTTCGACATGTCAAAGGCCTTGGAAAGCAAGCCATAATCCGACGAGCCATGTAGGTAGTCCGTGAAGCTCACGTATGGCGAGGCTGCTTGCAGATCGAAGCCTTGTAGCTCTTGCGGTGCACCGGCGCCGTGCCTCTGGGAGAAAAACGAGAGATCGTCATGGATCGGGAGATCGCTGCGGTCTCGGAGGAAGTGGTGGCCATGGTGGTAGATCTCTCTATTCTCCCCAGACATAGAAAGTGTTAGAGAGATTGAAGTGAGAAAGGAGAGGTAGTAGTGAAAAAAGGGAAGAGGGGAGGAATTAGTTTGAGCGAGAGAGAGAGAGAGGGAGAGCTTAGGGTGGTCTGGTCATCCCTTCTCGTTTTGGTGCAAGGATAAATGGATAGGTGGAAACGAGGACTTTGGAATGGCCACCATTTTGTGTTATTTAATTAATTTAATTTAATTTAATTACTTTTTTAAAAATTATTTGTTAATATGGGGTTTAAGGAAGGTGAATAGTCCACACCCCAGTCGGACGGTGGGGAGCTGGCGATGAGCCAGCGATCACCGGGGATTGGCGGTCACGTGGAAGAGGGAACAGTGGTCAAATTTCAAACCTTTCTTTTCCAGTCCTCCCTTCGGCGGCCACGTGTCCAGGGAGCACCGTCATTTGACCGGTCTCTGGCACGTGGGAGACCGCTGGTGCGCAGGCGCGTCGAGGCCCCGGTGACGCTCCCGTGAGTCACGGTGGTCCCCGCTTGATGAGGCCGACAACGGGGCTACGGAGGTGGAGACGTCCGTTGGATCGAGATCGGATGGTTGCAGATCGGTTGATCGGCGATACGTTTAGGACCGGCGGGCCTGAAGGCTCCTGCTGCTACGGTGCGAACTCCGGGCGGTGATTTGCCCGGGGTTGCGGAGGGTGCGAAGTCGCATTCCCGGCTATGGTTTTCGGCCGACCACAATACGAGCCTTTTAATTTTCCACGCACCATAAAAGAAAAAAACACATGCGATGCTGTTCGATTAAGGATATATACACGGTGTATTAATTCTTTTGTTTCCCAAATAAAATTAAAAGTTATGTGATGGATCCATCCATTAACAAGGGACAATGAAATGACGCATATTTGTGGTTATTTATTTTTATTTATTCAGGCCTAGCTTAATCCCCGTTCCAAGTTTTCGGACAAAAATTTAATAACCAGGATCCATTGTTCTAAATAAAAAAAAATACTAGACTTCATGTTCCCATGGTCATTTCTTTTTGAGTTTATAGCTTGCGTACAGAGATTTGGTGTCTTAATGTTTGTAAAATCAAACTAGAAGTTCAAAACTTATATATATATATATATATATATATATATATATATATATATATATATATATATATATATATATATATATATATGTATGTATGTGCGCGTACGCGCGCATGCATACTTGCATATCCTACCAAATTTTAATTATTAAATAGTAATAAAACAATAAACTCAAATCAATTCCCTCTTTGTGCCTAGTTGATAGCTTGCATATAGAGACTTGGTGTCTTAATGTTTGTAAAATCAAACTAGAAGTTAAAAACATATATATATATATATATATATATATATGTGTGTGTGTGTGTATGCGCGCATGCATGCTTGCATATCCTATCAAATTTTAATTATTAAATAGCAATAAAACAATAAACTCAAATCAATTCCCTCTTTGTGCCTAGTTGATAGCTTGCATATAGAGACTTGGTGTCTTAATGTTTGTAAAATCAAACTAGAAGTTAAATATATATATATATATATGTGTGTGCGCGCGTGCATGCTTGCGTATCCTACCAAATTTTAATTATTAAATTGTAATAAAATAATAAACTCAAATCAATTCTCTTTGGGTGCCCAGACTGAGGAGGACTTGATAATTTTTAGGTGCCAATTTGATCTGTCTAAGCTTGATTTTGTCAATTACTTAGTTTGTTAGCTTTAATATGGCTTGATTAGCCACATCAATATGTATTATGTATGCATGAATATTTTTGATTTAAGACCTCAATGTCATGGAAGGAGGGTAGATGAACTCAAATTTTTTATTTTATATACTTTTTGTGGACTTAGGATGTCAGGGGGTCGGTTGATATTTATTGCTTGTTGCAGTGGTCCTGGAAGAACAGAGCTTGGATTCTGTTGAAATTGCTCGGAAGCCATACGCATTATTTTTTTATTTTGCCACCTAATCTGGAGACAAATATGCGATATTTCGTTTAGGTGTTTCCTATCATTGTACCATTCCGTAAAGCTATATGATGAAATAACAATGAAATTTACCAGCTGCGTCAAGTTACACTCACCCAAAAAAAAAATAAAGAAAGAAAGAAAAGAAACCATCATGAGACCATCTACCTTTGAATCGATTATTATAACAATTACTAATTAGTTCGAATATCTGGGCAATATAGCCATTCCAATGGGAGTTGGACAAGGTGAGCGTTTGACTAAGAACAGTCATGACCACAAACTTCTTTTAAATCAAACATAGTTCGTATAATATAATATATATATATATGTGCTAGCTCCAGTATCCGGATTCCGTATGCATGCGTGATTAAGGGAGACGGCATTTAAGATGGTAGGAACGTTGTCGCTTTATTTGGCAGATCTTTTGATGTTCTATTCCCGGATCCATAAAGAAAAGCAGAAGTTTGAAGTCAAATCTTGATATCAAAAAAGATTAATAAAAAGATAATCATAAGGAAATGGACAAATCTTCCAGGTATGAAATAATTTAGTTTATAATCTGGACAAACGAGAGCTGATCCACCACATGTGCTGCTGATACCGCTAGTATATATTCTCTCTCCCCGAGGCTCTCCAGTCCACTATTGTGCTTAAATTTGACTTTGTTGCAAGTCCTGAGGGCAATTTTTTAAGTCCTCAATGGCCCATCAATCAACCCCGAATTTTGACGGCAAACTAGGATAGATTATATGACGAATACTTCAAATACTAATGGCACCAGTTGCTATCATATTTCATGCATCGGTCTTGGTGGGAAACGCTAAAACCTTTGTTTTTTTTCTAATGGACATTACGATCCTTTATAAATTAATTATAATGGACGTCTATATTTTGCTCTCTTTTTTTTCTTCAATTTGTACAACTTATGTCCTTCCATTCATCTATATACATAAATGCCCATAACAAAACAAAAGGCTCGTTGAAATATATATATATATATATATATATATAATTCCACGTGCTCCATATAATTATTCCACCAATAAAATGTTTGATTTTGACGATGCATCACTAATTAAAGTTTAAATAGTAAATTAATATTGAATCCTTCAATGAATTAACCTTTAAATTTTTTTTATTTTCAAAGCAAAAAAAAAAAGATCGGTATCATGGACGCGTGGATGGACGGTAAAAGCTAAACGGTAATGTTCAAGCTCTATTCAGATGGGATCGGTCTGATGGTGACCGCAATGAAGGAAACAGTCCTCAAAATAATCAATGAAAAGATGGTTATGTGACGGCATGAGTTGTAGGCGTGACAAAGTCGGATCCAATGACTGTTTGTAGTCCTCGATTGGGGGCGGTTGCTTCAACTCTACGACTATTTTATTTTTCTCTCATCTCCGTGGGACATGATAGAGAGAGAGAGAGAGAGAGAGAGAGAGAGAGAGAGAGAGCTTGAGATTGTTGACCGGGTGCAGCCCGCACTACTTTGTTCTTCTGGGGCTTAGTGGCAACGTCCCATCAGCCGCTATGGTTGTTTTTTTTTTTTTTTTAAGGGGATTTCATTTGGCACCGACGTTAACGCCCGGCCAATCCCAAGGCCAAGGCTGCCCAAAGTCTTCAGGCCATGGCCAGCTGATGCACCCAACTCAAATGGATCAAATGCATCCAAAGTTTTCAAGCTAGCCTCTTGATAAATTAACTGGTTGATGAATTTTCACCGTCTTTTGCGTTGATGATGAAAAAAAAAAATCATTATTTACACCTGACATGGATCCATGTCTAGTAGTATCATGTATCATTCCAATTCACTAAATTATTGAGCTAGATAGCTACGCTAATGAAAATTTGGTTCAATGGCAGTATCAGATAATGTGTCGGCTTAAACATCTGCCTCAGATCGAAATAAAGGAATGTATAGAATGATTACTGTGCATGAGATGTCCCTCAAGAATAACTTAGTCAATGCATGCTATGTTGTAGCTTATTGATTGCACTCTATCCATTGGAAGAGCTATAAGCCCAAAAGTTGGAAAGTGTTTTTTTTTTTTTGTGTGTGCTTGCCCTTGTTAATTCATATATAAAATCCATCCATTGTTATTTTTTAAGAAATGTGATGAAGTCTGCCTATTATAAGCCTTTTGATTTGAAAGAGGGATGCCCACTAGCTTGGATAACAATGGTTAGCAAAATTTAATAAATAACCCAATATGATTACCTGGATGAAATGTTAGGAATAATTATACTTCAAGGATCAAACCCCTAAACTTTTCATTTTTAAGTGAAGGGGTATAACCACTTAGCCATTATTTTTAATCATTATCTTTGTACCATCACAAAATTGGATGACATTAAACATCAAATTTTTATTGAAAGTTCTAATAATTCTAAATTTGATGGCAAGTCATCTAAATTGAAGATCAATACTTGATATTAAGACTTATACTTTTGGAAGTTTTAGAAATCAAAGATTGCAAGTTTTTGTTATTCTTGATTTATGCATTTAAGGGGATATGGAAATAGTTAGATTTCAAAACATAATAGAATACTTAAGTGGATCATCTATACATCAAAATCTAATGAATTTTAATCAATAAATATTTGAGAACAGATAGATCATGATTAATAATCTAAATTTTCAACTTATGCATATATTATCATATATTTTAGTATATAGTGCAAACTTAAATGGTTTATCTTTTACACCTATTTGATGTATAAATAGGAGCCCACTTAAATATATAATATTAAATTTAAATATTTTAAATTTTTAATGGCTTATATATACTTGATTGATAAACAATTTTTTGTTTTTAGAATTTTAGTTATTATTAAGTCTTTTACTTAGAAAATTGGCATCTAATATATAATTTTATCCAATTTAACTCATCTAAAACATAATATTAACAATAATAGTAGTAATGATGATAACAATGACAACTCTAGAATATATATACATATGTCATCAATATTATAGAATGAAAATAATACCATTGTCATAGTAAGAAGATAGCCTCCTTAGAATGCTTCCACCTCCATCCAATATAGCCTCGGCCCACAAAAGATATGTAATGCTGGCCTCATGAATCGTCAAAAGAAATTAAATAAAGCCACAAAAAGATCCAATATAACTTGAAAGGAAGCCATGAGGACTTTTAACGAAGAAAACTTTGAATGAAAGGGTCTACAAAGCTCATCCCTATAAAGTGGGATGGTGCCTTTTCTGCTTGTTTTCATCTAATCCCGGCATGAGTTTGAACAAAATGCTACGAATATACAGCTTCGTCCATGGTGCAGTATCCATGGTCATGAAATGTTTTCTCACACATGACCTCATGGGTGGACCATTATAAATCTTAGACTAGCTTAGTTATCCATCAATAAAATTATTCCAATTTCAGCATCCTTCTGGACTCCCATCAGCCTTTGAACAAGCAAACCCCTTTCCTGGTGAACAAAAGTAAATTGGTGGTCCCAAATTGATATGTGGTCAAAATATTTTGCAATCTCTGAGACCATGATATAGCATCCTTTCTTTTTTGTCCCAATGGCACCACGTTTGACATGCCAAATTGATGGAACCTAAGAAGCTAGGTTCAAGTTCAAGGTTCCACCGACTCCTTGTAGGTATGTCCTACCATTGAGTATATTAACACATAGTTTGTGCTCTTTAATATATTCCAATCAATAAAACTTTGATTATTAAACTATCTAGAAGGTTAGCAAGCAACATATACTATAGGTGGGGTTATGGTGCATATAGTAGTAGTTCGTTCTATTTGACTATTCTCTTTCTTTTAAAGAAATTCTCCCTTTGGAAACAATCACCTTGAATATTTTTCTCCACTCTATTTTTTTTTTTATAAAAAAAATTATGAGTTATTGGAATGCGTAGCCCACCAATTTTGGGATCCTGGTGGAAAGTGGGGGTAGATTCTACAGTGAAACACCATATCTTATGAGTTGTAATTTTATGTAAACAAAGCTCGGGCTACATTGTTTACCAATGGAATAAGATGTGTGGGTACTCAAAATGGTAACCTATGAGGCCTAATAGGCTACCAAACATAACAGTCCTCCTACTTGTTGAATCCAAGGAAGCAAGCTTCATTGTTCCTTTCTCACCTAATATTCCCTCCATCTACCTAAATAATGCATCATTGTTCCTTCCAGTCAAGACGCTAGATGTTGGGATAAGAAAGTCAAGGTTCGATATAACAATTCAGAGTTTAGTACACTCTTGAGCTTTTCACTTCCTTCATGTGTCCCACTGCATCCCTTTTGCTGCACGTTACTGACATCTGATTTGTTAATCGTTACAATGGCAACATATTAAACTGAACATAGATAGATGCCACATGCATGATGAATCATGAATATGAATATATAATTGCATTAGTTGTCTCAATCTAATCGTACGTTCGATCCACGTCAAGTTCAGATACGACCACCCCATCATGCATGGATGCATGTCCTTGTTTCGAATGAGAGAGAGAGAGAGAGAGAGAGCATGTGATGGATTCCAGCATCGTTTCAAAGGGCGTGGCTTGATTTCTTCATCAAACCCAAACAATAGAATTCAAAAGTGTATCATATCCCTATTGGCGAGTAAGAGAGAGAGAGAGAGAGAGTCAAAGGTGGATATCATATCCCTATTGGCGAGTTAGAGAGAGAGAGAGAAAGAAAGAGGGAGGGGTGCCTGGACTTGGTCTTCAGACTAAGAGACTTGATAGTAGAAGTTCCATCATGCATCCTTTATCCTGGCATAAAATATAAGCAAGTTGTGGCATAGTGGTTTTGGAAAGGCTTGGACTTTGAAGCCGCGCCTGGGGAAGAGGGCAAGGAAAGGAGGTCTCATCTCTTTCATCATCGAGACCAAAAGAATAGAAAGTTTGTCTCATGGCCATATGGGGACCTAAGCTTCCAGGGTCCAACTAAGACCAGTCGGCGTCGAGGCAATTGAGATGGCCCTTGCCACGCCAATCCCCCAGTAGATACCTTTCTCCATCGGTGCCTCATATGACCAATAAGAAATGGAAGCTTGGACTAGACAATGCTCTACAACATGTGACTCATATAAAAAACCTATTAGTTTTGTTTATATGATTTTGTGGCCCATTGATAATTGCGCAAGCTTGCATGATAGGTGACAAAGATCGTTAAAAGAATTAGTTAAATAAATGTAGCAGGTGGTGTCATTCCCAATTTATTTCCTTTTGACTTCCCGCCCTTAATTTACTGTTGGAATTTCGAGGAGTATTTTTATATCACGAAGAGTCTGCACATGAAAGTCTCGTAGTGTTTGACTTTTCAAAAGCTGTCCCTAAATAAATGTATAAGATAGCATTTATTCAAAGAATAGCTGAGGAAATAAGTATCTTTTAAAATTACAAATCTGCCATTAAGGGATAACTTTAATTGTTCCTAAATTTTTTAGACAGTGTTTGATATGAGGGATAAGAACAGATATCACCTTGATATCCCTTCTTATTCCTAAATGCTATAGCTAGAAGGGATAGGTCTGAAAAAATTTAACCAGAGAGGATAACCATGGGTTATCCCTTGAACTTATTCTCTAGGGAACCCATGAATAACTAAAGTTATCCCTTGATGACAGATTGTAATTTAAAAAAAAATGCCTATTCCCTCAGTTATCCTCTGGATAAATGCTATCACGTACATTTATCCAGGGATAGCTTTTGGGCTATCAAACACTACCTTAAGGAATAAGTTCAGAGGATAACCCATGGTTAAACATGGGTTATCCCCTCTGATTAAACTTTTTCAGACATATTTCTTCTGGTAATAGCTTTTGGGGATAAGGAGGATATCCAAGGATATCCCCTTATTCTCTATTTCAAACACTCCATTAAGGCATTTTAGACACCAATGATTAGAAACAAAAGAGAGAAAATTGCTGCCCACATGGGCACAAAAGATCAAGCTCACACCACCCCCAAGACCATTGTTTTCTTTCTTGAAAAAAAGGATCAAACCTATTTAAAAAAAAGTTAAAACGTTATTTAAATCTTCATTATTAAAAAAAAAGTCTGAAGATATTGGGTATCTCTTCCTTGTTGAAGCTTCTAATTAATTTATGCTGCATAGACTACTCTAAGCCAATGTTTGGTAGAATATATAACTTGTGAAGCATCCCTAAAGATCTATCAAAGAAAAGGCTTGATATAGAGAATCGTGTTAATTTGTTTGCGAGGGCATATGAACACTTGAAATATTAAATGCTTTGCCTTCATTTTTGAACACTACAAGAAGATGAGGTGATATTATCTTCAAACTCTATTCAACTAAACCTTGCTACTTAATTATCAAATCATCTCCAATTTCTTTGGCCTTTTCTGCTGGAGGTCCTTGTTTTCCACTGTGTTAGGTGGTCCAATTATATTCTAACATTTTTTTTTTCCCATTCAAAACGTTTAGATGTAATGCTTTCTTGGTCTATTTATGTTAGCACTAATATTAATTAGTCAATGAAGAATGCATCGATCCATACGGTTCTAAGTAGACAGTGATGTGGCTTTTCTATTCCATGAATCAGTATGTTTTGAAACCACTGGGGACATGTGGATGTGGCTGGCATGCATGGTCATGGCCACAATCTAGCGTCCCTCTCATATCAGGAAAAAGGGACAGCTTTAATTTATTCCAAGTTTGATTGCAAGTCCCAAGGGTGCAAGAGATGTCTGTCTCTCCTGCGAACTGGAGCCCGGGTCCGGGGTTAGGAGGTGGTCTCCATCACCTTTCTTTATTAATAGGTGGGGGTTGCTTCGGAGGAAAGGATGGAGATTTTTTTTTTCCCTACAGGAGATATGGGAATGAACCACAGGCTGCCAAGAAAGAGAAACTTATTATGATGATATGCCCTCTTGGAAATAAAGTGCCATCTTTTTAAAGTGCCATCTTTTTTTTTTTTAATACTATTATTAAAATATCAAACTTTCACACAAAATTTGTTTACAGTTTAAATCTACATACTTTAAAAATATCACATTGTAATTATATAAAATTAGTTAACATTAATAAAATAGCTGATATGTTATTCTATCAACTAATTCATGCCTTCATATTTAGGTGGCACATAATTATTCTATTGATTTTAAGTAATCCAATATAACAAAACATTAAGAATACATCATTTTTAAAATATGAAGAAATAAATTGTAATGATTAAAAATTTAAGAATCAAAATAAATTTTAAAGAAAAGTTTAAGGATCAAAATTATGTTTCTATGTTTTTTAAAAAAAAATTAAACCTGTGTAGCCCCCATGGTTGAAGGACAACTCTTAGCAATACAAGCTAGTTAAAAAAGGAAATGAGGAATGATATGAAAGGTTAAGAATATAGTTCTCATTAACATCTAAAATAATTTTGTCTATTTAACTTTTAGGGCTATATTGAGAATGCAAATAATCTTATTTGAAACTAAATATAAGGCTATATATTGACATTACCTATTCTTACTTGTTATTTTCTTTGGTTGCAAATAAGTTTATCTCGATACCTAAAATGTTATAATACTTTCACACTTATCGTTCTTGTGAGTATATAATTTTTTACATCTCTAAAAAAATTATTTAGATATATGGCATAGTATCATCTGTTGAGGTAAACGTAAACCATAGGAAGAGGATATTTGATTTTTTTAATTCCGTGGTAGGTAATATAACATTCAATTTGAAAAAAACTACACTATTAATTATAACCTATACCACTAAAAATATCTAAAAACTAAAAATCTTATATAGAGATAAAAAATGACTATGTTCTATTAAGTTATTATATTGAAATACAAAAGTATTTAAATTGAAAGCCTATATTTAAATTGAAAATCTATCTCATTAATCATGATTTATATATCTAAGAATGGACCGGTCCAGTTAGAGGCGGCCCAAAGGCCGGTCCAGTTATGAACCTCAGCAAGGCCAGTCGTTCCACAAACCTATTAAACCCATCAAATGGATGCAGTGTGAACCCGTTTCTTCCATCAAGTGCCCGATGAGCTCGCCCATCCAACCCTCCACGGCATGTTATGTGGACCGCCAATTTACGCACACCAGCTGTTCGATAAAATTCCCCAACCTATAGTCCAGCTTGGAAAACCGCCATTCCAACCAAACGATTCATTTTGCAAGTCAGATTCCCATTTCTCTCATGATGGAATGTTTGATGCACTTATATCTTGTGATGATGATTTAGCATGTGAATGCAGTGATTTCAGGTTATATACATCTCAGGTGAGACTACTGCCTGGCTTGTTCTGGTGTTCCTTTATTGCTACTCCATGCAGTCTCTGTTATGTCAGCAAAAACAAAAAGGGAGAGCCTCTTATACATATATAGCTGGTAAATCTTGAAAGTGGTTTCCCATTCTTAAACTGAAATGTTTTAGCATGCCTTAGACCTGTTGAGGGTTGACTTGCTATGTATATTATAACAGAGATGGTATGATTACATTTATGTTATCATACATGATGCTTGTCACCAGGTTCTTAATATATGGTGGTCTACTGGTCTTATTGAGTTAATCGAGAATCAAACGTTTAGTTGTATATTAGTTGCTCTGACTTGCCTTTGGATGTTTAAGGAGGCTGTTGTTTATTTTGGGAAAAGATGGTTATTTTTTGTTCTGGAATGAGTTTTAGAGGTTTCATATCTAGTATAAAACATGATATTGAGTGAAACTATTGTTGCAATCACAAAGGAAAGAAAGAGTGAAACTATTGGTAGAACATGCTTTGTCTGGTGTATGCATCCTAGAACTAAGAAGGGTTTTCCAAATAAGTTGGTAAAGTCTTGGAGCTAGGTACTTGGAACCAGAAGTGGTTCTCTCTAATACATGGACTAGAAACAGAAGCTACATATCAGGGCAGTATCTTAGAAAGTCTTGCTGAAATGCATTTGGTTTTTATGAAAGTAGAAAGACAAGAGATGACAGGATACCATTACAACATCATTATGTCAATTGACCTTAAAGATCTGACCACTGTTGTCCTTCGGGAATATTATCTTCGGAGATTCAGGTAATATTTTATTCATTTGTTGGTCGCTTGCCTTTCAAAAACAATGATGTCATGAAGATGTTCCATATCTTGGTACTACCAGTTTTGGTTGACTAGCTTATTCTTTTCCTCCTCCTCCTGGTTTTTTCTTTTAAGAAAAAGTCAGACAGTTGTCTAGCGTTGTTAAATCAGTTGATCATGTATACATTATTCATTTCCAGTCTGTTGGCATTCAATGCTGCCATTTCTAACCTTTTTTTTCCCTGCATTCCACTTCAGGTGTTTTTGACAGCATCTTCTTTTGCTCTTGGGCTAGGAGAAGTGCAACACTTGATTCCTTGATTAAAATTACAATTACCATTAACTGAGGGGAATCAATTATGTAAAATTACCATCATTCACTAACATGATTCTACAAATGGTAGATTGACATATTTTTTATTTATTTTTTGGTGCATAATGTCAATACTTCTCCTCTGTCACTTTAGTAGCAGGACCTGCAGAATTTCTGTTATTCTTCCCCCCCCCCCCAAAAAAAAAAAAGGAAATCAATAATCTATAAAGATGTATAGAAAACAAGAAGGGGCAGACAGTTCAGATATGAGGGTTTTTTCTTCTTTTTTCTAAAAAACATACATACACCAAGATAGAGAATTTCCTACATATGGATGGACTGTCCCCACAACCCTTGAACAAGGGGATCTGCCAAAAATGTTGTTTCCTTTTAGAACATCAAAGAATTCAATACCATTCTACTACTGCAAAGTCAAGGACATATCAAAAATGGTGATCACAGAAGGTTTCATTCCTTGATGAACAAAAGCCTCTTAAAGGCAAAAACGTTCCTCAACCATAATTTATTGGAAGTGGCCACCCCCCAGATAGTGTGAGAAAGGATGAAGCCATTCTGTCCTCTCATCATTCCCCTAACTGTAGATTCTAGAAGGCCTTGGTTTTACAACAAACAGCCTTTAGCTTGATGTCGTACGCACCTAAAGTATATATACTTCAGTTACACCCAATCAGAAGTTGAGTTAAAGACGCTACTGTTTTCAGAAATATCAATATACAAAGGACAATTTTTCATGTCATAATATCAATTATATGATCAATCGTCTTTTATTTCTCTTTTATGAGCAATGAATTTGTTTGCCTTTGTTGGCCTATTGTGGGTCACAAGCATGGCTTGAATTATTGTTGATCAATGGTTGCTGTTGCATGAACATTGTTGGTGTGCTAACATGAAATTGAAGATGAAGTAGGAAAGAGACTGGAGATATTTTTGGTCTGATAGAGTTGAGGAGGTGTTTGCATTCCAGAAGCTATAGGAATATGTTTCTTAGGAAAAAAAATGTTACAGAAATATGAATAACATATTAAGCACTGTAATATATATTTTTTTCCACAGTTGTGCAGGGATGTTATGCTATCAACCTATCAGTTCTTGTAGAATTCTTGTAATGAATCAATTTAACATCTGGAAGCTAATGTATCTTCTTTAAATTTAAGAGGGACATAGTAGGGGTTTTTTTAGGATTAGGAAATGAAAAATAAACCCAGTGCTTATATAAAATGCCTTAGAAGATGCATGATCTGTAAGGACTTACTTAAGGGCCAGTAGAACTGATACAAATATAGTCATTGAAATTGGAGTGGATTGTTAAATTTTACATGTATGTTGCCTTTGAAGAAAAGACAATAGATCTAGTTTTAAGGAAGCTCTTACAATTGAATAATTTTCATTTCCTATTAAACCTTTTATGCAACTGTACATGGAATTAAGGCTACAGTATACAAGCAGATGGTATTACTAATTGCTAGTGGCAAATGAATATAGAATTTGATTACTTTGACAGTTGTTCACTAACTCATTCAACACACACACACACATAAAGTTGACAGCATTGTTAATTATTAATTATGAGCTAAAGTTATCAAATGAATCTGAGGATTGCATTTCTTTTGGTGATTTAGGAGAAACATGAGTGAGAGCTTTATGGTATCCCATCAAATGCAAAACTTAGTGACCAAATCTTTTTGTCCGGGTCCTATGGCAACCAAAATGAGGGACAGTGCAAACTATTGCTTTCCAACTTCCATAAAGATGTTGAGTTTTTAGAAGACTTCAAGCTTATTTAAATGACAAGCAAATAACTTTTTGCTTTTGCTTTTGATCCATGAGCATTGCTAAGACAGTAAGGAGAAGTCTCATGATTGTGTTTGCATCGTTAAAGGGATATTGTGGAAACCAATGTTTTGCATGTGGATAGCAAAGCTATAATTGCGTTCCCCAATTAGGCCTCCAGAGAGGTATAGAAGAAGATAAAAAAGGAAACTGGACTGAAAGGTGATATAATTAAGATTAAAAGAGTTATGTTGGTCGCCATCTTTGATGGTGCCTAGGACTTTTTTCCTTGAAGTTTAAGCTGTCATTTAAACAATAAAATAAAATAAAATTCTATCCCACACTGGATGTTCATAGGAGGAAGTTTGGAATTTTCTGCATGCATGACTTGAACCAAATTGACTATTGAGAGATATAAGGATCAGCATGACAGAAGCCACTAAAACCTTGATCAGAGTAAAATTTTGACCTATTTTCAAAATATGGAGAAAGTACTAATCAACAACAGATGATTAGGTTAAATGAAAAAAAAGAACAAAAAAGATAATAGACTGACAAAATAATTTCATTGAAAGAATATTTGGATTTTATAAAGCTAAAATACAATTAATAATCTTAATACCATGAGTATATGTGCATATATATAAAATAAATCATATTTGAGTTTATTGTAGAATCTGTGGCTCCCTTTATTGTAGGATTTGATTAAGATTGTGTGTTAAGAAAAAAAGAATTCTCTTTTTCTTGTAAGCAGCAAAAAAATATTACAACTTAATAAATTATTAGTAATATTTAAGGGTTACGTATTCTCAAAACCTATATTTCATATAAGCCCATATCTTTATTATAAAATGCATTAAATAGTTCAATAACATAATGATGTTCATTAATTAAATGGATTTATATAAATTATTTTATTAATTTTACATTCCTTTAATCTAAGTTTTACTTTAAGAATAACTATATTGGTCTAAATAATTAAAATTCAAATTTGAAGATGCTTCCAGTAGAGTTTTGGAACCTTGAAAAAAAAAAAATCCTGCCAACAACAATCAAGTACCTAAAATATGATAGGCTTCTTTCTCCGGTGAATCTTGTCATTTTATTATAAACTGCTGCTACGAGGAATATGCCTGACACTTTTCAGTCTAGAGAAAGTCTTGCTGCACCGGGAGTGGTGCAGCTCACATGCACCGCCCCCAACGATTGGTGCGCGGAGCGTGCATGTGCATGCCAAGAGCAAAAGCATCTTTTTCTTTTTTGGCACGAGCCTTGTGCGTGCATGCCAATCATCGGGCACGGTGCAGCAAGACTTTGTTTTTCAGTCTAACCCACTGATATTGTTGCTGCATCTTCGTGTGAACACAAACACTGTTTTGAGATGTAAATAGAAATGCAATTAAGCGTTGATAAATGTAAGGTTGATTTTTGAATGGATCTAAACCTTCATGAAAGTACTGAGATCTAAAACGACCAATTGAACTGTTTGCAAGCTAAACAACAACTGATTTGGATTTTCTGATGTCCACAGAATGGGGTTCTGTGCGTGCAAACACGTTAACAGGAGAGAATAGATACTTTAGGACCTTTCAGAAGGTTGCTTTATATATTGATAACGATGATTAATTAAAGATTAAAGTTGAATCATGATTTAGATTCATTGCATTTGCCAAATATGATGTTGAAAATCCACTTAAAAAGATGAAAGAGTTGGAAAGATTTAGGGCGTTGATCTTATATATCCCTTGTTCTTTCATATTTTAGTCAATTAAAGCTTGTTGGGATTTCCCAAATTTTTCCCTTTTTTTTTCTTAAGAAGAGAGAGATGAAAAATGAGATCTAGAAATTTTGTCAGGTTCAAGAGGAGGCTATGTTTCAAAAACTCAACAACTTCGATGAACTCTTCTATTACCTTTAAAGACTTTGGTGTCTTACATGGAGAAACTTAGACCATCAACTGGTCAATTTTTGTAGAGATATATTTGTATTCCACTCTAGTTTTGCTGTCTTCTCTGATCCCAACCCTGGCTTTTGCTTTTTTTTAAGGAAAGAAAGAGAAGAAAAATAATTCTACAGTATATATACTACAAGAATTTTTATTAGCAACGCCCATATAATTAATGAATTGGAATAATTCATGCAGCGAAAAAGAAAGAGACGAGCAGATCATTATAAAAAACAACAACATGAATATTTGATTGGACGTGGACAAAGTGAGATGATTTTTTTTTCTTCTTTTTTCCATCTCTCACACATTCTCTCCCTTGTCTTAACTTAGGGAAGCCTTATCACGCCGGATATGAGTACAGATAAGATTTTTTTTTTTTCCCTTCCTTCCTGAGGGAAATCTAAAGATGCATTTGATTTCTAAGAATCATCCTCTTTTTTATTTTTAAAGAAAATAAAAATACTTATGAAAATATATTTGATGAATGAAAATGAAAACAATTTATTTAAAATTATTTTTACTATTTTTTAAAAAGAAAGAAGAAAAAAATAAAGAACTTATTATGTATCACTTCTATTTTTTATTTTAATTTTTAAAATTACAAACATAAAATTCATTATAAAAAAAGTTTAGTTACATAATTTTTTATTTTTTATTTTTAAAATTAACTTTTTTTAAGAACCTAACATAACTTTTTAGAAAAGTGATAATATATTTTTAATAATCTTATAATATCTGCTACTATAAAAATTAGCATTAGCTCCTAGACATGTTTCCTCAGTTAGAATTATGAAAAATAAAAAGTAGCAATGACTACCAGATATATTTTTATTCTTAGAAATATTAAAAAATAAAAATAGAATTCCTTTTTTTTTAAAAAAATGATCGCAATACCAAATATAGCCTTAATATCTATATAATATTTTAGTATGTAGACGACTAAAATAAAAATAATATAAAGCATATTGAACATATAATCCATAGAACATCGTCTTCTATTTGTAAATCTATTATTTTTGAATTTTATTTATACCTTTAACATAAGAAACTCAAATCACAAAAGAGACCTACTATGTTGATGTAAAATATTAGGAAGCCAAAATAACAAAATATAAAAATTTTGATCCCCATTTAAAGCAATAAAACTAAAAAACATCAATTACATGTAATTTATACATATCGCTGAAAACCTTTAAGAGTTTGCACAAAAACTTTATACAAAATAAAAAATAAAATAAAAGAATCAAGCTCATATGAGTAGCTTTTAGAATCATAAGTAAATACATAATTATAGAAGAAAAATAAAATTTAATCATGATGTTTTTCTTCTATGAAAAAAAGAAACTAAAAATCAACTTTTGTGATAGATTGATGGATACCTTTATCTTGTAAAAGATCAAACAATGGTTTTATAATTTCAATGTTGTAGACACAAACATAAAGGGAGAGAGATATGATGAAGAGTCAAGGATTTATGATCTACCAGTTGATATCAAAACAAAAAAAGAGAGAGAGAGAAATGATGATAGAGACAAGGAGAAAGAAAGAAAAAAATGAAAAAGAATTGAAAAGGTTTTGTTACATCTCAAGTTATATTTTTAGCTCTATCTACTTTATCTTCTGGTATCTTCTCTCTGCTTTGATCAAATGCAGTCAACTCAATCTTTTTTTCTTCCTTTTTTTTTTCTATATAAGAATGGATTTAGGAAAAAAAAACATAGGTGCACACTAAAACTACGGGGCATATAATTTTTGAAATGAAAACATGAACATGAACATGTATC
Source organism: Calamus simplicifolius (assembly GCA_900491605.1). Taxonomy (NCBI): domain Eukaryota; kingdom Viridiplantae; phylum Streptophyta; class Magnoliopsida; order Arecales; family Arecaceae; genus Calamus; species Calamus simplicifolius. The sequence continues at coordinate 295,958 of UESW01004721.1, forward strand.
AAGTAAAAAAAAGATTTTAAATAAATCTTTTGATTTGATTAATATATATTTTTAGCCAGCAAGGATAACATGCCTGTTGCTGCTGAAATCTATCCTCGACTCGGATGCGATCGGGCTCCTTCCTGGACGGACTGTTTTGGTGACCCTCCGTGGAAGACCCTTCGACACTCAAGTCAGCGAGGATCGACAATCAACAAATGTGAGGAGAAGGCTCTCGCTGAAGAGTCTCTCCAAGGGTTGCCTCTCGAGAGCTCTGAGCAGAGCGTTAATGGTGGAAAGGGGTGAGCAGAGGTAGAAGGAGAGTAGGCCAGTAAGCAAGTGTGCATACCTGAGAAGCCGGAAGACGGTTCTATTTATAGAGGATCACCTGATTCCTTAGGAGCGTCATGGGTCCGAAAGCCGTTAGGATTCGAATCCAGTTTATTATGAGGTCAGTAAGATTTGTATCTCGTTAGTTAGAGGATCGACGGCTAGGAGAGCTGGTTGATGTCTTGGGATTCGAAGACGGTGTAGGCTCCAGGGCTCTAGGCCACTCTTGGGTATGATTTTTATTTGAACTTTTCTGCACCGGATTCCGTAGAGGTGCTTGAGTGCCTGAGTCTGGCCGGGGCATAAGGATAGGAATGGCTTGGCTGGGGCCGAGAGATAGGAACAGCTCGGCTGAGGCCGAGAGATAGGGGTAGCTCGGATGAGGCCGAGAGACAGGGATAGCTCGGCTGAGGTCAAGAGATGGGGATAGCTCGGCTGAGGTCGAGAGTCAGGGATAGCTCGGCTGAGGCCGAGAGATGTGACCCGCGCCTTGGGAGTCCTTGGCTCGCTGGGGAGCTAAGGCGCCCGATCCACTGAGGCTGATTCATCTCTAGCGGGTATTGCACAGTAAGTGGGAGTCAAGATTGATCCTAACCCCTTGCACGATTATTAATGCAGCGGTGATTTTATCCCTCAACACATGCCCCCCACTTCCTAGTTCGAAGCATAGGTTCGGGCATAGGGAGTACAACTCCAAGTGGCACGATCTGAATGGGTTTGGATTTGACAGCCTGCGTAATGATGCCCTAATTAATGCTGCGCGGCCGCCTTGCCTTTATGGGACAGATCTGTTGCTTTATAGGGGCAACGATTGGGGAAGTGCCACGTAGCAAATCCCGATTTTTACGGTGCCTACAACGATGGTTCCGGGCATTCCGATCAAGATGCCTTATCTTCTCTTTGAGACGGTTTCCTTCGGGGAAAAGCAAAGTCGAAACAGCGCCATTCAATTTCGCAATGCCCTTTCGTTCCTTCTTGGAGGATCCTGTTCCCCTTCTTCCTTTGCAACGTCGCTCGGTGTTTCTTTCAACCAACAGTATGGTGAGGCCTAGCGACCTGATTTCAGAGATTGCTGCTGAAGATTTGGGGAGAATACACCAGAAGTATGGCATTCCCTCGGATATCATTTTACGGCTGCTGGAGCCCGAGCATAGGGTCTCGCAAGAGCTGGAGGGCGGGATCTTTCTTTACGAAGATAGCCTGAAGGCAGGCCTCCAACTTCCCCTTCACCCCTTAGTGAAAGAGATCATGAGGTTCTATAACATCTGCCCGACAATGGTGGCTCCCAACAGCTTGCGGAGTATCATCGGGTTTATTTCGATGGGTAACCAGGCAGGTAATAGCAACTTTGTACATGTTCCGTGTTTGATACCATCTGATGTCCGGGAGGAGCTTGGAGTGGTCCTATATCGGACCTCAGAAGTCATTCAGGACGATCATGGATAAACCGTCGTCCATAAAGGAATGGAAGGTTCGATTCTTTATCGCCGAAGGGAACATCGATTCCAGCTTCCCGCAGGGATGGGGAAACCCTGTTAGGGATATGGAAGCGCATCCAGCCCTATCCGAACGGGAGAAGGAGGACCTAGGGGTCCTTCTTGACGATTGCGTGTTCTCTGCCAATGTTTTGCTATCAGAGGAGGCTCTTTTTGCCGTCGGACTTAGCCCCGTCGATGTACAAGGTAAGTCTTTTTCTTTTTTCCCTTCCATTGATTTTATTCGAGCGAGTATGTCTCGGTCTGATTGTTTGCCTACTGCGCTTACAGCCAAGAAATCTGCACTGGAGGGCCGCATAAAGAAAGAGTTGGGCAAGCGCCGAGAGAGGCTGGTAGTGCAGAAAGGCGTAAGCCTAAGAAGAAGGTTCATCTTTCTGGAGAGCACTCGCCGGAGGCTGGGCGAGTCAGGGCTAGCCCGCGCTCTTTACCATCGAAGAAAGAGGATGTGAGGGAGCTGGCAGTGAGAGAGGGGTCCCCTCAGTTGGAGGAGGGAGCAATAGTCATGATGGAGGAGCAGAGGGCGGAGGAGGACTAGAGAGGGTGGCCGAGATTCCTTATCCTTTGGTGGTGGAGATAGTGGATAGCCCGGACGAGGCTCCGTCAAAAGTTTAGGGTGAGCCTATCGTTGAAGGGCCTCCCTTGGAGGGATTAGAGGGCGGCGACGTTGGGCCATCAGTAATGGAGGCTCGGGAGGAATTTTCTGCTGGAGAGCTTCCTCCTGAGAAGGTCAGAGGAGCTGGTGAACAGATCGAGGCTTCGGTGGAGCTTGCGGGGGAGGAGCAGGCGCCGATGATTGAAGAAGGTCCTTTGGGTGAGGAAAGGGATAGGATGATGACCTTCCAGCCGAAGCCTCTTCCACTGGAGCCTCGGTGTTGGCCCAGATGACAACCCAAGAGGGGGGGGTAAATTGGGTTCTTAAAAATTTAAACCTTTTGAAATATTTGTTTGCTTAGTGTGAGTGAAGTGAATGCAAAAACAAAATACAATCAATAAGATAGAGATAGAGATAGAGATAAAGGAGACACGGCAAACACAAAGATTTATAGTGGTTCGGTGTATCCAACACCTACGTCCACTCCCAAGATTCACTTGGGTCCACACTATAATCTTCCTTGATTACAGCCGAGTTGTTTTACAAGCTCACAACTCAAACTTTGTTTTCCCGGGATCACAACGAACCCAGCCGGTTTTCCGGGCTCACCAGCACAAAAACCCTAACACAAGCTATACCAAGCTTGTACCGAGGTAAGACTACCTCCACTAGTTCAATCCCCCAGATTGAACTAGACACAAACAAAGAAATATTGTTTTTCAAGTACACAGCTCCTCAATGAGCAAATAATCAAGTAAATGAACAAGGTTTAGAAAAGCCTGATTTGTAGTTGGTTGGCTTTTGAGCTTTTCTTCTTTTCTTCTTCTCCTTGCTAGATTGAATCAAGCCTCAGCTCCGATTCTTCACAGTTGAAGCAGTTGAGAAGGATTGAAAAGCAAGAAACTGATCCTCTTTCTCCAATTTGGGAAATCCACCAAAACTTTGATTTGAATGCCTTGGATTCCTCTTGAGCTTTTTGGAGTGGAGTGGATTTGAGCTAGAAGGTTTTTCTCTTGAGATTCAGGCTCTCTCTTTTTCGGATTTTTGAATTGGGATTTCTCTATTTCCGTTTTTCTTCTTTTTTTTTTTTCCGTTCTTTTTTTGAATGATAGTCTTCCCTTTTTATAGATTTCTTTCAAACCATTTTTGGAAGAAAACTATCCGTTGGAGTGTACCTTGCAACAAAATATATCCGTTAGAAATAAAGTAAAATAGAAATATTACCGTTAGAGCTGATCTGGCAATTTGATTTTTCGTTCCAGGTGGGTTGGAGTCGACTCTAACTTTTCTGGAGTCGGCTCTAACTCGAAACACTTTAATCCGTTAATTCTGGAGTCGTCTCTGACTTTTCTGGGGTCGACAAGAAACTTTTCTGGAGTCGACTCTAACAGACCCGGAGTCGACTCTAAGTCGGGGCCAGAAAAATCAACGTTCTGTTTTTCTGTGGAGTCGGCTCTAACAGTCTCGGAGTCGACTCTAACTTCCGTGCCAGATACTGGAGTCGGCTCTGTGATTCTCGGAGTCGACTCTAATGTCTGCAATCTTACCTAGACATTAGATTCGATCCAGAACAAGATTTAACTCCTGATTTTGATCATTCAATCGACTTATAATCTGAAAAACTTAATCAAAATCATTAGAGCCTTCAATTGTTATACTCAAATAGTTTTGTTAATCATCAAAATCATCAATTGGGTCAACAATCTCCCCCTTTTTGATGATAACAAAAACTTTGAGTATATGCATTCAAAAAATTCATTCGAACTAAAGATTATAGTCATTTTAAAGCTTAAAACATTTTTAATGAAGGATTTGATGCCAATATTCAAAGTGAACTTTTAAAATTATGCATGAGTTCTATATAAGCCATCAATTATGAACATTTAAACTAAATGTACAGAAAATTGCAATTAAGCTTGTTGTTAAGCTCCCCCTGCATTGAATAGCTCCCCCTATATATAAAAATCGAATTTTAATTGAACTGATTAAAATTTCAAGTCTCTTTCTTTTTGCATAAACAATCATTTCTCCCCTTTCTTTCTTTCTTTTTGCATATTCAACCATCTCTCATTAAAATTTCAAGTCTTTTTTTTTTTGCATATTCAACCATCTCTCCCCTTTTTTGTTATCAGCAATAAGGAGAGTATTAGATAAAGAAAGTTATTAGAGAAAAATTGTTGGTTCAATAAGACATAGGGATTCAAGCAGTCAATCATTTGAAAATGTGTAATTGCATTACATAAGTAAGAAACATTACATAAGTTGATTCAAGTACATTCCAAAGTGAGATACATTAGATACTCAAAATTCCTAAATACAAACTATCAAAATCAAAGTCAGATATGTTTGAATACAATTTTCTTCAAGTGACCTATGATTTCCATTACATCATCTTTTTGAGATTTCTTAAAATTTTCAAGACAAGCTTCAATCTGTGAGACTGCAAGGTCAATGTCCTTCTTCAGTTGACCAGTTGCATGAACATAAGATCCCGAGCCATCAGCAATGCCTTCCATCCTTTCAAAGATTTTGTGAAGTTCAGCACCAAAGGATTCAACAGAATTGCTTATGGAAAAGGAAATCATGTCAAGTCTCGAGTTAAGTTCTTCTTTTAGCTGATTGAAGTCTTCTTTTAATTGATTAATCTCATGAGATCTCTGACTGTCATATTCAGCAAGCAAGGCTCTCAACTGACCAATCTGCTCATCAGAGAATCTCCCAGAAGCAGTAACAGACAGATGTGGAGGAGAGGGAACTGTGCTCGGTCCAGCTCTGAAGGTCCAGCTGTAGATGGTCCCGCAATAAATGGATCAGGGACTGATGGTCCCGCAGTGGATGGTCCAGGGATATCTTCTACTCTGGCCTCTTCAGTTCTATCTCTTCAGCTCTTTCTTCTCGTCCTCCTTTCATCCAGATACCATTTAACTTCTTGAAGCCCATCCGATGAATAGTAGAAATACTATAATAGTCAGTGTGCCTTAATTTCCTTAGGGGTTCATTATCCATAATTAGCACACCTTGGCTTCTAAAGATCAATGTCAGAACCATACCATATGGCAGTGTAGATCTTTTCTTTGTAGCAGCCTCTGCCATATAACCAATCATCATGCCAGCTAGGTTGACTGGCCTTCCAGTTATAATACAATCCATCAAAAGAATGTCTCGCTCCGAGACGTACTCAAATCTACCAATTTTGGGAAATAAAATTCTTCCACATATGTTGTGTAGTAACCTGAGCTCCAGATTTAATTGATTAGCAAGAATTTCCTCAAACTCGGTTACATCCCTCCCTAACATTCTTGACAATGCACCACTTCTATCATCATGCTGATATTCCATAATACCAATTGTGGGCATTTCCAACAGATTTCCAAGGATTTCAGCAGTTATTACAACTCTAGTTCCTCTTACAATACTGACTAAACCGCCTTCTCCTCTACTCAAATCATTGTAAAATTCTCTCACTAGGGCAGGATAAGTGGGGATATCTAATGAACAAATCTTTTCCCACCCCATTTCTTTTAAACATCTTCCTATTGAGAAGCCCTCCGACTCAAAGAAATCAAAGTTGACCTTCCTTCCAGTTGTGATAGTCTTACCGGCTAGTTGATCTACTTTGGGTGAAGAGGGTGAAGGAGGGGAATCTTCTTGAGTGGCCGAAGAGGAGGATGGCGAGGGTTGCCTCCGAATCGTGCGTCGCCTCGTGGGAACGGACGCTCCTCCGACGAAACCGCGCCTCTTGGGTGCCATTGAGTTGATTGGAATGTGTAATCAAAGGTTTGAGAAGATTGGGGAGGTTGGAAAGGCTTTGGAACTCCTTGGAGGGGTTTTGGGAGACGGATAAAATGATTTGGGGTCGACTCCGCCTTTTTATTTTTGACCTAGTTCGACCTAGAGTCGACTCCCGAAAACTGGGTGTCGGCTCCGAACCAGAAAGTCTGTCAGCGCTCGAATTAGAGTCGGCTCTACAGAAGCCGGAGTCGGCTCTAATTGCTTAGACAGAACATCAAAAACTAAGGTGTCGACTCCACAAACTGTTAGAGTCGACTCTAACAGTTTCAGAGATAAAAAATCAAGTTTCAAGGATCTGAAACTATTCAAATTAATCATCAAACTCTAGATAAATGTTCCTTAGCAATTGGGGAAACAATGAATCAAGATCTAGATAGATTTCCTTATTGAATATCGAGATTTTTCAAGAAATTGATGAAATCTAGATAGTTGTCCTTAAGAGTTTCAGAAAATTATTCCAAAGGATCACAAACTCCTAATTCTCCTCTAAGATAACAAAATCTCTCTTCACTTAAGGGTTTTGTAAATATATCTGCCAGTTGTTCTTCAGTATTCACATAATCAAGACAAATTTCATTATTGGCAACATGTTCTCTTATAAAGTGATATCTAATTTCAATATGCTTTGTTCTTGAGTGTTGAATTGGATTTTTAGTTAGATTGATTGCACTTGTATTATCACATCTTATAGGTGTCTTATCAAGTGTGATACCATAGTCTTCAAGTTGTCTCTTAATCCATAGGATTTGAGCACAGCAACTTCCAGCTGCAACATATTCTGCTTCAGCAGTAGATAATGCAACCGAATTTTGCTTTTTGCTAAACCATGAGATTAAGTTACTTCCTAAAAATTGGCATGCACCACTTGTGCTTTTTCTATCTAACTTACATCCAGCATAATCAGAATCAGAATAAGCAATCAGATTTAATGTTGAGTCTCTAGAATACCATAAACCTACATTTTTTGTTCCACTAAGGTATCTAAGAATTCTTTTAACAGCAATTAAATGTGATTCTTTAGGTTCAGACTGAAATCTAGCACATAAGCAAACAGCAAACATTATGTCTGGTCTACTTGCAGTTAAGTAAAGTAGGGATCCGATTATACCTCGATAATATTTTTGATCAACCTTCTTACCTTCTTCATCTTTGTCCAGCTTGCATGAAGGACTCATTGGTGTTCCGAGGGGTTTGATTGATTCCATACCAAACTTCTTTAGAATTTCTCTTGTGTACTTTGTTTGGTTGATAAAGATTCCCTCTTTGCTTTGTTTGATTTGGAGTCCAAGGAAGAAATTGAGTTCTCCCATCATGCTCATTTCAAATTCTCCCTGCATTAACTTAGCAAACTCTTGACATAGAAGATTGTTAGTAGCACCAAATACAATGTCATCAACATAAATTTGAACTACAAGTAAATCTTTATCTTTTCTTTTCAAAAATAATGTTTTATCAACATTTCCTCTTGTAAAATCATTTTCAATCAAAAATTTACTTAGTCTATCATACCAAGCTCTAGGTGCTTGTTTCAAACCATATAAAGCTTTGTGCAATTTAAAAACGTGATTTGGAAATTCATGATCTTCAAATCCCGGTGGTTGTTCAACAAATACTTCTTCATTTATTAATCCATTTAAAAATGCACTTTTGACATCCATTTGAAATAAATTAAAGTTCATGTGACATGCAAATGCAAGTAATAGCCTAATGGCTTCTAATCTAGCTACAGGTGCAAAGGTTTCATCAAAATCAATACCTTCTTCTTGATTATATCCTTTTGCAACTAATCTAGCTTTGTTTCTAATTACTATGCCATTTTCATCTAGTTTATTTCTAAAAACCCATTTTGATCCTATAACAGAATGATCTTTAGGTCTTTCCACTAATGTCCATACATTATTTCTAGTGAATTGGTTTAATTCTTCTTGCATAGCTAACATCCAATTATTATCTTTTTCAGCTTCTTCAATAGGTTTTAGGTTCAATTTGAGAAACAAATGCAAGGTGATTACTAATATTTCTCATAGATGATCTAGTTCTTATTCCTTGAGATGGATCACCTATAATCAATTCCTTGGGATGACTATAAGCGTATCTCCAATCTCTTGGTAGATCTACATCATTATGATTAGTATTAATAACATCAGCATTAGGCGAATCATTATCTTTAGCTTCTTGTTCATGATCTGAAGATACATCAATATTAAGTTTTTCAAGATTGTTTTCGAGAATGTTTGTATCTTCCTCATCATCAATCCTTTTGGAACTTGATGCTAAAGATTCATCAAAAACTACATGAATAGATTCTTCAACAATTAAACTTCCTTTATTGAACACTCTATATGCTTTACTAGTTGTTGAATAACCTAAGAATATTCCTTCATCAGATTTTGCATCAAATTTACCTAAGTTATTTTTACCATTATTATGAATAAAACATTTACAACCAAATGCATGAAAATATTTAATGTTGGGTTTTCTATCATGCCATAATTCATAAGGTGTTTTCTTTAAAATAGGTCTTATTAATGCTCTATTTAGGATGTAACATGCTGTGTTAATAGCTTCCGCCCAAAAGTATTTCGGGAGTTTACTTTCACATAGCATGGTACGGGCCATGTCTTCTAGAGTTCTATTTTTCCTTTCAACTACTCCATTTTGTTGAGGGGTTCTTGGTGCAGAAAAATTATGATTAATACCATTTTCATTGCAAAAACTTTCAAATAAGTGATTTTCAAATTCAGTTCCATGATCACTTCTTAGAGACACTATGGTAGTGTTTTTCTCATTTGTTACTTTCTTGAAGAATTTCAGGAATATCGAGAAAGTCTCATCTTTGTGAGCTAAAAACATTACCCAAGTGAATCTAGAGTAATCATCTACTATCACAAGACCATATTTCTTTCCTCCTAGACTTGTGGTTCTAGTTGGTCCAAAAAGGTCCATGTGAAGTAGCTCTAATGGCCTAGAAGTTGAAACAACATTTTTAGATTTAAAAGAACTTCTCGTTTGTTTTCCAAACTGACATGCATCACATATTTTGTTATTTTCAAAATCTATTTTAGGTAGTCCTTTTACTAAATCCATTCTAATTAGTTTTGAAATCAGGTGTGTGCTTGCGTGACCTAATCTTCGATGCCACAACCAACCAATCTCATTCATATTAGCATTATTAGCAACTAAGCAATGATTATTAGTAGACAAATTGTCTAAGTCAATCAAGTATACATTGCCATTTCTATTTCCAATAAAAACAATGCTATTATCAATGGGATTAGCAACTGTGCATATAGAAGATTCAAATGATACTTTAAAACCTTTGTCACATAATTGACTAATGCTAATTAAATTATGTTTCAAACCATCAACATATAAGACATTTTCAATATATGTGGAGGGAGTTATTTGAATGTTACCAAACCCCAAGATTTGGCCTTTGCCATTGTCGCCAAATGTAACTACTCCTCCTCTTTTGCTTTCAAGGGTGATGAATTGATCTTTGTCACCCGTCATGTGCCTTGAGCAGCCGCTATCAAGATACCACTTTCGCTTTGATCTTTTGGCCGCAAGACACTCCTGCAAAGATGATCAAGTCTTATGTTTAGGTACCCAAGCTTTCTTGGGTCCTTCATGGTTAGTAGCAATAAAAACTGTTCCTTTTGGAACCCATATTTTCTTTCCTTTAATATTTAAGTTTTTATTAGGTTTTAGAATTTTACATTCATAAGATTTATGTCCTTTTTGATTACATTTAAAGCATGTAAAATTACTTTGGCCAGCACGCACAAAAATATTTTTCAGTGATTTTTGTTTTCTTAAAGTGTTATACCCTAATCCGGCTTTGTCAAAAACTGCTTTTTGACTATTTAATAACATGTCAATTTAGTTGAGCTTAAGGTAAACTTATCAACTATGTTCTTATATTTTTCAACCTCTTTCCTTAGTTTATCATTTTCATTGAAATTAATTCTTTTTCTTTTACCAAAATTTTATTTTCAGATTTAAGTTTCTTAACTTCATTATTAAGATCTTCCTTTTCTTTAATGAAAGTTAAATTTTTATTTTTCAAAAGCTTATATTTCTTTTTCAAAACCTTGAAATCGCCGACAAGTTCATTAAAAGCATCAAATAATTCATCAAATGCAAACTCATCGCAAGGGTTATCGGAACTTACCTCATCGTTGTCGTCCGCCATAAAACATACATTTGCGACTTCCTTTTGTTCTTCTTCTTCGGAAGAAGTTTCTTCGCTATCACTCCAAGTCGCCACATAAGCCTTCTTTTTCTTTTTGTAGGCTTTCTTCAATTTAGGACATTCATTCCTAAAGTGCCCCGGTTTATTACACTCATAGCAAGTCAAGGGGTCTTTCTCTTTTTCTTTGTCCTTGTCCTTGTTCTTATCCTTTTCTCCTTCCCACTTTGCTCCAAATTTCTTCTTGTGGAAGGGTTTCTTTCTCCTCATGAATCTTTTAAACTTTTTAGCTAAGAGAGCAGTCTCTTCATCATCATCATCATCATCGCTGCTGCTCTCTTCTTCTTTTGCAGCTTTGAGGGCAATCACTTTCTTCTTCTTTGTGTCCTCCTCTACATGCTGCTTCATTGTCAGCTCATGGGTCATAAGTGATCCTAGAAGCTCCTCTAAGGGTAGAGTGTTGAGGTCCTTTGCTTCTTGGATTGCTGTCATTTTTGCTTCCCATGATCTTGGTAGTGACCTAAGAATTTTTCGAACAAGTTCTGAGTTAGTATATGTCTTACCAAGACTTTTTAAACCATTTACAATATCTGTAAATCTAGTATACATGCATGCAATGGTTTCAGATTGTTCCATGCTAAACAACTCATATTTATGAACAAGAATATTAATTTTAGATTCTTTTACTTGGTTGGTACCCTCATGGGTAACCTCTAATCTATCCCAAATCTCCTTTGCGGAATTACATGTGGAGATTCTATTAAATTCATTAGCATCTAAAGAGCAATATAAGACATTCATGGCTTTAGCGTTAAGCTGTGCCATCTTCCTATCATTATCATTCCAGTCCCTTTCGGGCTTAGGAACAATAGTGCCATCAATAACATGTGTGGGTGTACTAGGTCCATTAATTATAACACCCCATAGTTCATAGTCAGAAGCTTGAATGAATATCCTCATTCTAGCTTTCCAATATGAATAATTTGAACCATTAAACAGTGGAGGTCTATTCGTAGAATGACCTTCAGCAAATGATCCAACTTGAGCTGCCATTTGGATCTTTAGCTCTTGATCGTGTGATCAAAATCTAATGAGCACTAGCTCTGATACCAATTGTTGGCCCAGATGACAACCCAAGAGGGGGGGGGTGAATTGGGTTCTTTAAAAATTTAAACCTTTTGAAATATTTGTTTGCTTAGTATGAGTGAAGTGAATGCAAAAACAATGCAATCAATAAGATAGAGATAGAGATAGAGATAAGGAGACACGGCAAACACAAAGATTTTATAGTGGTTCGGTGTATCCAACACCTACGTCCACTCCCAAGATTCACTTGGGTCCACACTATAATCTTCTTGATTACAGCTGAGTTGTTTTACAAGCTCACAACTCAAACTTATTTTTTTCCCGGGATCACAACGAACCCAGCTGGTTTTCCGGGCTCACCAGCACAAAAACCCTAACACAAGCTATACCAAGCTTGTACCGAGGTAAGACTACCTCCACTAGTTCAATCCCCCAGATTGAACTAGACACAAATAATAGAAATATTGTTTTTCAAGTACACAGCTCCTCAATGAGCAGATAATCAAATAAATAATAAGGTTTAGAAAAGCCTGATTTGTAGTTGGTTGGCTTTTGAGCTTTTCTTCTTTTCTTCTTCTCCTTGCTGGATTGAATCAAGCCTCAGCTCCGATTCTTCACAGTTGAAGCAGTTGAGAAGGGTTGAAAAGCAAGAAACTTATCCTCTTTCTCCATTTGGAAAATCCACCAAAACTTTGATTTGAATGCCTTGGATTCCTCTTGAGCTTTTTGGAGTGGAGTGGATTTGAGCTAGAAGGTTTTCCTCTTGAGATTCAGGCTCTCTCTTTTTTGGATTTTTGAATTGGGATTTCTCTATTTCTCTGTTTTTCCGATTTTTTTTTTTTTTCCTTCTTTTTTGAATGATAGTCTTCCCTTTTTATAGATTTCTTTCAAGCCATTTTTGGAAGAAAACTATCCGTTGAGTGTACCTTGTAACAAAATATATCCGTTAGAAATAAAGTAAAATAGAAATATTACCGTTAGAGCTGATCTGGCAATTTGATTTTTCATTCCAGGTGGGTTGGAGTCGACTCTAACTTTTCTGGAGTCGGCTCTAACTCGAAACACTTAATCCGTTATTTCTGGAGTCGTCTCTGACTTTTCTGGGGTCGACAAGAAACTTTTCTGGAGTCGACTCTAACAGACCCGGAGTCGACTCTAAATCGGGGCCAGAAAAATCAACGTTCTGTTTCTTCTATGAGAGTCGGCTCTAACAGTCTCGGAGTCGACTCTAACTTCCGTGCCAGATCTGGAGTCGGCTCTGTGATTCTCGGAGTCGACTCTAATGTCTGCAATCTTACCTAGACATTAGATTCGATCCAGAACACGATGTAACTCCTGATTTTGATCATTCAATAGACTTACAATCTGAAACACTTAATCAAATCATTAGAGCCTTCAATTGTTATACTCAAATAGTTTTGTTAATCATCAAATCATCAATTGGGTCAACACTCGGGAACATTGAGGCATGGGCTGGCTGAGTTATCTGAGGAATCGCAGGCCAGGCTTTTGCTAAAGGAGGCCAGGAGATTAAAAGCTTCTCAGTCTGAGGTTGCCCGGACTGATCCCTCAGATGGGCAGCCTGGGAGTTCGGATCCGGCTATCGAAGAGGCATTCTCTGCTCTGATGAAGTCGGCACTGTATCCGAGCACAGGTCCCTTGATGAACGAATTTGCAGACTTGGATCTTATTAACGCCATGTTCAGTCAGCGGAACGTAGCGAAGGATATTCATCTCCTTCCTGAAATCAATAATTTTGCCCTCATGGAGCTAGCCAGGTCTTACACCTCCCGGGTGAGTTGCTATTCTAGAGTAGTGGGTGCTTTCTGATTAACTTGATCGCGCTTCCTTATTCTTATTTGAGTTTTGTTTCATAGTGTGCTCTGATCACTAGGGCATTGTGCTGGCGCTTGAGCCTGGCGACAGGGACCAGCGTTCAGGCTAGGAGAGTCAGTACTGAGCTCCGATTGCGAGCAGAGGTGTCTGATAAATTTGAACGACTTCTGGACACCGCTAATAAGAACTTGGCGATGGCGAGGGGATTGCATCAGGCCGCCCTCGACGACGTATCCAGGTTATGGCTCGAAGTTAAGGAACTACGTGGGCTTCGGGTAAGGTATGACGAAGCATGCTCGGAGTTATCATAGGTCACATCTAGACATGCTAAAGAAATGGAAATTGCTAGGAAGCAGCTCGACGAAAGTCGAGACAGGCTGGGGAGAGAAACTATCGAGAAGAATCGCCTGAATAGAATGCTTGGTGAGTCGGAGGAGAAAGTCCGGCAGCTAAATCATTGCATTATTACCAAGGATGACAGGATCAGATGGGATCATGAGAAATTGGCCAAGCTTGATAATGAGCTCCCTCAGTCTAGGGAAGAAGCCAACAGCAAGCAGTCAAGGATCAACGACCTCAATTACAGGATCAAGCTGGTTAAGGCCGACAAGTTGAGGGCCTTCGGCGAGGTCGAGGAATTAATCAGGAGATTAGCTCGGCAGGAGGAGGATGTACGATATCGTCTTTTTAATCTTCCTATCGGCTCATTGTTGCATCGGCTAACCCTGTGTTTGCAGACGAAGAAGGCGAAATTGGAGGGCCGAAGCCAATTAAAGACCCTGCAAGGGGAACTGTCGTCGAGTCAACAAGGAGCTCAGAGCTCGAAGGGCGGGTCGCGAGACTGAGGAGCAAATCGTCTCACTCCGGAGCCAAGTTGCCAAGGCTGAAAGGCATCCGCCATACTTCGGGGTGAACAAGATGCGACTTGTGCCGAGGCTTTTTAGCTTGGCGTAGAGGAGGTCCGAACTAGAATATCTCGGGAGCATCCGGAATGGGACCTCTCATTTTTGGATGTTGAACCCTTTGAGGCCTGTACCCCGGGGTCGAAGAAGTTGAGTACGAAAACATCTCAGACGTCGATCTTGACATAATTTGGGCTCTAGCGATGCCGCGGCTCCCGAAGGGTACTCCAAGCTTGCCGCCGAAGGAAAGACGACTTTTGAAGTGGGCAAAGCAAGCCAAGCCTCTCCGAGTGTTACTGAGGATACCGTTGGGACTGATCCAGCCCCTGATCCTTGAGGGTCATTTATGTATTTTTTGCTTTTTGGACTTGTGGCCTAACTAAAATTTTGATGAACGGGTTTTTCACCTCTATTTGTTTGTTTTCCTGGCTAATCTTTTATCTCAAGTTTTCTTCCAACTATGAACAAATTATAACTCGTTCGCACTCTTAAGTCGGTTGAACTCGGGCTAAATAGGCATCTCGGTCGAGGCCGAGGTATAAGGATTACCCGGTTTGTCCGAAGTAGAGAATGGGCAAGCTCGATCGAGGCATAAAATGGTCTGGTGCTGCCGAGGAACATAGTTTCAGTCCCGCTCGGAGCGGGTAAGGGAATTTGCCCCACCAAGGTATTGGATAGTTCGACTGGGAATGATCGAGAATTGCAGGGGTATCCTGGTTAGAGCCGAGGTTAAACAGTTCGGCTTGTTCGGAGTGAAGAAGTAGGCATGCTTTCGGTCGAGGTTCCCCAGTCCAACGCACAAGTTTGGGCGTAAGGAATATAGCTTCAGGTAACATAATTCGAATGGAGGGGTTTGGTCCCGAGAAAGGGGGGCGCATCTCAAGTGCTGCAAAGTTACTGATGATCCTCTTCGATAAGGGAGCAGAACTCTTCGTTTCCCGCAAGCGCCCGCTGAGGCGGTGACACGTGGCGTGTCCCGCGGTAGTAATGTTGGAATTAATGGTCTTGGCGATCGAGATACCTGCCAGGAGCAGTTTAAAAACGAGTGGAGGAGCGCCATCATTAATCATCTTTTCAGCTAATCTCGTCAGATTTTCAGATACTGAGATGGCTTCCAGAGGTGAGGGCGATCGACCGAAACACCAAGCAGTGGCGTTAGCGGCCGTGGGGGGCCCCGTTGGGCTGCACCACAGTGACCATCGATGGGGAGATTTTAGCGTCACTGTTTGCGGATCGTGAACAAATCCGAAGACGAGTAGTATCTGGCCGTTACTATAAGAGAGATCGAGCTCCTCCGCTAAGACAACAGCCGACTGGAGAGGCAGGTGGCCTCCCTCCAACGACAAGTGGCATGGCCAGCTCTGCGGCACGGGGAAAGCTCAGTGGCGCCTGGAGAAGATGATAAGCCCCTGTGATGGCTCATGTACCTTTTTTTTTCTTTTGTTTCTCTTTTTGTGGTGAATGAAAAGGAATTTTTGTAATTTTGTGTTTGCTACCGCCTCTAGAACATTTTTTCTTATCGTTCGGGTCTTACGAAACAAACCACCCTCCCGGGGAATCTCTAGTAATCTTAGCGAGGCTAGAGCATGGCATCCCCGTTTTGACTGAGGTAAACGAAACTCGTAAGTTCCAGCCAGAGCATTGCGTATACTCGGCTCTGCCAAGGTATAAGGAGCGTTCCGTTGTTGTTGAGGCAAGGGAAGCTATCTCGATCTGGATCGAAGCATAACATAACGCTCGGTTATATTGAACCAAGAAGAGATGCCTCGGTTTAGTCCGAAGTATAGAGGCAATCTTGGCTTTGAGTTGAAGCACAAGGCGATGTCTCGATTTATGCCAAGACATAATGGGCGGTTGGGCCGGAGCAGGGGATATCAATGTGCCTTTATTGAGGAGTACTTGACTTCTGCGCCTTTTTATTACTCTGCCAGTGCCTTATCTTTTCCAAGGTGAGTTGACCTTCTTTTTTCCGAAATGGATAATATGGCTTTTCAAGCTGCAAAAGGATGCCTCGCTATTTCCGGAGTCATTTATCCCGTCGGCTTTTTCCAATGTAGGTCTTTTTAGCGTGTGACATAAGCACTCGTTCGTCATTGGAGCATGTCGTTTTCATCGAGCGATTTCCCAGGCCTGTCCGTATCTCAAGGACCGGCGGTCGATTTCCTGCACTTAAGGCTTTTGATTCGGGATCAGAGGAAAATCTTCTGACGTGCGTCATGGCATGGGTAATGCATTTGGTGTGCTTCGAGGAGCGCTCTTTTCATCCTGGGATGCCACGTGGTAGTGTGGCCAGGGCATTTTGAATCTCGGAGCTTTCCGCTCTAATAGCTGCTCCGATCCGTTTGCCTATAAAATGAGAGGAGGGGGCCATGTTAGGCTATCTCCCAAGGCTTTCTTCTTCGTGAGTTGTGAGAGTTTTCATGATGTTGTGTCCCCTAGGTTGAGGGTGAAGAGAATGAGCTTTCCTTTTGCAAGTCGACTTCCCCGGATAGCTGGGGTGATGAAGAAGTTGTTGAATAGCAGACCGTCCTCAAGAGAGAAATTTCGGAGATCATATGGAAAGCGCACGGGAGGTCCGCAGAGATCACATGGAGAACGCACATATGCGCTTCCTGTATGTCCTTTGTGGTTTGCTGCAGGGTCGCAGGTAGGAAGTGCACATGTACCCCCGTAGTACGCACGGACTTTTCCTTCTCCGTCGGGCTGGTTCCCTTAGCTCATCTGGCTGGGGGATCTTTTGCTTGTGAAGAGGGAGTTGAGAGCAGTGCTGGTATGCTTGTCCCCCGCTTTTCACAGTCGGGCAGTGTCCAGCAGCCCGGCATCCCACTTGGGGGAGACGCATCCTCAGCATCAGCATCCACGGGTCTTCCTTCTATTCTTGGATCTCTTTGCTCATCCAGAGGACCCATGGGAAGCCGGCTTGGCCTTAACTGGTGGTTCAGGGCGAGCTGATTGGTTGTCTGATCTCTTGGGTCAGATGCCGAAACATCATTATTAACCGAAGCTAACTGAAGCAGTCCGGTCGAGCTATTTACTCGTTTTTATTTCCTGTGCCACGATGCACTTGTAATGCCTCTTAGGATGTTGTAACTCTTTTTCATTGATGAAGAAATAAAGAAAGTTTTATTCTTTCTTCTTTTAGCATCTGCTTCTTTTTCGATGGGATTATGTTTGAGAGTTGCTACACCCATATCACGCTTTTTGTGTCATAGCATATTTCGGTAGCGTTCTTGCTACCTGTTTTTGCTAAGACCGATATTTGGTCCCCAGTGGAAAAAAGCGTTTATCCCTGCTTGGGTCAGAGGTAGACCTGGGCGGTCTTATGAACCCACGTGGTGAGCATGATCTCATTTGTAGAACAAAGCAGATATTTCTTCGGAAAGAGACAGCTCGCGTGTCTTAACTGTTGAGCAGAAGAAGGTTGCTTGCTTCTACCAAAGTATAATAGGACGTCTTAGTTGCGTCAGAGTGTTTGAGAGATTACTCGTCTAGGCTGGAGCTTCAGATAACGTTTTATGAGTACGTCATTTGACTTGACTGAGGTTTCAGATAATACATCACCCGGTTGTAGTCGAGGCTTCAGAATATCACTCGATTGTTGCCGAGGTTTAAGAATATCACTCAGTTGTTGCCGAGGCTTTTCAGTGTTTTACTTGGCCCTGCCAAGGTACGGAGATATCACTCGGTTTGGCCGAGGATTTTGGTAAGAGACGCGCACCGGCTCTAGCCGAGGCTTCTGCGCCGTTTGACCCGGCCGGGCTTGTAAGCTACCCGAATCCAGTCGAAGTTTTCTTTACCATTTGGTCCGGCCGGGGTTTGTAAGTTGTCCAAATCTGGTCGGAGTTTTTTTTAACATTTGGTCCAGCCGGGGCTTGTAAGCTGCCCAAATCCAGTTAAAGTTTTCTTTACCATTTGGTCCGGCCAGGGCTTGTAAGCTGCTCGAATTCGGTCGAAGTTTTCTTTACTATTTGGTCCGGTCGGGGCTTGTAAGCTGCCCGAATCCAGTCAGAGTTTTCTTTAACATTTGGTCTGGCCGGGGCTTGTAAACTGCCCGAATCCGGTTGGAGTTTTCTTTAACATTTGGTCCGGCCGGGGCTTGTAAGCTGACCGAATCCGGTCAAAGTTTTCTTTACCATTTGGTCCGGCCGGGGCTTGTAAGCTGCCCAAATCCGGTCAAAGTTTTCTTTACCATTTGGTCCGGCCAGGCTTGTAAGCTGCCCGAATCCGATCAAAGTTTTCTTTACCATTTGGTCCGGCTGGGGCTTATAAGTTACCCAAATTCGGTTGAAGTTTTGGAGATCACTTGGTCCCTAGCCGCACTGAGGGTACTCGGCCATACCAAGTCTTTGTGAAATAGGACTCGGCCCAGCCGAGGTACGGAGATTTAGCTCAAGACTCGGCCCAGCCGAGGTACGAAGATAGCTCGGTTGTGCCGAGAATGGATGCGTAAGCAGCATCTGTTTTCTATTACGACTTTTTCGGAAAAATAATTGTAGCGGTCATGCCGCGGATAATAGAAACAAGATGCCAAAGCTGCAAATGAGGCAAGTCTATAGAAAGTGTACCCTACTGATGGTATAAACGGAGATTGTCTGAATTCCACATCCGGAGAATAGATCTCCCGCTCAGATCCTGGAGCTTGTAGGTGCCAGGTCCGATGACTTCCACCACTTGATAGGGGCCTTCCCAGTTCGGAGACAGCTTTCTTGCTTTAGTGGCTTGGAGACTGATGCTTTTTGGAGGACAAGGTTGCCGGATAAGAAGGATTTTTCTTTGACTCTGGAAGCATGATAACGAGCCACTCTTTGCTGGTATGCAGCTACTCTGATTCGAGCTTTCTCTCTGATCTCTTTCACCAGATCGAGGTTGGTGCGGAGCTGCTCATCGTTGTCTTCCTCCGAGTAGCTCTCCACTCATGGAGAAGGAAGCCCTATCTCCACGGGATGACAGCTTCCGTGCCGAAGGCCATCCGAAATGGGGTCTTGCCAGTGGGGATTCTCTGGGTGGTGCGGTAGGCCCATAGGACGTGGTGAAGTTCATCCGCCCACCTGCCCCGGGCTCTGGCAAGCCGAGCCTTGATCCCTTGAAGCAGAGTATGGTTAGTTACTTCGGCTTCTCCGTTGGCTTGCGGATGCCCTACCGACGTAAGGCAGTGGCAAATTCCATGCTCCTCGCAGAAACCTTAGAACTTTGGGTTGTCAAATTGCTTGTTATTGTCATTGATAATAGTATGTGAAAGGCCGAAGCGGCAGATAATGGATCTCCACACGAAATCCCTGGCTCGAGCTTCGGTTATTTGGGCAATTGCCTCGGCCTCCACCCACTTGGTGAAGTAGTCGATGGCGACAAACAAGAACTTTCTCTATCCAGTGGCAAGGGGAAAAGGGCCAAGAATATCCATCCCCCACTTGGCAAAGGACCAAGTGGAGGAAATAGGGACCAAACTGGCGGAGGGGAGCCTCTGGATGTTGGAATATCTCTGACATGGGTCACAAGCTCGGACGAGGTCGTCAGGGAATCACTTTCTCCATGATCTCCTTAGAGAAGGGAATGTTCTGCTCCGCTTTATGCTGAAGCGGATGGACTTGTTTGGCGGCATCCAACTCCTGACGCATCTCCCGGAGTTGTTGGCGGATCTCCTCAGGCACAGTAGGAGGAGCTGGGTGAGGAGAAATGAGATGGTGTCGAGTCGTGACAAGAGAACATCGGAGAAAGGGATCGGGCCCGCCGAGATCGGGGAAGATCCTTGTCATAGACCCCTTGGGGGGCTGGCTCAGCTTCCCTAGGGTGACGAGGGGGGTCTGCAATCCCATGCGGGCCAAAAGAAGAGATCGCTGGATGAACAGGGGCCGCGTTCTCCTCAGGAAGGTGCGGAGTAGGCGCAGCCGGATGGGGGGCTTCAAAGCGCCTTGGATCAGGAGGGCCAGAGCTTGGACCTGCTGACAGCGAGGCAAACTGGTCCTAGGTCATTGGGGCTGCCGGTGGCGATGAAGTTTCAACTGGTGGTGGCGGTGGCGCTACGCTGCTTACCGGATCAGGTCTTTGGGAGGCAACCTGGCCCCGGGCTTCGGAGTAGCCTTTCTTTGATTGGCCATGGGAGGAGTTTTCTTTCAGATCGAGATCCTTGTCTCCTGGATCACAAGTTTATGGGACTTGAGGGCCCTTCCTCTAGCGCTAATTTGTTGCTGCTGAAATCTATCCTCTGACTCGGGCGCGATCGGGCTCCCTCCTGGGCAGACCTGCAAAACAGTCCTCACGCGAGAGGCGTTGGGGGTGGCCCTCCGTGGAAGACCCTCTGACGCTCAAGTCAGCGGGGATCGGCAATCAACAAATATGAGGAGAAGGCTCTCGCTGAAGAGTCTCTCCAGGGGTGGCCTCTCGAGAGCTCTGAGCAGAGCATTAATGGTGGAAAGGGGTGAGCAGAGGTAGAAGGAGAGTATGCCAGTAAGTGAGTGCGCATATCTGAGAAGCTGGGAGACGGTTCTATTTATAGAGGATCACCTGATTCCTTGGGAGCGTCTTGAAGGGAGAAACAATCTCCGAGGCATGCATGTTTTAAATTATTGATAACAATTATCAATGCGGAAATTTAAAGATTACATACTAATCTATCTAACATGCATCAAGATCATATCTTTGCCTTGTATATAGGATCGATTGATCCAAAATATGCATATAAATAAAACTATCAAGATCATGTCTTGATCTTCAAGGCAAGAAGTCATACTTCTTATCTTGAAGCATGCCTTAAGATCTAGGGATCATATCACTTACCTTAAGGCAGTTGGTAAATCCTTTATGCTCTGCAGCCGTTCAATCGTCGGCCTCTAGTATCGTCCACGCGAAGCCCCGAATGATCGGATTTCCGGGAGTGCTAGCTCACGAAAAATGACTTTGCTGATCTTGAATCCTCCCACTTGAATTCTTCTTCTAGGATCCTCCACACTTCCGTTAGCACCAGAATCACCAGGATTTTCTATTCTAATTCTTTAGAAAATCAATTCACGACATATCGTGTGTTGTTTTTTTTTCTTCTGTATAATCTGGTGAGGGATGTCCTCTATTTATAGTCTCTTTTTAGCCAGCCCATTAAATTCTAACATTTAGAATTCTGCTGCTTGGCGAAAACCAAAGAGACGCCGAACCGTAGCGCTTGGTTAATTCCGACGTTCGGTAAAAACCAAAGAGTCGTCGAACCGTAGCGCTTGGTTAATTCCGACGTTCGGTAAAAACCAAAGAGTTATCGAACCGTAGCGCTTGGTTAATACAAAGAGGCGCATTTATTCTAACTTTAGAATTCCTATGGAATTGTTTGGAGAAGATTAATGCAAGACATTAAATTCTATATGTGAATTTAATCTCTTAGACTTATGCGAGAGGTTTGGGTTTAGTTTTTGGTTTAAGCTAATCTGAATTTATTGGACTGAACCCACATAGATCATGGTCCTAGCCCAAATCAAATTTGGCTAGTCCTGAATCTATTTAAATCCAAATCAAGTCTAATTTAAATCAATATTTGAAATTGACTTAGTCCTTCTAATAGACTTAAACCAAATTGAATCTTATTCAATTGTACTTAACCCAATTGAGATAATTCAATCAATCAAATTGATTAATTAAATCATATACGATTCTCAATCGTTGATCAGCAAATAGATCATCCTAGGAAACTTCTATGCGTGTGACTCTCTAGGTTCGAACCTAAGCCGGTAGCATAGAAACAACTTT